>JBCFYV010000100.1:33684940-34112704 GCA_039000515.1 Timema cristinae
TGGAAATAATCTCTGTAATTATAATCATTCTTCCCCCAAGCTTTGCCTTATTATACTTAACTGCATGGTGTTAGTTCCTACATATTATTAAGAGCTATATTTATTATAGTTAAACGACATCTTACCTCAGTCTGAATTGCAAACTAAAAATCCTGGGCTTGATTCTCGGCATAACCTTAAGGGGACTTTTTTTTTTTGTAACTTTAGGGCTTCCACTTTCACAGTGGTAAATTAACCACCTGGAAAGCGAGTGTTGTGTTTATTCTAAGTTAGAGATTTTTCATTTTGGAAAAGTTTCCATCTATTTTTTCCAGAAAAAATTTTCCAAAACATAAAATTTCCAACCCGCTATTATTTCTGTAAAATAATTTAAACTGATTAAATGGATAATAATAAGAGATAATAATAATTAGTGCTAGTGATAGTAGTAGTATTAGTTGTAGTTAAGTAATACCTGCTTCAGGGGCCGCACAGTCTAACACACTACTTTCACCAAGAGACTAGACTGCCAATGACAGGGAGATCAGACTTTGATCTCGGTCAGGTGCACTGTGGGCAGTTTTTCCTAAATGGTTTTCTACTCTCACTCCATGTTAATGGAGGTGTATTATTCTAACTTCAACCTTCCTCATCCCTAACACATTAGCATAATTAGTACATAAGCCTAAGCGTACGTGTAACCAAATGGGTAGTAAGACACAATGCTAAAAAAAAAAAAGTAGTAAGGAAACAAATTATGAATGCGAGCCTAAATCGTACTTAAATTTGTTGTATGGGTGACCTGGTGGTCTAGGGGTAAAGTGTCAGACTTCTGTGCTGGCGGCCGGGGTTCAATCCTCGGTCCCGGCACAGATTTAGCTGATTACCAAATCCTTCCTCACCTCTGACAAGACATCTTGTGAATGTGGGAATGCCAGCCTCCACCGTGGTTCGGATTCCCACGTTAAACTGTAGGTCCTCCATTTCATCTCACAATCCCCTACCATTACACATTAGCGTAAGTGCGTATAACCCGAATGGGTAGTAAGACGCGGTGCTAATAATAAATATATTTGTTTCATCAATAAGTCAATTAAAATTGGTTTAAAGTTGGCCCGACATTTGCTGCCCCCCTCTTCCTATCTTCCGTGCTTCCTATCTACCCCACCCAGATTTTTAGTGCAGAAAATTTTCAAAGTGAAAATTTTCATCTCCAGTTCTAACAATACTAATAAAATTAAACTAAACAATAGCAGAAAATCTTGACTAGTTTCATTAACTGTGATTAATGATGAAGTATTTTTTTTCTTCAAATTTCCAAAACTTTTGATTTTTAAAATTGATGTTTGACTTGTAATCCTTTTCAAGTGTGCCATCAACAATGCTTTTAATCCAAAGTGCCATGAAATACAAAAGGCTGAGAAACACTTACTTAGTCAAACCTGACCAAAATATATCTAAAAGTTAAAAATAAGTACAGTAATTTCAATTACAAACTGTGTAATAATAATAATAATAATAATAATAATAATAATAATAATAATAAATAATAATAATAATAATAATAATAATAATAATAATATAATAATAATAATAATAATAATAATAATAAAAAATAATAATAATAATAATAATAATAATAATAATAAGGGTGGTGGTGGTGGTGGTGGTGTAGTTGTTGTTTAAAGACAGCTGTAATATTTTACTACACACTCCACAATGTCAATAAATTAATGATTCAATTCAAGGATCACATAATAATTGGAGCTCATTATATAAACACATACCTAAAATAATATATAATCCTATTTCTATATAATAGTACAGATATAGTAATTTTTATTTTATTTTTTAATAAATAACATAATATTATTGCTCTAGGACACAAAGAAATTATATACTCAGCTTCCAGGTAAAATGGTTGTGGTCCTTTTATAAGCTTGAGTCCTAGAGAGGCCCTTTGTTGAAGGAATCAAGATAGGTAAAGGAGCGCAGTTAAACCCCATATAATATTGAGAGTCTGTTTCTATTATTTGTTTGTGGCCTAGGACTATATTATAATGGATCTACCTATTTGCCTTTAGCAGCCATCCATAAACAACACAGCTTAACACATTTTGATTAAATTTTTTGACGCTTCTCCACCTCATATGACACCATCCCCGTAGATATTTAGCCTAACCCCTCACCCCCTCTCACTTGTGTTACATAACTTTAAAATCAATAGTTTAGGGCCGAGGGGGACTTTTATAGGATATAGAATTTATATTTATTATATATATATATATATATATAGTAAAAATTGTTTTTTTCTTCTTAAAACTTCTGTTTGGTTATGTTCAAAATATTTATCTACATTTAATTCTAGCTTTACAAGTTATATCACCATAAAAGTATTTTAAGATTTTCCGGTAAAACTACAAATACTGTAAATAAATAAATTTGCTGTATATACTTATAGATTATATAATAGAATATACCCTACCTAATTACTTTATAAAGTATTTTTTCAGCCAAGCCAAAGATGGCTGTCGTCCCACCAAAACAAACGATAGCAATTCACTATATTTTCGAACTTTAGTTTAACTATTACCAAGTTTGATAACGCTAGCAAATTAAACCCAAATTATATCTCTACTTGATCTAATATTATAAAGAGATATTACATACATATGTAAGAAATTATGTGTATTTTGTTGGTCTCACTGGTTACAAAACGTCAAAATAAGAAATATGTATTTGTTTATCTAATAGTAATTTTTCTTTCAAACAATAACTAAAGTAGGATAATACAAGTGCTCTAAGATTATATAATTTCTCTAATGACCTAACAATACTTTCACTTTTACCAGATGTATAGTGCCATATTTAATGTTTGTGAACACGTTCGATTCATATTATTTTCAAGTAATTTCAGCTAACCTAGTTTATTATATTGTTTTTATAAACCAGTACAGTGTTAACATCCAAGAACACTTATGGTGAGGTGTTCAGGAATGTTATTCATATTGTTATACTTATTACGGTTTAGTCGCGATGTGGATAAAATGTGTTGAAAACTGGAAGACCTACCGTTCTGTATCATGCCAAAGGTGGTCTATAATAATACCACTTCTTGTTTATATTTCACTTTTATTTTTAACGTGGAAACTTTCCCTTCCATTGCGTTCAATACATCACCATAAAAATCCGTCCTCCGACTTGAAGCTACCAGACAAAGCACCAGACCATATTTTAAAAACGGTTCATAATGATAAGGATGGTATGATCAATAAAAAGTTTTACAAAGAGGTGGTCATCGGGGGAGAGCAGGCGAATGTAGCAGATGATCCTCAGATTCTACTGGAAAATATTTTTAATAAGTATGTTACTTTACACTAGATAATAACCTAACTTTATAAAGCACAATATTTGTAATTGGATTATGCTACGGAGTAGGGCCAATTGAGGGTATGATTGTTGAGGCGTTGTGCTTTAAAAATTACCAAAGTACTGTCGAGAGAATTTTGGGACGGTAGGGCTTACACTCAATAATGCACATTTAAGGGATTTTCTTTTTTCCAAACAAATATTCCTAAATGTTATATATTTTACCTAATGAAAAAAAGGTGCATTGATTAGAGAGAGAACAGAAAAAAAGAGATTAATTAACTCATCTTCCTCTTTTAAGTCATGGGATTGAGCATATAACCCGAACGAGTAGAAAGACACTTTGCTAAGTATTAGTATTCTCTAAGTCATGGGATAGCTGTATGTAGGCTAATACATAGCACATATCAAACTATGACTTATTAAAAAAAATTGTATTTAGAAACACACAATAATTATCTTATCTTTTTACATCCATTATTGTTTCCAGCCCGTGGCCTGGGTCAGTTTTTTTATTAAAGCCATATATTTTCCACTAACGGCCTGCTAGGCCTGTCTTAGCTTCATATGCCTTATAATCTAACTTAACACTAGTACAGGCACAACATCCAGTCCCCCATGCATGTGTGAGTTAATTGTCCCTCCCGATGATGTCCGCCATTAAAAAGTGGAGTGATAATGAAGTAAGTGGGTATTTTGCTTTTGTATTTTTCTTCCAAATTTAACCAAGGACATTTGAATAAAGTTTCTAAACTGTTGGGCATCTTCGATCCTACATTCATTAAGTAGGTTATTGTAAGCACCATAACATTCCCTTTTTAATATCTGGACTCTTTAATCCAACATTGCCTTTCCTTCTATTTCTTTCTAATAATA
Organism: Timema cristinae; assembly: GCA_039000515.1. Taxonomy (NCBI): domain Eukaryota; kingdom Metazoa; phylum Arthropoda; class Insecta; order Phasmatodea; family Timematidae; genus Timema; species Timema cristinae. Next base: position 33,689,165 of record JBCFYV010000100.1, read on the forward strand.
AAATGGCTTTTGTTTAGGATTAATAATGCAGCCGCACATTTGACATGTCTGACAGGAGGAATTATTCCAAAATTATGACTCAAACAAACTTTACATTAGCAATTCTCCTCTGAAGTATAAACATATTTGTGAGAACTCTTGCAAGTCACTCGCCAACACTACTCTCCTGATAGAGCTCGCAGCAATTTATTGCACTCACAGGAGAACTCTTGCAATTCACTTGCCATTGTAACTGTAGCCTTATATGGTATAAAATGAAAAGTTTGTCTGTCATGAGCGTTGAAAAACATGTGCACCTCTAAACTAGAATTTAAAATTTTGATTGGATTATTTTTAACTTATCAAAAACTGTGCCAGAAGAAATAAAATAAAGAGATATTTTTTCTGTCTGTTTGAAGAAAAAAAAATGGTTGCGCCGGGTAATCACGCAATAAATTGTGTGATCACCCTGAGCAACGCCGGATTTTTCTTCAAGTATAATATAAAAGCATAATTAGTTATAACTTAGTTGCACTTGAAGTAACTTAACCTAGGCATAGAGTCTACTTTTTACAACAAAGAAACACTAAGTTTAGAACTGAACCTAAAATGGTGATATCGTTTTATCTCATTAAATACAAGAACAAATACTGAGAGCATAAAACATTAGGTAGCAAATGGAATTTCTTAGCATAGCAAAAATTGGCAATACTCACAATAAAATGGCTTGCATATTCAAAAGTGGTGAATATAATCCATAAAATACAGCCAAGCTTTGTAATATATTTGACTTTAGTAATATAGAAGATCATGTGACATTTTGGCTATAGAACCATCATTAATGTCACAATCATTCATGTTTCAGGGCTGATACCGATCATAATAAATTACTAAATATACAAGAATTGACTGTTTGGATTAATGCAAAAATACAGGAACACATCCATCAGGCTTTACAAGAAAATGTTGGAATCTTCACAGGAATTGATATTAATCCTAGAAACGGTAAGAGTTAAATTTGAAAGACAGCAATTTTAAGACAAATTTTTCTTTGGCAAAAGTTGGCAGACCTTTATTGTTAAGCCCTACAATTACACTTTTTTTTTTGTTAGTAACTTGCAGGTTTCTTTGTGTAGCTTTAAAAAATTTTTAAACATGTTGATTTGAATGGTTGGAACTCAAATTAACTTAAAGTTTTCAATTTTCTTTTGAATGGGATTATCTGACAGCTAGATAAAGTAGATGAATCTTCCTTCACACATACATATGTCACTTTTGATAAATATTATCAATACCTAATGTATTAAATAGCCACGCTATTCTAGCTGTTACATATGGTTATAGCTGCATCTAAACATCATATTCTTTGTATCGATTAATTGGTTGCTCATATTTAGTTGATGATTTCCCTGTGATTATCACACATTCTGCTTTAAAATATAAGTGAAGATTGACACTGGGCACGGAATGACTCCTGGGTAGCTAAGTGGTTAGAGCATTGATCTACTAGGTCCTGAGTCTCATTTCCAGGTGTTATATTTTTTTTTTCAAAGATATTAATAATTTGGTTAAATGTTATCACTATCGGCCTCAAAGAAATATGATTGTATTTTCTAAAAGGTGTTACAAGTGTTACTCTGTAAGGAAATGAAGGTGGGTATGCATTATGTTGATAGCTCAAGGTATAGGACCTTTCTACCATGGATGACGGTTCATAGTATGTTAAGATTGTGAATAAACTACTCAGCGCATTGTTGGTTGAATTGTGTAAAGTGTCGCTCTCTCGATAGACTATCGGGGATGAAGAATTCAGGACTTTAATACTGGTCGGGTGGGCTGAGAGTGGTTTTTTTCAAAAAAATGTCCACCCTCCCTGCATGCGAATATGGCTACAGTTCCTCTCATTTCTACCATTATTATTTATACCTCATAAGTATATAAATATAGCCTAAACAGTTAATAAGACATTGTGTACAAGGAATAAATAAAAATATATAAAAGTTGAAATAAAGAGTTAAACCTATTTTATAACCCTATTTTGATACAAATCCAGAGGTCCTATGTTCAATTCCTGACTCTTCCAGAATTATTCTGTGTAGCAGTGGGTCAAATTCAGTCTTGTCAGGACAAATGAATAGCTACTCAAATAATAGGTAACAGCCTTGTCTAGAAAACTGAGATTAATGGCCAGAGAGTTTGTTCTGCTGACCACTTCAAACCCTCCATCCGCAAATGATGCACACTCATCGTTAACAGTGGCGGCTGCTCGGTTAGTATAGCTCGATCGTGGTCTCAAGCCATGGAGTTTTATTCTTTAGTTGAAATGCAGATAGGCTCACAAATGTGATGAGTTATGGTTGTAATTATGTAATTTTGTCACCCCCAATTATATCTAAAACTAACCCTTTAACATAAATTATATACTAATTTCATATTTTTGTAGTTTATTCATTGAAAGGTAGGGCCATATTTTTTGAATGTTTTTTTTATGGAATATTCAGACTTGTAATCACTTCTACATATGAGTCGGCTTTTGGAACACCAACAGCTTATTAACAACTCCTCCCGCTTTGGTATTTGGTGCATTTAGTATGTTATTGATTGATGGGTGAAGATAAAGAGAGCTTGTTTTGGGTTCGAGAATTCTGGAACAGGGGCTCAAAGAAGGAAACACACGTGGCCTCATCAACACTTGTTCAGGAATTATTAAGACATATGATGTGATATATACATGCTTGAGACTTATTAAGAATTAATATATTTTAAACTCTTGTTTGGGAACTCTCAAAGAAGTAAGATGTCTAAACACTTGTTAGGGATTTAATTACAAAGTTAGATGTGAGCAACTTTTTATTTAGGAACTATGAAATAACATTGACTTTTTTTTGTTCGTACTAAAATGTTATATTAGATTATTAATAAGGATTGTTTTCAGACTTGGTTGGCAAATGTTAAAGTAGTGAGATGTGTCTTACTTGGTATATAATTGTAAATTTGTACAGATGTGTATTTAAACAAAATATTTCTTGTAAATGTAAAATTCAATCTGTGCTCTTGTAATAATTAACAGTGGAAAAGGTGACCTGGTGGTCTAGGGGTAAGGTGTTGGACTTCTATGCTGGGGTCTGGGGTTCAATCCTTGGTCCCGGCACAGATTTATCTGATTGCCAAACCCTTCCTTCACCTCTTACAAGACATCATTGTGAATGTGGGGAATGCCAGGCCTACACAGTGGTTCGGATTCCACGTTAAACTGTAGGTTCTTCATTTCATCTCACAATCACTCTACCATTACACATTAGCTTAAGTGCTTATAACCCGAATGGGTAGTAAGACGCGGTGCTAATAATAATAATAACAGTGGTAAATTTTACTTTTTGTAACAATACACATTTACAATTTGAAACTCTTTCCGGCATTATGTGGTCCAGAAACTCTTGTGGTGTGGCAACTTTGAATCTGTCACCATTAGTTTGAGGGGCGACTATCAGGATGGTATTATTTCCAGTAGCTACAAAGGTGCCAAAGTTATTTACTTCTACATCCGATTCTTTTGAATATACATTCTTGTTGTGGCTTGTATTTTGGCTGTATTTTAGCCCTTTATTTTGTCTTCCAAGAAACTAATAGCTGTGAAAGGTGTTAAGTTATTTCCTGTTTTAAGCTTTATTCTACTTTTTATAACATAGCAATAATTATGTAGAGTGATATGGCAAGTTTAGAGGATAGGCATGAGGTGTAAAGGATTCTTAGGAGTCAAATTATGTGGTCCGATACTTATCAAGTCCCAAGGGGTGCTGAACTAAATAGTTTCATCCTATATTCCTATATTTTACAGGATCATCCAAACAACAAGGAAATGAGTAGCCAGGGCAAATAAAGTATATTTATGAGAACTTAAAGAATGATGACGATACCAATATCTCAACAACGTGGGGCATGAAGTAGTTACGGACAGATTTTGTAATGTCTAATGATGTAAAAAATCACCTTCTCACAACTAAAGAGCTTAGCTCTTTCAGTTATCAAACTAGTACAAGCAATTTAGTAGGAGTTGTTGGTCGTCTACGTAGATCACTGGCTTAGTCCAAGTTTCATAGGAAGAGACTTTTAGAAAATATAAACAAAAATGTTTGTAGCCAAAGCTGATTTTATTTTACTATTTTATTAGTACACACTCAGCCTTAAACTGAGAGTGAAGAATGACTCCGAGCTCAAGATAAATCCGGGATAGCTCAGTGGTAGAACAATGACATGATAAGCCAAAGGTCCTGAGTTTGATTCCTGTGTCCAGCTGTCGTTTTTCAATTAATTTAAATTATTTTATTAGTGTTATTTTATAGGTATTAATAAGATCTATGAAAAGTGACATCAGTAGACTCTCTGACTTCACATATGAATGTTGGAACTTAGACATGTCATGTCCCCCCAATTACTTACAAAAGCATTCCAAGTTGGAGTAAATCTATATAATTATTGTTTGAAAATAAATTATTTGTCTGCTTTTAGGTCTTATCTCTTGGGATGAATATCACACATATTTTCTGAAACAAAAGGGCTTTGCCAATAAGTACCTTGAAAATCATGATAAAAAACACAAAGGTTTATCTAGGTCTATGAAAGGTAAGTTCAATTTAAAATAATTTCATATTTGAATGAGATAATTGATCACCTAGGTGTATAGTCAGATTCTATGCTGTGATTTATGGGGCATTGTCAGGAGATGTACTCTTTGATAAGATCGGGCTTATTGGATGAATCTTCCCCGCCCGATATCATTAGCCAATCACAATCAAAGTAACAAAGGAATGGGAAGACAGACAAGGGCTGTCCAGAGGGGGGAATAGGAAGCTTTGCCACGGACCCTCATTTCACAAGGGCCCCTAATCACCAAAATAGGTTATCTCTTTTTTTACAATATTAAGTCTTGCTGCGGTCACAACATACACGCATAAAATACAAATTTTCTGAATTTGGCTATTTTAAAGGTGCTTAGCATGGGAAATATAAAAATAATGTAGTTTATTAAAGTAAGTAACTCTTTTGTATCAATGTACAGTTTAAATATTATTTTAGTAAAAATAAATAAAACACATAAACCAAAGCAATTATTTTATATGAAAGGGGCTCCCTAAAGTTGATTTTCAAATTATTAAACTACTGTTGTATATTAAGTTAGAAACAAAAATAACTAAAACTGACCAACTTGTGCCCAGAAAGGAAAATTATGTTTACAGTATTCACACTTCCTCTTACTTAAATCCTTGCCAAGTAAACTTTATTTCATATATGTATGACAGCGCAATATAATGGAATATTTTATTATCATCAGAGGCAATCATGCGTGACAGAGCGTCATGGTCGGAAGCAGCTAGAAGTGATCCGGATCACCTCACATTGGACGAGTTCCTCGCATTCCGTCACCCAGAGTCTAGCCATGCAACAATACTCACGCTTGTAGATGAACTCTTTGACAAGTTTGGTGAGTCCTCTAGCACAGGGTTGTAATTATTAAAACCACAGTTTTTAAATGAAAATATGCTATTTCTCTCTTGTTTTAAACAATATTTTCAACCCATGTTTGAGACTAAGTAACCTTGATTTAACCTCATACAATACCTAAATTATTATAATATTTCTTTATGGGCTCATCATAATAGCCTAATGACTCTTGGGTTGAGTGAGCATTGTTTTGTGAATTGATCTTTATTTTTATTTTACAAGACTATCCACATTTAACTATACCAATAACTCGCTTTAGGGGCGCCGATGGTCTAATGCAATACTCTTATGTTAGACTAGACTGCCAAAGACGGGGAAATCGGGGTTTGAACCCGGTCGGGTGCACTGAGGGTGATGTTTCCTAAATGGTTTTCCACGCAAATGTGGATGCACTGCATCTCAATAAAACTTTCATAATCCCTAAAGCATTAGCGGAATTAGTACATAAGCATATAACCCGAACGGATAGGAAGACACGATGCAAAAATAAAAAGAGAACTATATCATTAGGATAAGGATGAGCAAATCAGAATTTTAGAGGACATGTACCTGCATTTGTGTGGAGGAATATTGGGAAACTATTAAGGAGAAACCTCCCTCAGTGCACTGGGCCGGTATTCGAGCACTGACACATCCGTAGTTGACAAACCAGACAAGGTTAGCTTGTCTTTTAGTCTACATAACTTTTAATAAAGTTCTTTTTTAGTTTTTATCTCTTCTTCTTATTAATCCTTCTGCTTAGAAAGTGCAAAATAAAGTTCAGTTTATTAGTGATTATATTCAAAATAATGATTTTCTTTATATATAGTATAAAAATACAATTATAACACACATTACCTAATGTAAATAAAAATTGATTCAGTGTGATTTGTATTTGGTGGTAGCAGTTCATTTCTCACTTAAGTTATCTTCCCACACAGTTTAAAATATCTTATCAATTTTTAATGTCTCAACAATTTTGTTTGTAACAACTTTAAAAAAAATATCATTTTTATATTGTAAAATATGTTCATTTATAGGAAGTATACACTAACTTATGTTGACCTGTACTTTGTAGACCGTGATGGTGATGAGCTCTTAACAGAAGAAGAGTTTTCCAGTCTTCAGACGGAAGGGGATGGTGACAAAGAAGGGGAAACATTGACTCAAGGGGAGGATGAGAGACGAAAAGAGTTCCGAGAGGTTATTGATAGAGACAGGGATGGCAAGGCAGACAGGATGGAGCTGCTGGTAGGAAACTTGATTTTTTATTTTTAATCTTATCATCCCATTTCTAATAATTAAAATTACAAGAAAATAGCTCGACTGATTTTGACAAATGAACACTCATTTTAAAGGTTAAGAGTCCAGGATGTCCTAAAAAATATTAGCTTCTAATGAAAACTGGAATTTCCTACCGAATTTCCAAGTTTTCTGCTGTGAACGCAGTGGCTTTTCTGTACAATCATTCTCTGTTTACATCACGATGGAAACCCCGACTTGTGTATGATTGTATATTGATGAATTAAATATTTATCTTTGGTTAAAAACAATAAAAACTCAATTCTTACTTAAATGATTTTGTGTAACAAATAGAGAGCAGGGAAAGGAGTCATTTTAAAGCCATGAGAGGGGCCATTTTAAAGTTCTCATCATGGTGTGAGGGAGGATAATATACCTTTTGCTTGGAATTAAACACCGAAAGCTCAAAGTCTATAGAAAGTTGATAACCTTTGTAAACTTTTAACTAGAAAGCCAAGTGAATCCTCAATCTTTAGAACTTTTCCCAATATAAATTCTTGAATACATTTTAGTTCAATAATCTACAGCTATCACTGTAACAATCTACTAATAAGTTTTAATATGTAGATTTTTTAAAATATACAATCAAAGACTTTGTGTTGTAAGACAGTTAGTGTTTTGCCTAAAAACATTGCTCAATCATCTTAATTTATATCCTGGTTGGGTCAATGTTTTGTATTTTCACATGGCTCAGAAGAAGGATTGTAAGCTATGTTGGAGTTCACTGTTATTGGGATCCAAAGCTAACCTGCGTTGGTGATCATACGGTTCAAAGGTCAGATTTCCATTATACTCGACTGCCAGTGGTGAGGTGGTTTACTCACTGGCAATTATCCGGTGCACCAAGGGGGGTTTTGTACATTGATTTATTGCTATGGTTTTCCCATCTCCTCTGCACACAAATATTGGTACATTTTCTTTCACTACCTTTCTTATTTCCATCCCTTGGATTAACTCTTAAGTTAAACGTATTTATTAAAAATATATTTTTATAATATATATTGATAGGAAGCTTTAAAAAACTTCAATTTGGTTTTGAATATCTTTCAACCTAAATTTCACCTTGGAAAAAAATATATTTTATTTTAAAGCTATGCCAATAATTTTTTTAGCACCGTGTCTTAATACCGGTTCAGGTTATATACTAATCAGTAGTCACGCTAATGAGCTAGGGCTGAGAATGTTTTAATTTAGAGGAAATGTACCTGCACTTAGTGGAGGGAAAGTGGAAAACTATTTTGGAAAAACCACCCTCAGTATTCTTGACCGGGACTCGAACCTCAAACTCCCTGTCATTGGCAGTCTAGTTTAACACTAGAGTGACGCTTTAGACCACGCAACCACCAAAGCAGGTAATAAAAATGTTGACAGCCAAAATACACATAACTTAAGGCTTTTTTCTGTTGTTTATGACAAAAATTTGTAGGTTTTTTTAGCATCGCTTCTTACTACCCATTTCTAGTATTTGAATTACATCTTATAATAGTAATGTATTTTATCAATTTTGATCAAAATCAGTGCATTATCGCAATAAAACACGTTTACATAATAGTTAATTAGTGTTTAGACACTTTAGTATCCTTTCAATATGAAATAATAAACTTCAAATCAGCTTCGAGAAGATTTAATATCCTCGATACGACTTCACTTTGTATTAAAAAAATTGACTTTTAAAAAAAAAAATCCATAATATAGATTGTGGTTAAACAACATAAGCTCACAAACACAAACTAATTAATTTGCGTTCTTACAAGGATTCAAAGCAGCAGTAGTATCTCAGTGAGTATTAAGAATTCACTTGAGAAGTGTTAGAGGTTCTTACCACCACAAGTTGTCTACTTTCACTAATCATTTGTTATTGTTCTTCTAAAACTCAACATGACAATTTTTTTTTTCCAGATGTATATTGATCCAAAAAATCCTCGACATGCCCGAGAAGAAGCTCAGACATTAATGTCACTGTCAGATATAAACCATGATAACAACCTTTCTTTGCAAGAAATTCTCAACAAAATGGATCTATTTCTTGGAAGCAAGATGGTAGACACTGCCCGTAGCTTCCATGACGAGTTCTGAACACACCCACTTGTATATATATGTCCAAAAATTGAATTTTATTTTGCTAATTATTTATTTAAGAAACAACTTGTGGTTTGTAATTCATATAAGGCTGATTTTAAACAAACTGTATGTACTTAATTTTTTTTTTAACAAACAATTTATTTTGGTTCTAAGTACTCTTAGAGCAGTGTTCCCCAAACTATGGTGCGTGTAATACTAGGAGGTGTGTGACACACCACTGAAATTTATTAATCAAAGATATGTTTTAATAGCAGTAAGTTCATTAAACAAATTAACACAAACATTGATGTGATATGATGGACTCTTATAAGTACAGTTGGGTTAAATCCACTATTTTACAAATCTGAATCTCCAATTTACTTTGAATCTCGAATATGAATCTTGGAAAAAATTATCAACATAAGAGGAAATATAATTTAATAATAGATTATTATTATTAGCACCGCGTCTTACTACCCGTTCGGTTATACGCACTTACGCTAATGTGTAATGGTAAGGTGATTGTGAGATGAAATGAAGACCTACAGTTTAACGTGGAATCCGAACCACGGTGGAGACCTGGCATCCTCACATTCACAAGATGTCTTGTCAGAGTGAAGAAGGTTTGGTAATCAGATAAATCTTGCCGGACCGAGATTGAACCCGCCGCCAGCATAGAAGTCTGACACCTTACCCCTAGACCACCAGGTCACCAACTTTAATAATAGAAAATAGAAAAAAAAAAGTAACTATATGTTAACATTCTTTCTTATAATCCATTCATTATAACATTTATACAAACAGTCAGGTGTTAAATTACTGGTCTGGGGCCTGGTTGTTAAGTTTGTCCTATAATTAAAATGGTTTTGAACCATAAGTAATAATTATTAGAGATCTAAAACAAATTTCACTTGAAAAATTGAAAACAATTTTTTTAAGGATTTGATGATCAAATCTGAAATTTCCTCAAATCTCGAATAGCCTTAAAGACTTGGGGACCCATACCTACTTATAAGCCATCCATTCCCTCTGTCGTGGCTTTGTTAAACTTACCAACAAAGCTATATTCAACTTTGTGACAGCCAACTATACTTTACAACTGTGGTGTACATTGTTTATTACTTAAGACCTACTTCTTAAATTCAAACGAACTGTGATATGTTTTTAGTTAATATCAATGTTAAGAAAAAAAATCACAGCATTTCTTGAGTGCCATAATCACTTGGATTGGTATTGTAATAGAATATTTTGATGGAAAACAATCTGAGAATTATTGGTTAGATCATAAATAACAATATTATTTATGAAGTTTAGTAAATTAATGTAAATATTACAATGAAAAGTAAAAAAATTCACTCATCAATATTTTTTATTAAAAGTAAATAATAAAAAGTGCTACATAGTAATTTTAACAAAATGTCATCATGATCTATTTAAAGTTGTGCAAGCCATTACTTTGTCCCAAATTTATATATTATTCTGAGTACTTAGTAAATTTCTTAGTAAATATCTTTTTAATATACTCACTGGCGATTGACTTTAAACCATTACACAATCAACCTTATGGTCACCACTGCTTTACAAGATAACATATATATATATATATATATATATATATATATATATATAATATATAAATATATATAATATATATATATATATATATAAATATAATATATATATATAAACGAATCACTTTTTTTTAACGAATAGTTGGTTAGATCAAGGAATGCAAAAGTTTGGGAAACACTTTCATAGAGTAAAATATGTATTTAGTGTATTAGTATTCTTATTTTACACGGGCTAGGCTACTTAAAAATATAACCTACATTAGAATTATGAAAATTTACTAGAAATGTAAACTCAAATTGCTTTGATTCTATCCTTTTAAATGTTTACTTACCAATAGATAAGATAAGGAGATAAACAAACAAATTCAAGATTAATTTTTTAAATAATTCATAATTAAAAGTAGATCTCTATAATAAAAAACCTCTATTCACTTTATGAGGTAAATTTGTTATATTTGGAAGAAGGCACAGTAAAGATGGATAGATATAAGAAACATAGAAACAAACACAATTTATGGTTTCTACAATGAAAAGAACACAAATATTACTCTTTACAAATTTCCTTTTCCACCCTTTTGTGTTTTTTTTTTGCTGGTTTCAAACTCCCTCCTTATGAGTACCGATAGAATGAAACCTAGGTTGGGGAATTGTGTGGTAACGATCAATTTTCTTCAAGAGGCAGCCTCTTTGCCCAATGGCAGTAATTTAAAGTATAAAATGTGGTCTTCATTTAGTTTTGAAAACCATATTATCATGGTCATTCCCTTTTATATGCTTCTATCAATCTTTCCTGTGCCTTATTCATAATATAGATAAGAACAAGAGTAAAGTTACTATTCCTACTTTACATCCATTACTGTTTCCAGTCTATGGCCTGTGTCAGTATTTATTCAAGCTATATATATTTATTTTCCACTACTGGCTGGCTAAGCCTGTAGTATCTGCATATGCCTTATAGTCTAATGTAAGACTAGGACAGGCACAATTTCCAGTCCCCAGTCGTTAATTTATCATTGTGAGATGGTAAACTCACATTTTGCCAATGAGAAATTTTTCTGCCATGCCGGGAATCAAACCCAGGAACCTTAGCTCAGTAGGCAGACACTCTACTGACTGAGCTAAGGTGTTGAATAGTAAAGTTAGTATTCTGATGAAAAAAAATTAAATTTTAATTTTACATTATACTAGTAAATACCCAACTCAGCCATACTAATTTTTTTTAGCACCATGTCTTACTTACTGTTCAGGTTGTATGCATGTACTAATGAATTAAGGATGAGGAAGGTTACATTTAGAGTATGTGTACCCAAATTTGCGAGGAGCAATAATGGAAAACAATTTATGGAAAACCACCCTCATTACACCTGACTGGGATTTGAACCCTGATCTCCCTGTCATTGGTAATCTAGTTTCTTGCGAGAGTTGCACCTTAGACCATGCGGCCACCAAAACAGGTTAAGTTTTATTCACTGTTCATACATATATACTGGTAAGTGTACATACATTCTTCCTCTTATTAGTCAAGTATCTACAGTCCAATCTTAATAGAAACGCCCTTTTAGAAAATACAAACACTTTTTTTTTGCAGTCAACCTTGATAATGTTTACTACAATTATTATTATTATTATTATTATTATTATTATTATTATTATTATTATTATTTAATAGGTATTGATTTGATGTATCAAAAGTAATAGTTTTAAATCACAAGACCTTACATGTGAATATCTTAAATAAGATCTAATGAATAAATGGTACGGAGCTCCGCACAGACATTCTCGCTCTATTGTTTGAAAATGGAAATATTTACTCAAAATTTGTAAAATATGTGAAATGAAATAATATACACTAGCAAACCCTGACAAGACATCTTGTGAATGTGGGGAATGCCAGGCCTCCACCGTGGTTCGGATTCCACGTTAAACTGTAGGTCCTTCATTTCATCTAACAATCACCCTACCATTACACATTAGCGTAAGTGCGTATAACCCGAACGGGTAGTAAGACGCGGTGCTAATAATAATAATAATAACTAGCAAACCCAAGAATAAATTGCACTATCCTTATGTAAAACATTTTTTGAGTCATGGTTTGAATTTTATAATTTTATTTTTAAAGAATTAATGTCCTCACTTGTATATTTGGATCGATAAAAAAGATCAATATTGGGTCCACAAGGGTCAACACTTGTATTAAAATTTCGACTTCCAGTTAAAATTTTCGATATTTTATTAGGTGCTTCATGTCATCCATCACATTTCTATTAAATTCCTCATTTATAAATTTTGACCAATAAAAAATGTAAATATTGACCATTGAGTCTAAAATAAAGGAGATATATCATTGTTGTATAACATTTTTCCTAAGAGGTTTAAAGAAAAACAATATAAACTTTTAGAAACTTGCTTATATTTAATCACTCTATGGCATTGTAGAATTATTGCGTTAAAACTCAAGTAGTATCTCTTTACAACTAAAGCTCACAAAATTGTATTAATATATTTGCCAATATCTAAGAAACTGTTGGTTTTATAAAAATATATTTATTGTAAAAGTTTTTTTATTTTTAATAGTACTACAATTTTGCAATGATAAGTTATTTAGTATCTCAAATAGTTGTGTAGATACATAAATTTCAGCTTCTGTAAAGTACCCTAAAAGTTATTTTCATGGGAAAATGAAAATAGTTTATTTATAATTTTAATCAAAATCGTTAGAGCCGATTTTGAGAAAATCAATTTTTTCTCTTTTTGCCCTTTACTAAACTATTCTTAATTTTAAGTTTTAACAGACAGCATTGCAAAAACCACTTTTTAGGGTTCGGGGGTCATGAGACGTCGACATCCATCAACATTTCAGGTTCGATGTTTTTTGACGATCACAGTACTTTCTCTACCTGTAAGATATCGAGAAAGTAAAAATTAAGAAAGAAGTATGTTTGTTCCTATCTAGGCCTGACCTATTTATCCTTTCTAGTTGACTTCCTTCACTCTCGATTACTTTACATTATTTCACGGTTTTTATACACAGTCTTATTTATTATACATTACAAGGCAATAGACAATAATTCATTCTATTTTTGAAAGAAGATCTAGTAACTTTTCTGTTAGAGAAGGCCTTTCCTATAAACATTGGACTGAAATTCCATGGTCATAAATTACAAATGTTTATGTTAACCTACGTACCCGCCTAAAGTGCTAGCGAAGAAAACCCCTTCTCTTTTAAAGTAGTACTTTCTTATTTTCAAATTTGTTTATCATTCCTTTTTTTTTTTGAAAGAGTGGCTATATTTTTAAAAATATTTACTGGATAAGTAAATTGCTGCCATAGTTTTATTGAAAATACTTCAAATAATAATGTTAGTAAACATAAATAAATGGAAAATGTTCATTGTCTATACACAATTTATGTCTATGGATATTTTTGTTTAATATTATTAATAGAACTATAAGCCAAGCTGGATTTCTGATATCTGTGAACTGTGTATTTAAGTTTGCTGATATAGTTAATAAAGGAATTGAGATATCTCTTTATGTTGATAGTAGAATTTTAAATGTTATAATAGGTGTTGGGCTGTTATTTAGTATTTGTTTATTAATGTTGAGCTCTAGTTCTGTCATAGTAGTTATTTATGGTAACGGTAACAATATTTTAAGTTTACATTCCAATTTCCCGTGGATTTTCCATCGAATTGAATTCTGGGGCTTTGCTAACTAAATGTGCTGGTAAATGCAAGTCTTATTGTTCCTATTCTCTTTATTTGGTGGAGTGTTAACTTGTTTAATCCTATTACTATATGAATGGTATTAATATTATTTAGAATCTAGTGGACTTTTAACACAATGAATCATTACTTTGTCAATGGTAATATTATTCAGAATCTCGAGCACTTGGATAACATCATTACAATTACATTTTACTATCATAAAATAACTAAAATTGGCTAGAAATGAGGACAAAGCTAGTTAACCATTACCAAGAGAATGTTTCTGCTTAATGTGTTTCATCTTTCTATTTTACTAGACAAACTTTATTGTATATTTAAAAATCACCCACTGACTAAAATTATACACGACATCTGACATTAGATACACAATAAATAAACTGATTAGTTATACAAGGAAGCCTTTTTTTCCCACTACTTCCTTTAATTTACTAATACATTCGAACCTTGTTAATCTAAACTAATTGGGAATGAAGCTTGTTTGGACTAGTGAAAAATTGTATTAAGCAGGAGAATACAGGGATACATTAGTTTCATGAATTTTAAATTACAATTTAATGAATTTAATGAATTTTTTATTTATTTAACTGATGTATAACACATAATATGAATTGTAATTTATCTTTAGTTACAGGAGAACACACTGTGTTAGTTACAACATGAAAGTATTATCAGATATCATTGTTTCTTATAATTCACTTTTTACTTTGAGCTTGTTAATCAATAAGCTATATTTTGTTTGATCTGTTTTCCAAAAATTTTGTTCGGACTATCAGGTGCTCTGATATTATTCTACTTCATTTTTTTGGATCATGATTAGTAGAAAAAGTTATTATTTTAAAGGTACTTAATTGATATTCACAAAGAAAGAATTTACTTATTATAATCGGGGGGAAAAAACAAGCATCACAAGCGGTTGAAATTTAAGTTTAACCTTTTAGATCAGAATCAGACTTGTTAATCTCTTGACCTTTCTTAAATACAGTTATTTTTAATGTGCCATCTCTACAGTAGCTCCATGGCTTCTTTGGTGCTGACTGACAGCTCACAGCTGACTTCTGACAGTCAACATTTAGGTATATACCTAAATTTTGTCTGGCAGAAGTGACAGCTGCTAAACACATGTTTTTTTCAGATCATATGGTTCGGCGTAGGGATACATAATTTGGTCTGGTAGCTTTTCAAAGCGGTCAGTCAGCACCAAAGAAGCCATGGGGCTACTGTAGTTGAGAATACTATTGTGTTACTGAAAGGTGATGGACTTGTTCATTCCTTTTATATATTTTCTAAGTGGGTAAAGGTATTTATTGAATGTCTGAAAAAGTATTATCTAACTTATGAGTTTATAATTGATTTCTAAATAATTTATTAAGGGTGAAACCTAATTTAGAACTAAACTTTTTGGATAAATATATTTCGCTTTCTGAAGTTAACAGTTCATAATGTTTAAAAAACATTATTAGAGACCTTGCACAATATTTGCATTTTTACCAACAAACTTCTCACGTATTAAGTGAAATTTTAAGGCTTACTATGGATTCACACGTTTACTGTAAAATGCAAGAAGTGCCAATATTTGGTCACGTGACAGCTCTAATCAAATCACAAGAAGTCCGTTTGGCTAGCGTAGCTCGCACTGCTCGATTAGAGACAATCTCAACTTTTCCAGCGCTTCCACAGAAAACCGGGCAAGAAGACCCGATCATTTCATGCACATACTTTCAACCATGCATTTATAAACACAGCACATTCTCAAGATGGCGTATCTCAAAAGTGATGATATAAAACGATAGTTTATTGGAAGCCATGAGTTTTATCGAAGACAAAATCAAACCCAGGCAGGCAGTAAGTAAAACATCTCATTTTATTTTAAATACACTAACTTGCACTAATTGTAATATTTTCATTTTTATGTTTGACATTTCAATGCATTATGGGTAAACAGAGATTCCCAACTTTCTGCAATCGTGTGAACAGCTGCACCATTAAGCAGTGCTGACCTACTGTAATGCTTTCAAATTTCAGCCTACATGTTAATTCACTTTTAAGCAAGAAAATTTCAATTCAAACGATGGTTGTTAAAACCATGAAAATAATGTGAGAGTTTAAAACAATATTTGTTCTACAACTATGAATTGTACATTTTAGAAATCCTAGAAATTTTTACACAAATGTCAACATTAAAATAAAAATAATAAAATGGTAAGCACAGCCAAAATTAGTTGAACAAATCAATCCGATTTAAACCATGGGTTTGCTTATTTAAATTATAAAAACATTTTGTTTAAGTTGAGTAATTTAGTACGTTTATCCTCATAATGTTTGTATGGTGAGCATATTTACATATTTAATTAGAAATGGTTAGATCTGTGTATAATATTTTGATGAATTGTTATTGCAGTGTTGGACTTTTCATCTAAAAAAATTGCGACTAAGTGAAGTGTTCAGTTTAAATGACCATAACAAAGTAGATTAACAAAATAGTTTTCAGTATATTTAAATGTTGGTATATGTGCCATTGTTGGTGTACAGTAAATTAATTAGTGGACTGTTTTCAATATACATTTAATTTATGCTACCCATTTTTTATTTTCAATTAAAGAAATAGTTAATTCAAGGTGGATATGAAGGTAACTCAAGAAAAGGACAGTTTTATTACATTTTTTTAGCAAAACTTTTTTTGGACAAATTAAATCAAATATTGCTATGGTAGAAACACAGAGTTTAATTTTCTTCGCATGGTGATATCAACAATTGTTGAATATTTGTTATGAGCATAGTAACATTAGATAAGGAATTTTTTAAATGAAGAGAAAATGTAATCATAAAATTCCAGGACAACCTTGATAAATATTCAAGAACTGGTGACGTCACCATGAAATTAAACAATGTTTCTACTAGAGCAAGGGTGACCTGGTGGTCTAGGGGTACTGTGTCAGACTTCTATGCTGGCGGCCGGGGTTCGATCCTCGGTCCCGGCACAGATTTATCTGATTTCCAAACCCTTCCTACACCTCTGACAAGACATCTTGTGAATGTGTGGAATGCCAGGTCGCCACCGTGGTTCGGATTCCACGTTAAACTGTAGGTCCTTCATTTCATCTCACAATCACCCTACCATTACACATTAGCGTAAGTGCGTATAACCCGAACGGGTAGTAAGACGTGGTGCTAATAATATTAATAATAATACTAGAGCAATATTTTATTTATTTTAACAAAAAAAAGTTTTGTTATAATAACTTATAAAACACTAACTGTAAATCAAGTTCCCTATATCTCCTACCTTAAAGGTTGTAGCATTGAACTAAAACACATGTAAAATAGATATTTTATATATTTGTAGTAATCTGATGTAACTTTATGGAAAGAAAATTTGTTTTGATTACCTTTTATATAATAATTTATTTTGTACATTTCCTACTACTTTAGATACACATTTTTATTGCAATTTTTTATGTGCCTCAATATCAACAAATATTTGCTCATTTTTTATTTAAATATTGTTCCTAGATGTTTAAGGATTGACCAACCTATGTTTTAATTGAATATAGGCCATGATAATAATTTTATATTATGTAATTCAACTAAATAATTTTAACAAACTTAACTATCAATATATCAAATTTTGCTTTAAAATTTGCAGCTTATTTTATTAGTGGAGATTGATACTTAATCAATTACAGTTTTTCTTAGTTGCATCTTAGAATTTTGCGAGTAAATATTTAAAGAGGGTGTAGGAAAATACAGCAATATTTGGTAGATGGTTTACTTTAATTTATAAAATTTGTTTTACAATAAATTGTTACTTTAGTTTACTGAAAAATATACAGATATTTTTTCAGAGAAACAAATGTTTTTGTAGCTATAAACACTTTGCATTATATAATTTTTTCATCTTTAAGATTATTTGCCCCCTTTTTTTTTTGTTCTGTTTATATTATTTAAAAATTGATAAAAATGTATTTTGGTGAGGGGTTGGGTGATTTCTGTAGCCTTTTTTCTAGTCTTATGTCTTATTTTGAATGTCAATGTGACTATTTTTTTGTCACCACATCTCACTACCTGCTCAGGTTATTGACATATAAACTACACTGATGTGTTAGGGATATATTTGTATTCCTAATTAAAATCTTAAGTTTTATTAAAAACATAGTCTTCATTAGCTTAGCTCTAAAAATTATTGGTCGATAAAGTGTACAGTCCAATGATGTATATTTTTTTCTAACTTTTAGACTTCATTACATTAGTTACTAAAGTTTCAAAAATTTTATTAGCTCTATTGAAAGAATTATGAGCATCAGAAACAAGTTAAATACATGCTAAGAGTAAATACTTTATGTCTGCCAAGCTTAGCTAATTTTTATATCTATTATATTTCAAAGTCTTTACAAATTTTATATAATTTATTTAGTGTATATTAAAAACTTTAGCTCAAAAATTTGTTTTTTTCTTGAGCATTACACATGACCTAAATTGGCACTCTTATTTTTAAGTTAGAACACCCCTAGTAGATTATTAACAGAGAATGATAAATACAAAATATTTCTTTGGCGGTATTTATTCACACATTGTATTAAGCATAATCAAAATCCGCCCATTTATAAAAATAGTTTGGTTGGACATGCACAGGTGTCTTCACTCACATTACTATTTTACCTATTGAATATAAAAAAAGCTATATAATATTAAGTGCAACTTATTTATAAGATGTGGGGCGCACAAGAATCACAAAGAGATAGAGATATATTAATAACAACTATTTAAAATAATTTATTTTTACTTTCTGAAGCACTTAATATAAGATGTAAAAGAGGTTAGGAATAAATAAAATTAACAAACACATTAGAGCTTTTAAAATAAAAAGAGGAGCATGATTCATGCTTAACATTATTACCTCATGACATAATTAATGGCCTCCTCTTGAAGAAAATGGGCCAATATCATACAATCCCATATTATAAGCTAGCTTTTTTTTTTTTAACTTTTCTGGGAAGAGTGTGAGATGCCCAGCAAAACTTATTTTAGGAGGGGACAAAATAATGCAAATGAAGGAAATTGTTAAATAATGGTTTGACATATTAAATGTGAAACCATTCTTTAACAATGGCACCATCATTGAGTTTGACGTTTAGATAACAAAAAGAAAGGAAAAATTGACAAAGAATAATCACAGAAAATGTAACAGAAAGGATCCAAACATATTATAAATAACTTTTTTAAGAAAAAGCTTTTTAAGAGGTATGTCCAGTGCCACCATTGTAAAATTTTAATGGTGATCCACTTTTCATAGTGAAAATCAATATTAGTTTGGGATATTTAATATAAGCGTTCTGAAATGGCTGTCAATATCAGCACACAACCTACTGACTTAATTATAAAACAAACACAAACACACCCCAACCATAATTTATCACTATAACATTTCACCAATGATACATTTTTAAACCATTTTGGGAATCAAAAGGCTGGCACGCTACAGACAAAGCTAATATGTTTGACAAATGAGCTATACATTGTTAATTTGTTGCTTCTATTTGTTCCTTTTAATCTCTCCTGTACCTTCTTTCATATATAAAAAAAATGTTGTGATACAATTAATAATAATTTAATAACAGTATAAATTTATTTTATTTATTTACCATGTGTTATCTACTTCATTAGGTAGAATGTTTTGTTTATATTGTTCATATATTTATTTGAAATCTGTGCAAATAATATATATGATTAAGTAAATGTTTGTTGTGATGGTATTAATTTAAATATTTCTATTTAATGTAACTGAGGTATATATAGGTATATGTTTGTGTATCTTTTGGTTATGAATGAATTTTGAAGATAAAATATATCAAACATTTTTTTATTAATTTACTATATTTTTTAACACAATATTTCCAAATCAAAACCTTAACTCCTGTATATATACATAGTGGTGGATCCTTAAAATTTATCAATACCCAAATATTGTTGGATATTTGATATTAAAGGGTCAAAAAATAAAATAAAATTAAAATTATACACTTAATAATATATTTTTAATCTGAGAGTATTATTTGAATTTCTATGTTACTTGGGAATATAGTTGATTAAAATCAGAATATAAGAATAAAAATTGATTCCAAATGGTAAATTTTATCTTTCAAGCTTTTTTTTTTCCTTAGGTTCGAATTCAAGATTTGTAGACAAGATTATTCATGTTATAATTTAAAGGTTATTTGATCCAATTCAATGGATAATTTTTTCAATAAATTAATTTATGAGCTACCCTCATTAGTGGTCAAATGGTCCAAGGCATCACTCTCGTGTTAGAATGTTAGACTGGTCGGGAGCAGGCAAAGTGATAGACAACAAAGTGGTCGACACGAGAGGACAAAGTGGTAGACAGCAAACTGCTAGACACGAAGAAACGACACGGACCAAGTGATCGACACGAGCTGGACCATGTGATAGACAACCAACCGGTAGACAAAATGAAAACAATTATTTGGAAGGCTGGGTGGGTCAAGTGGCCGACACGACTTGGACCAACTGCTAGACAAGCTCAAGTATAGGAGTACAAAGTGATAGACAACCAAGCGATCGACACGAGAGAACAAATCTGTAAAATGACCAACTGCTAGACACCCAGAAACGACATGGACCAAGTGATCGACACGAGCTGGACCATGTGATAGACAAACTCCCATATAAGAGGACAAAGTGATAGACAGCCAAGCAGTCGACACGAGAGGACCAACTGCTCGACAAACATCAGATGAATCCAGTTAAGAGTGGCTCAAGTGACAGACAAGTTATTTCAAAACTAACAAAGTGAAAAACATGGGCTTAGAAAGTTGGGTACAAGGATGGTCTGGATCCTCCTATAAATTGCTGCCCTCCCGACACCCTAGATTTAACTAGCCCAAAAAGGGTGAGGTCCCCTTATATGTGTATAAACTTAAACCATCATGTTTTTAATTTTAATAATTTACTTACACATTGCACTCTTTAAAATATATTTTCTAACACTAGTTTATTTATCATTTCGAATAAATAATAGGTTTTGATACATACCATATGGTATCTGAAAATAAAGAATGTTTCTCTGAATTAAACGAGTTATCGGATCTGAGGAAAGGAGACAAACGTTTTGTTATAAATGGTAAAATCATACTTTAAGAACTAACAAGATGAAATAAAAAATTATATAAAAGAGCAATTGCCAGAAACTAAGTTGGTAGCTTATGATCAGGGTTCGATTCCGGTCAGTTACAGTGAGGGTGATTTTTCTTAAAAGGTTTTCCACTCTGCCACCACGCAAATTCAGGTGCACTATAAATAAATTTAATCTTCCTCATTCTCAACACATTAACGTAATTAGTAAATAAGCGTATAACCCGAACAGGTGGTAAAGACACAGTGATACAAAAAAATAATCTAATTGCACTAATGGATTAAAGAAGAAATGTTGTTATTATAAGATGTGTACTCTCATTTGCATTTAGAGAGAGTGTAAACCATTAATGAAATATCACCCTCTGTACACCCGGCTGGATTTGAAGCCTGATATCCCCTTCATTGACAGTCCAGTCTATTTTGAGAATGACGCCTTAGACCATCAACCATCGAAGCTAAGAACATTTTGTTGATGTTGCGTTAGCACCAGGTTTATTAATGGGTTAGAATAAGGAGCTAAGTTAAGATGAAATAATCCCGCATTAGTGTAAAAGTTAGATGTAAAAATCACAAGGGTGGTAACTATCAGCCCAATCCGCTCAGTCGGAATGATTACTCTTATTCAAGCTACTCTAAAACCTTACTAGACCGTGTGACAAACAGCGTTATTTAGGAGGTCAAACAATACCGATACCTAGCATAGTGTTATTTAGGAGGACAGACAATACTTAGACCTAGCAAACAGTGTTATTTAGGAGGTCAAACAATACTTACACCTAGCAAACAGTGTTATTTAGGAGGTCAAACAATACTTACACCTAGCAAACAGTGTTATTTAGGAGGTCAAGCAATACTTACACATAGCAGAGTGTTATTTAGGAGGACAGACAATACTTAGACCTAGCAAACAGTGTTATTTAGGAGGTCAAACAATACTTACACCTAGCAAACAGTGTTATTTAGGAGGTCAAACAATACTTACACCTAGCAAACAGTGTTATTTAGGAGGTCAAGCAATACTTACACCTAACAGAGTGTTATTTAGGAGGTCAGACAATACTTACACCTAGCAAACAGTGTTATTTAGGAGGTCAAACAATACTTACACCTAGCAAACAGTGTTATTTAGGAGGTCAAGCAATACTTACACCTAACAGAGTGTTATTTAGGAGGTCAGACAATACTTACACCTAGCATAAAGTGTTATTTAGGAGGTCAAACAATACCTACACCTAGCATAGTTTTATTTAGGAGGTAAAACAATACTTACACCTAGCATAGTGTTATTTAGGAGTTAAGACAATACTTAGACCTAGCAAACAGTGTTATTTAGGTCAAACAATACTTACACCTAGCAAACAGTGTTATTTAGGAGGTCAAACAATACCTACACCTAGCATAGTTTTATTTAGGAGGTAAAAATACTTACACCTAGCATAGTGTTATTTAGGAGTTCAGACAATACTTAGACCTAGCAAACAGTGTTATTTAAGAGGTCAAACAATACTTACACCTAGCAAACAGTGTTATTTAGGAGGTCAAACAATACTTACACCTAGCAAACTGTGTTATTTAGGAGGTCAAGCAATACTTACACCTATCATACAGTGTTATTTAGGAGGTCAAATAATACCTACACCTAGCATAGTTTTATTTAGGAGGTAAAACAATACTTACACCTAGCAAACAGTGTTATTTAGCAGGTTATACAATACTTAGACCTGGCATAGTGTTATTTAGGAGGTCAAACAATACTTACACCTAGCATAAAGTGTTATTTAGGAGGTCAAACAACACTTACACCTAGCATACAGTGTTATTTAGGCAAACCATACCTATACTCCATTCACGGTAGAAATTACTCTCTGAAAGGTCTCCTTTACTACCAATATCCTACTATATAATAGATTTCTGATAGGGAAAAAGGGCTTTCAGAAAACAATTCCTACGGTGAACGGACTCTACATTTACATTTTAAGCAAAATCTGTAGTTCCGTTCGAAAACTTAGGAATTAAAAACTATCACTCATTGATAGACTATCCTTAATTTGAGAGGTAGGGTAAAAATAAAAAATAAAATATTGAAGAATATCCTTATAAATATAAATATTAAGTTTGGAAAAAATCCATTCAACCGTTTTGAATCTGTGGCCAGGGAGACAAACAGACCGACAGACATGGGAACAGACATAATTGTAAAATCTTGGCACAAAAAGCTCAAGAAATCACACTACGGGGCAATAAAACTTATAGCTTACACTTGGTAACGCGCTCTACTTTGTATTTCACAAATTATTTCAAAAATAATCCAAAATTTCAGTGACTTTATATTATTTATCTGTCTCTTTACTTTTCCATGTAACACCCAATTACTTCACACTATTTTTCATGAGCGTAGGAAGAGTTTGGTTATGATTCTTTGGCGTGGTGAGGGGGGTCCAAATTGTATGCTTCTGGCATGATATTAGGACTACTGAGAGTAAGAAAATTATTTTAAAAAGTGGCGGCGGAACCTTATTTGTGTGAAGGGTAACCAAAAGGGTTTTTTGGGAACTTTTCTATCTCCCCTTTTCCCCCAGTTAATATTTCAAAAGTAGATGCTTAGAAGCTAGTGCTCCTCAAGTGGAGAGTTTTTTTAGAACCATACGCTTTTTTTTTTTCAAGATATTTAGTGTAGACTTCTTCGAGTTTTTTTTAAAAATTTGGATAATCCAAAAGGCTATTTGGGGTAGTGCTCCTTCTACAAATTTTTGAAAATGGATGCTTCTAAAATCTATTCTAATAGTGCTCAACCATAATTTTTTATAAATTAGATTACCTAGAATTTATTTAAACCTCCCCCAGAATTCTTTTGAAACTTGGATGCCCGTAAAGTAGTTTTAGGGGATCTTTTCCAGATATTTTTTATGGAATTTTTTTAAATCTCAGATGAAGCTATACGCTATTTGAAGTATTTGAAGAATTTTTGAAAATTCGATGCTTTTAGATGATATACTACCTATGAAGATTGGAAAACAGAATAAAATCAAGATAATTAGTTTCTCAAACTGACTTATTTAAAGACTCTTTAGCTATCAACATTAAAAACTTTGGTGGGAAGTGGGATTTTGGAACATCCTAACCCTCCCCCCCTTTCCCCCCCACACACACTTCCCTCTCGCTACGTTCTTGCTATGTTCCTATCTTATTAGCCTGCTTCTCTTTATGATAAACAAAAGTTCGTATCAACCCTGTCAAGGTTCATATTGTGTAAGGCATATTAAAAAAAACCTTTAAACTAGGGTTGATAAAAAAAATACTGAGTATACATACATCTACCTAGCCCAACTTTTATAGTGTGTGTGCGTGTGTGTGTGTGTATATAATATATATATATATATATAATATATATATATATATATATATATATATATATATGTGTATATATAAATAAATTTATGGAACATCAGAGATTAATTTTGGGTGCAGCATCTGCATTAATTACTAATAAAGATATTGAAAATTATAAGAGGGATCGTAGGAAAAAGAATATGGACACGGGACTGGTTGGGGAAGACGAAATAATGGTCGTAGGATGCTAAATATGATACATTCCGAGGTTAGGTAATATACATTCGGGATGACACAAACGTTTAGTATCTCCCTAAATTTGTATTCATTTATTTTCAATGTGGTCAGAGGCCCCTAAGCCCATTGGTTTCCATGCACAGTATCCTTGATACACAAATGTTCTTTTTTTAGGCCTACGCACACATTATATTCTAAAAAAATAACAACCAAGGTTGGCATGCTATCAAGTTTATTTAGATTAAAATTGGGTCTGGAACACAGTTTGTCGTTTTTAGATGACATTTTTTGAATTAAATTCATATATATTAAATATATTGTCATACTGTGGCAATTTGGTATTATATAAACAAGGATGTTTAGAATAATTTTCTGCCAACAACTAAATCACATCCAATGACCATGTTGGCATCATTTATACCATTTCTCTACACAACAGTCTCAGCGCGCATGATTGGTTGAATTACACAGACTAGTGTCGAAACTAGTACGAAAATAGCACGTGTTCTATCCTCACAACTAGTATGGTAGCCAGTACCAATTGGCAGAACCAGTGTACTTTTTCTGATTCATACGACGCTAGATGATGACGTGCTAGCTAGTGCTAGCTAGCACACTGGATTTCCAGTACCAGCTAGTGTCGTGTGATACGGGCTTAATATGAAAATATAATAAATACATTAACTGCTGGGTTCAAATCAATGTTATAGTTTATTCCTTGTGACGTTTGTTTGGGGTTATAATTTCCTGACACTGACACGTGCACACACTCAGATAAAAATTATCTTGCTGTTAGGTTTCAAAGAGATACCGCTCTTATCAGTCCGTGCAGGTGCTGTACTCGTGACCTTGTTATATTTAGGGGCAAGATGATACTACAAGCAAGACTTTCTGCCTTTATAGAGACCTTTGACCTAGTACACCAAAGCTCTACACTAGTCATGTCAAACTTGCGGCTCGCGGGCCGCATGTGGCCCGATCCATGATTCTGTGCGGCCTTTTTAAGAACCATATACAAATGTGGCCAGATCCATTTTATTATATACATTGTAGAAATACACCATTTTATATTATGACATTTAGCTATTAGGCATTATTTGGATAAATATTGCACTTGAGGACCTAATTTTTACTTTTTATTCACCAGAGATCGATTAACAAAAATTGTAAAATTTACACGCCCGTGTCCCATGTTTGACACCGTATAATTGTGTGTAGAGTTGTTTTATCTAATAATAAGGAACAAACACCCGAAAGGTCACGGCTTACGGAACACACATTTGTCAACATTGAAAAGTGACTCAAACACAAGAGTTTGGAATAATCACACTGCTGGGGGAAAGGGGGGGGGGGGGAAGAAAAAAGAATCAAGTCTTAAATTAATTTTGTAATAATTAGTAAGGACTTTGAATTAATTTTTTCTTAATATGGTAATAATAAAGAATTTTCTGAAATGTGGCACCCTAAGCATTATCAATATTAAATGTGGCCTTTTTGATCAAACGAGTCTGACACGTCTGTTCTACAACTATTATAGCTATCATCCGGTGCGGTAAGCGAGAAATTGGCCACGCAGACGTTTAGCTCTAACGCAATATTAAGTTATTACTTACTTATTCTATGGCATTAGGAAAGCTAAAGTTCATTGCCGCACTTACAAAAGTACGCCACCTATCCCTATCTTTATTTAGTTGTATCCAGTCCACCTCATTACACCTCATTACACCCTATTTCTTTCAGGATGCATTCTAATGCTATCCTCTACTATGTGTTATTTCAAAATATGGTTCACGCCATAATAAAGTCAAAAGATTCAGACATGGCTCTTTTTTCTTAACAATCCTATATCTCAAGTTTCATTAATAGAAAAAATGTGTGAAAATGTAACATTATTCTATTTCCAACGACATTTTAATAATATTCACAGAGCTATGAGACCAGGCTTGATGGAAAAGGGTTTTAGATTTAGTCTTCCTCTAACAAATACAGTAATTATTTGATAGGCTCACAACATAACATTATAAGATATTTGAGAAATAACAGCGAGATTTCCTTTTTGCCTCGAAATAAGAAGTTTCGTAGTTTTTTTCCCCTCTTTCTTATTTAAATGATTTAGGGTGGCTATAAGTGAAGGCTGAAAGAGAGTATAAGCGTATACATAATAGAGAAGTAGTTCCAGAAAACGTTGAATTGTGAATATTATTTTAAAAGTAGGCCTATTTATCATATATATCCTAAGTGAAATATAAAGATCACATTACTTGACGTATGAATTCCTTAAAATGGTTTTAGTAACTTTTAACTGTTAAATACTGTTATTACTACCAGAATTTATGGCTAGAATGTACCTAAAACTGTTTTTTACTTTTGAGTTCATCAGCATGACTGTATTATATATCTTTTCTGGCCCCAAACCTAACAATATAAAATCACTACCTATACTTTGATATTTTCTTAAAAAAACATATGCATGCTGTCCAAAATATTCACGCTGGTCCTCTAACTTAGGTAAGTACACTATTCAAATGTATTTAATGAATAATACATTTATATTAAATTAGAGAATATTATCATTTATAGCTTAGGTAGAATCATTTATTGCTACAACCAGAGCCTGGATAAGCTATAGTATGTAAAACATAATTTAGATATTTTAGGTTCATGTTTAGACGATTACTTAACTATGCGATTAATACATTAATTCTGCACGTATTGACACATATATATTTGAATGTTTTAACAATAACTTGATACAGTGGCGCCAACATATATTAACGTCGGCGAGAGTTGAGGGGTTGGGAGCAAACCCTACACAGCCAGAACTAAATATTAGTTTGTAGGGGGACATAAGGAAAATGTTAAATGGCCCTAGAAGCGAAGAATTATTTTTACATGGTAGCTTATGGAAATTATTTACAAACATAAGTTCCAAAGTTAATCTTTCTTAATTTTAATATTGGTCCAGTGCGTGCCAGAGAAATTTCTCCATCTGGTATTATATCTAACTTTTAGATTCATGACAACCTAGTATTAAAATATATTTTAGCTTTGTGGGGTGCAGCGAGAGTAAATCCGGTGCATGTGATGTGGACCAGTGGACGCTTACCTTTTTTTAGGGTGTAACTTTCGCAATAGACTGGATTGTCGATGACAATGAGATCGGGGTTCAAGTCCTGGCCAGGTGTACCGATAATTTTTTTCCTAAATGGTTTCCCATTTTCCCTCCATGCATATGTGGGTTCACTTTGTCTAAATAAATTATCATCATTAATCCATAAGCGTAATTAGTTCATATGCTTATAATCCGAGTGGGTAGAAAAACACGATGGAAAAACAACTAAATAAATAAAGCACGTAGTTAAAATAAATAAACCTACTCCCTTGTTAGTAAAAAAAAACCTGTAGATACACTGAATTAATATCAAAATGTACCCATATTTTCGTATCATCACTATCGCAATGGTGTAGTGAACTTGTTAATGTGTCAGTATACCTAACCGGAATTTGAACCAGGTCTCTTTGCTACCGGCAATTCAATGTAATACGCGAGCGAAGCTTTATGATCATACGACCACCGACGCGGGTAGCACTGCAGTGAATGAGGGAAGAAAGCCATGATCATGGTTACATGCTTGCATTTTGTAAGTTTATTTTTAAGGTATAATATGGTATTAGCGGGAGCTAATTACTTAATCATTATATATTATGGTAACTATATTTATAAGCGTAACCTAGGCGATATGATATAATCCTTAAGAAAATATATCATTTAAATGAATTATATAATTTAACAAGTCAAGGAACCTTATCAAGAAAAAGATTTGAACATTCTGTTAAATTAACTTTTTACCCTTCATATAGAGGAATTTTGGTGAAATTTCTTAAATATAGATAGAAACTTGCCCCTATTCCCTAAATCCTTGGTTGCATATTTAGAGAAATCGTGATTGCTCTTAACGGCCAGTGAGTTAAGTAGCCTCTTCTTCGGTGGCCGCAAGGTCTAACGCGCTACTCGCAAAATTGACTTGACTGCTTATAAATGAAGATCGGGGCTCGATCCCAGTCGGGTGGACTGAAGGTTAATTTTCCTAAATAGTTTTCCACTCTCACTCCACAAAAAAACGGGTGCAGTTCCTCTAAATTCAACCTTATTCATCCCTAAACACACTAGCGTAGTTAATATATATATATATATATATATATATATATATATTTATTTATTTATTTGTATAATTCGAACTGTTAGTAACTCTAGTATAACTCGGTGATAAAAAAATTAGAATTTGTAGCACTAAATATACAGGCTAGATTTTAAAATTATCTGTTTAAAAAACAATAATCCTTTATACTGTCGCTTATTGCCGGTTACTAATTTTACATAATATTTTAAAACTGTTGTCAAATTTCAAGTTTTAATAAAGGTCGCTAAGAAAATTTAACTTAATGATTTTCAATTCTTTCTTCATGAAAAAGTGAGTATATTTTCTCTAAATTATACCCTCTTCACCTCTAATCTATTAAAATAAAATTAAAATAGTTCATACGTGTAGACCAGCGCTCACTATCCTTTAATGTTGCATCCAGCGTTGCGGAATTAATTGAGACTGTCGGTGACCTGGTGGTCTAGGGGTAAGGTGTCAGACTTCTGTGCTGGCGGCCGGGGTTCAATCCTCGGTCCCGGCACAGATTTATTTGACTACCAAACCCTTCCTTCACCTCTGACAAGATATCTTGTGAATGTGGGGAATGCCAGGCCGCCACCGTGGTTCGGATTCCACGTTAAACTGTAGGTCCTCCATTTCATCTCACAATCACACTACCATTACACATTAGCGTAAGTGCGTATAACCCGAACGGGTAGTAAGACGCGGTGCTAATAATAATAATAATATAATTGAGACTGTTCAATTCATGATATCCTTTTATAAGGTTATCATTATATCACGTTATTTTCACCTACATTCTTACTTTAGCAAACCCCACTAAAATATGTCAAGTAGTGTGAGGTTAATCTGACGGGTTGGGGGAAAAAATTATTTGAGTGTAAACAAGGACAAGCGTGTATTGAATAACTATTCTCTCACTTAGCCCACTCTTAACTGGATGATATCAAAGTTTGTCGAGCAGTTGGTCCTCTCGTGTCGATCGCTTGGTTGTCTATCACTTTGTACTCCTATACCTGAACTTGTCTAGCAGTTGGTCCAAGTCGTGTCGGCCACTTGACCCACCCAGCCTTCCAAATAATTGTTTTCATTTTGTCTAGCGGTTGGTTGTCTATCACATGGTCCAGCTAGTGTCGATCACTTGGTCCATGTCATTTATGGGTGTCTAGCAGTTGGTCATTTTACAGATTTGTTCTCTCGTGTCGATCGCTTGGTTGTCTATCACTTTGTACTCCTATACTTGAGCTTGTCTAGCAGTTGGTCCAAGTCGTGTCGGCCACTTGACCCACCCAGCCTTCCAAATATTTTTTTATAGCTTGTCGAGCAGTTTGTTGTCTAGCAGTTTGTATGGTGCCAGACTGGTCTACTGAAGACGATACCCGGGTTCGAATCCTAGCCGAGTCTACTGAGGGTGGTTTATCCTGAATGGTTTCCCACTCTCCTTCCACACCAATTCAGGTAGATTGTCTCTAAAATTATTCCTTCCTTATCTCAATTCCATTAGCTTAATTATAACATTTGCTTAAAGATTGAATAGGTTGTAAGATATGGTGAGCTGCTCCAGTAAAACACTTTTATTTTCTTATTTTTAAAATGTAAAAAAATATTTCAACATTCTCTGTTAAAAAATTAATAATTTTACTCACCTGAAGGATCAATTCTCAAATTCATCATAGATTAAGTTACAAATGTAATTCATCTGCTATAATGAAACTTTAATTAGTTTCTTTGAAAACTTTTGGCAGTTTTACTTCTCTTATGGGTGACCTGGTGGTCTAGGGGTAAGGTGTCAGACTTCTGTGCTGGCGGCTGGGGTTCAACCCTCGGTCCCGGCACAGATTTATCTGATTTCCAAACCTTCCTTCACCTCTGACAAGACATCTTGTGAATGTGAGGAATGCCAGGCCTCCACCGTGGTTCGGATTCCACGTTAAACTGTAGGTCCTCCATTTCATCTCACAATCACCCTACCATTACACATTAGCGTAAGTGCGTATAACTCGAACGGGTAGTAAGACGCGGTGCTAAAATAATAATAATAATAATACTTCTCTTATGAACATCCTAAGGGCGACAGCTGGACAAAGCTGTGAAATAGTTACAGGATGGTGGTAGACTTATTTCAATGGTCTCAAATCTATTGGTTTAAAAAAATATAGAATATAGAAAACTACACTACTACTTAACATAGTAAACATAACATCCGTCAACTAATTGAAGAATAAAGGGGGAGACCAATAATACAGGTCATGAGTTGTTATCCTGACATTCTGGCGTGTACACTCTGGCCAGCTTATCGAGGAGGCATGTAAGTTCGATATCTTATGACTTTCAGTAGGTTTGTGTAGAATATTTTTACTTTATTTATACTTTATTTTTACCTATTTTGAAAAAACATAAAGAATACCTAATCAACTTTAAATACAAGGTACATAAATTGTTTTTAAAATGGCTTCAAATAAGGCTGCTAAACCAACTTCTCACAATGAAGAACTTATGTCCTATTTGACATTTGGTACTGACTACTAGAATGCTCCTCTCGGTGACCTGGTGGTCTAAAGGTAAGTTGTCGGACTTTAGTGCTGGGGTTCCGGGTTTCAATCCTCGATCCAGGCACAGATTTCTCTGATTGCCAAACCCTTCCTTCACCTCTAACAAGACGTGTATTAATCACAACTTGTGAATGTGGGGAATGCCAGGCCTCCACCGTGGTTCGGATCCCACGTTAAACTGTAAGTAATCCATTTCACCTCACAATCTCCCTACCATTACACATTAGCGTTAGTGCGTATAACCCGAACGGGTAGTAAGACACGGTGCTAA
Source organism: Timema cristinae (assembly GCA_039000515.1). Lineage (NCBI taxonomy): Eukaryota > Metazoa > Arthropoda > Insecta > Phasmatodea > Timematidae > Timema > Timema cristinae. The sequence goes on from JBCFYV010000100.1 coordinate 33,720,992, forward strand.
TAATAATAATAATAATAATGTTCCCCTCACCCCTTCACCTTTCATACTCTAGTCTAGAGCGATTGCAGCGCTTGGCCCTGAGCTGCATTGTTTTCTGTGTCGAGTAGTACAATGGAACTTCTTATTTGAACTGTATTATCTACCTAAGTTAGGTGTTAGCTGGTTGGTTAAACAAACTATTTAAGCTTCACTAGAAAAATGGGGTTCAAACACTGAGATATTGATAGGCCAGTGTTTAAAACGTATGCCTTAATGGTTGGTCACTATAAGACTTTCAAATATTCTTAAATAGCCTGTGCTCATTTACAACCCCCTCTCATTAATCTTACACAGAAACGAAAGGGTAAAAGAAGGCAGAGGGAAGAGGGTGCAGTTATATTTTGTCATGACTGTTTCTCATAACATCTTTAAACGAGGCTGTGTTTTTTTTCTCTCTACGTTTTCAGTCTGATTCTTTCAAAACAATAATTTTTTGATAATATGTACAATTTATATACACACATATATTTTTCTTTGAAGAGTTAACCATACCCCCAAGTATTTGTTATTTTTATAGACTCGCGATTTCCCAACTCAAGTCAAATTTGAAGAAGTCACTTAAAAGAAACTATAGCTGTTGGTTCCTCACTAACAGAAAAATAATAATAATAAATTTGAATCTCAACTAAAATTAATGATATGCAATTATGTCTAATATAAACAGTTCTTCTTTCACATGAACTAGCTTGCCCGTTGATACATCATGCATCAATTATACTGACAGCTCTTAACTGGATTTATTCAATTAACATAGGGAGAAATATATAATTATAATTTAATCCAAATGAAAGAGTTACTCTTTAAATACTTTAGAAATAAAAAAACATTGTGGAAACATACTTCTATATAAATTTTTTACCCATGTTGGGGGCCACATGGTCTAACGTGCTACTATCGTATAGGATTAGACTGCCGAAGACGAGATTGGGGTTCGGGTCCACTGAGGGTGGTTTTTCTTCAATGGTTTTCCACTCTCCAGAAAAATATGGGTACACTCCCTCTAAATAAAATATTTATAATTCCTAACACAATAATGAAATCAGTAGACAGGCAACTAACCCGAAGGGACCTTAAGATTTGGTGAATATATATATATTTATTTATTTATATTTATATATAAATATAAATATATATTTATATATATATACTATATACTATATAAAAGCTTTAATAGATTTTTTTTTAATTATGAAAAGTGATTGTGTAGAACTTTGGGGATCGTTGAAAGTAAATGGTTCAGATTCTAAATAGAGGGTTAAAATCAGGAAGTTACCTATTGATTTGAAGATACGTCCATCTCTTTGTTTTATGTAAAGAACATTGTTTGATAATGAGGTCAGGATAGGGTCTGTAGTGAACCTTAACAAAATTACTAACTTAATTTGGAAGAGTGTAATAGTAATAAAAGCAGAACAAAATAAATAAATGGACAATTCATTTATTAATATAATACTTTTAATTATAATTAATTTTATGACACAAAACACACTTATTTGAAAAATGACAAACATATATAATGTTTGTTTCAAAGAAAATGTTAGACAATTAACATAATAAAAACTCCATTATTTTATTTGAAATACTGCCATTTCTGTTGGTAATGTTAAAACTCCTGCTTTATATCAACCCAGATATTTTTTTAACATTGCTTTTATTCTTATTAAAAAGTATATTGACCAATGTATGCATACACAAATAATATGTACATCTTTCAAGTCATATTTCACAGCACTTCCTTATATACACTATTATTTGTATCATTCAATTCAAAGTTTTAAGTTCCATTATAATTAAAACATACAGAATCTTAATCTTCACATGAAATATGAAAATACAAGAATTATTTAGTTTTACATAATACACCCACAAAGATTTTAACTTTTAAATTACCATTACATCAGTTAACGGTGGTATGAATACATTATAAAAGTATCACCAACATACAATACGTAATATTGTTAAGACAAGTAAAGCTTATCTTCATTGTACTGTTTTTATGTACCTAATAAAAAATTGTGTTAATCCTTGTATACATTATCTGTAAGCTCTGTATTATTTTCACTTTTGTTTATGCGCTACGTGTCCTTGGTCACGTATCATATCAACTAATGGGAAGATTAAATACTTAATCCTGTCAAATTCGACGAAAAAATAAGAAGCAATGATAGCCTTAATGAACTCTTCTATAAATTTCTATTGTAGGTAGATGTTTACTTTACTATCACTGAAACTTTCATTTCAATTCACATATTGATGTTCATTTGTCTGTATACCTGGGTTTGGTTCACCATAGCCATCCATAACGACAGTCCTTTTGAAATTTAAATTTGATACAACTTCTATGAAATGTTAAAATCTTACAGATCAGGATTCTGTGTGCAAAGCAATCTATTACTTTGGAGGTGATCTCGTATTACGGACTATGGTCCTTATGGACACTGAGTATGTAGACGGTGTTTTAAGCGTATATTTGAATGGAATCTTGAATTGTAACACTTGAAATGGGAGGAGAAGGCTAGCAATAGGAGGATTCTAGTAGAAATAAAAGTTTTGGGAAAAAAAAATTTTATTTTATATTTTTGTTGTCAATGATGCTAGTAATTTATATTATTATTATTATTATTATTATTTATTTTAATAATAATTTTAAAATGTTATATAATATTTTAATGGCAACATTTCTTGTAATTGTGTCCTTGAAAATATAAGCATTCATCCACCATCTTGGCCATTGTATTCATAATGCACACTAGCATTGTCGGATTTTACTTTTATCATAACAGAAGAGCCAAACTCGATAATGCTATCCAAGGAACTCCCGTAACACTAAGCGCTTTAATATTATAATACACATTAAAATATTTTAAAATATCTTTTTCATATTTGATCAGTAAAATTTTTTACTAAGTTTTCCATCCTCAAATTTAAAAAAAATTGATATATATTTTAGTCTTGTAAAAATAAAATAACATATCCCATAAAGTTCAGAAATTCTACATAAAAAAAATCTTGAAAATGTATTTTAAACAAAATTGTTGGACACATTTTTGAAAAATTTGGAATTCAAAAAAAACTACTCATCATTAAACTACCTTTAATTGAAGGGCTAGGGTGAAAAAAAAGTTGTGTTATTGCCCTATAATATCTAAATATCCAGTTTGAACAAAATACATCAAGCCATTTTGAATCTTTGGCCAGGGACAGAGAGAACGATAATCCCACTTTTTTGGGTTCGTATTTGCATAAAACGTAAAAAAAAAACTCATAATCTTGAGATTGATTTTTTTCTCGGCCACATTATTTTCTCTTGATATGATAAATTATAAATGTGTGTGTGTGTGTATATATATATATATATATATAAAATCATTTCACTTGATATTTCATTTTTGTGATTTCATTTGTGATTTTATATATATATATATATATATATATATATATATATATATATATATATTATATATATATAATCATTTCACTTGATATTTCATTTTTGTGATTTCATTTGTGATTTTCCTGTGACAGCAAAAAAATTCAAACTCTTTGCCAAATGAAAAAAAAACTCGGCTTCACTTTGAAATATTTTACTTTGTTGGGTGGAATTCAAACCTAACATCACAGAAGCAATACTATTGGTAACAACAGAACTGAAAGTACAAACGTTCACAAATATATAAATGAATGAGGTTGTCTAACCTATATTATAAACAAAATAAAATATTTTTACACACAATGTAGAAAGGTATTATGTTTGTAGCAATTAAATACATAATAATTTGAAAGTTCAATCTAATCAAGTGCTACACCAAAAACTATGAGCATAAATAATAATCATTCTTGGATTTACACAATAAAATCAATTTAAGGACAAAGTTAAAGCTTCAATATGATTGTTCCAAAACTTTCCCCAAAGCTATCTGACAATGGCATAGGTAGGCTTACTCCTAGTGTATGTCTATTTTTATTATTTAATTTATTTTAGGTATTTGCCATGCACCTTCTGAACTGATAAGTACACAACCTCTAAACTAACTTAAATCAAGAACAGACACAACATTCAGCCCCCGGCTGTTGATTTATCACTGTCAAAGAGGAAACCCACATTTCACTAATGATAGATTTTTAAACCATGCCAGGAATCGAACACGGGACCCTTAGCTCAGCAAAGAAATACGCTACCGACTGAGCTAAGGTGTCAGACAATGTATATTTAAAACAATATGTTTTTAAAATTTCATAATTCGCGTCTTACTACACGTCCACGCTATACGCATAGTTAAACTAATGGTTGGGTATGAAGAAGGTGCAATTTAGAGGAAATCTACCCTTATTTACATGAAGAGATGACCCGCCTCGGTGGCCGCATGTTCTGAGAAGGTGTCACTTTCACAATAGACTAGACTGCCGATGACGAGAAGATCGGGGTTCAAACCCCGGTCAGGTGTACTGAGGGTGGTTTCTTCTAAATGGTTATCCATTCTCCCTCCACGCTATTGCGGGTACACTTCCTCTAAATTCAATCTTTCTTGTCCCTAACACAGGGTAGTAATTAGCACATAGGCACCTGCTTCGGTGTCCGCATGGTACAAGGCACAACTCTCGTTCTGCCGATGACAGGGAGAACCAGGTTCGAATCCCGGTCAAGTGTACTGAGGGTGGTTTTCTACTCCCCCTCCACGCTAATGTGGGTTATTATTATTAGTACCGCGTCTTACTACCCGTTCGGTTTATACACTCTTACGCTAATGTGTAATGGTAGGGTGATTGTGAGATGAAATGGAGGACCTACAGTTTAACGTGGAATCCGAACCACGGTGGAGGCCTGGCATTCCCCACATTCACAAGTTGTGATTAATACACGTCTTGTCAGAGGTGAAGGAAGGGTTAAGCTAATGTGGGTACACTTATTCTAAATATAACCTTCCTAACAGAGGCGTAACTAGATGGTAGTGAGCCCGTGGCAAAACTTTTAAGGTAAGCCCCTTTTCAATAAAAGAGAGCCTCCTTCACCCCCCCCCCCCAAAAAAAAATCATGTGTAATTAGAGATTATAATAAATTACATTTAACATTTATTATTGGAATTCTTTCATAAATTTTGTAATACATTTGTCTAATAAAATTGATACTACGGAGGCTAAACAAACATCGTCATTTAAAACTCTTTTCTTCATGCTTTGATCTCTGCGAAATTGTCTATAACTTCCAAGTTTTTTGGAGATTCAATTATATCTTGTTAAATATTGATTTAACAGAAAAAGATGTGCAGAACTTTTTTGTAGAGCATGAAATTATGCAAAATAAAGTGACTATTTAGTAACTTTTTATTAAATGATTAAAACGTTGACGAAACAAAAAAAAAATACTTTCAACTCTTACCAAATTAATTTTGGTCGTGGGCCTATCGAATTTTTGCCACCTATGCATTGCTTCCTAATCCCTAAAACCATTAGCGTAATTAGTACATAAGCGTATAAACCGATCGGGTAGTGGACGCGATGGTAAAAAAACAACAACCAATGGTGTTTCATGAACGTAATGGATGTGGTTCATGGTATTCACCACTTGATGGCTCTGTGCCCTTATGACGTCATGGATGTAGAGGGTCAGTCAAATTAATCATTCCTTTGAACGAAGCACTCGTCTCTGTGGCAGTAATCGTAACAGGTGTTCGGACGACAGTTTGGTATCGAGGGAGGCGTGTGTGCACGTGATATGGGTCGGCTCGGACAAATAGGCCAGCAACCCAAGTGGATCAGTGTTAACATCAATGATGTGTTGTTGGTCCGGAATGTAAACATTATGCGTGTGTTAAAATAAAGTTTAGTGTTCTTGTGTTCGATATTGTTATTCAGTGAATAACCTAGACAGTCATTTATTTCATTTTCGTGACGGCGCGTGCGTCAAGTTGAAAGGATCATGAGTTCCTGCCTGGGCAGTATTTTGGATTGTATTCGCGGCTAAAGGTAAAACGCACCAGTCTCTTGTTTACGTTATGTAAGGTAGAGTGGGGTGACTCCGGACATGTCGGGTGACTCTGGACGACCCTTCCATTATTCACGTTGGGGGTGTTAGCTCTAAGTTGATGGTCACACAAGTTTACGAAAAGAGAAAAGTGTTGTGTGTCGTAGCTTCTTTTTTTAATTATTGCTTGTAGAAGTTAAAAAAAATGTTTTCATGGTGAGTATTGAAGTGGGCTCAAGTTGATTTTTTTTTTAGGCCCGTGTCTTTATACCTGTTGAGCTTATACGCATTAGATTAATGCATATGCGTTAGATATAGAGGAAGGGTACCAGAATTTGCGTGAAGGGAGAGTGGAATACTATCCTCGGTACAATCGACCGGATTCGAACCCCGCTCTTGTCATCGGCAGTCTAATTCATCACGAGTGACGTCTTAGACCACTGGGCCACCGTAGCAGGTTGGAACTAATTATACATATTTTTAATAACTAAAGATTCTGTAAGTGGTTTTAGAGTATTGTGACGGATTTTTTTTTGTGGAATTTTAAAATTAGCAGTTAATATAATGTTTACATTTGTGCCATATGCATAATTAGAGATCTAATCTTGAAAATAGAGTACGAATACACAAGATATAAAACTCAAGTTGATCGTAAATTTAAAAAAAAACATTTAAGATGACAATTTGTTTTTAAATTTGTCAATGTTGAATATGTGGAATAAGTACACATGTGTTTATGTAGTCTATTTATACTGTTACCATGCAATTCTATTTTATGTTAAAATATAGTGAGTGTGAAAACTAAATCCATTTAACAATTATTAATAATGTCCGAAGTCACCTCTCTCATTTCTAATTTTGATTTTTAAGAGAATTATTATGACTTTATTTAAAAAATAGATTAACCTACATAAGAGATATTTAACATCTCTATATTTGCCAGGGGTTGGATCTAGCTTAAGTAATTTTTTCAAACTGTTTGGAATAAAGTTCTCGTGGTAGTAGCTAAAATGTTATAAAATGTGTACGGAATCAACTCCCATTCTACGGTATTACAAAAAGTTAACCAGAAGTGCTTTAGGGCAATGGTTACCAACCTGGGTGGTACTGCCCCCCTTACCCCCAAGAAGCTTTTATTTTTCACAGTTGGGGGGAAGGGGGAATTGTAAAGGGTAATAGGGGGGGGTGGCGTTTAGAATTTATGAATATTGCAGCAATCATTTTATGTTAATAATAACACGCAACAAAATATTTACTAAAAGCGTCTTAAATTTATTTTGTATTGATGTTATCTAATTTTTACAGTACGTTTTATTACTAGAAGCTCTTGAAGGACACTAATCAAAATTTATAAAATATACTTATTGATACTCATAACAATTATTTAGTTTGGAATTCATAGATTTGAATTTACAGTGTGAATTACGATAATTATCACCGATTTCAGCATGCTTATTGCATTTCATTGTTTTGGGAAGGGGGGGAACGGGGGGGTTTCTAACATCCCATTTTAAGGAGGGGGTTCTCTAGGCTCAAAAAATAGGGTTGAGAACCACTGAATTAGCGCACTAAAATAACCGTGTCCTGAATATTCAAGAGGAAACTCTTTGTTAATTCAAGAATTAGAACTGGCTGCCCCTTTTAAACAAAGAGAGACTTGGTTCATCGTAGTACATATATTTATTGATCAGTGCGTGTTGATTATGTAATGTGAGAGCAACCTTTAACACACTAGAAATCATCTTAGTAGGCCTATGTTGGGCATTTAGGGCATCAGGCTAACAACTCACTTCACCAAAATAGTTATACGGAGGCACACCAGATTAGTTTTACACGAAACAGACAGGTTCTAATGGTTTTGGCCGTGTGATTTGTTATTAATACGAAAATATAAAGGAATGGGCCAATTTCGCAAATGATCTAGAAAAGTGTCGTCTTGTATTTAGTATAGCACCGTACTTGAGACTTGACTATAAAATTGGCTCTGTTGTTCGATAGGGTATGGACCCAAAAATACAAAATCATTCAAGAGGGATTCAGAACGGGGTGACAAAATTGATTAAAAATTAGATCAAAATATTAGATTTTCAAAACAATTCTTTAATTGCATCGAAGATACTCCTATGATTTCTAAGAAATAATTGATTTTCAAGAAGATTTTACTGATCGGCTCATTCTCTTAGGTGGTTTCCTAAAAAGGTAGTAATTCAATAGGCCGACACCTAAGATAAGTTGGTAGCGTGTCTGGCTACTGAGCTAAGGGTCCCGGGTTTGATTCCTGGCATGGCAAAAAAATAAAATTATTGTTGTTGTTGTGATATGTGGATTTCTCCTTTCAAGCATGAAAGCTGGGGGTTTTGCTCGTTTTAGATTTATGGTTAGCTGTGCTGATCGTATGACACACTCAATCCGCATAAGTTGGCACTATCTTAACCAACAAATATAATCAGTAGGTTCAGAAAGGACACTTAAAATACATCAAATAGAGAAAAAAGTAGGTCCAATTGAATAAAGATAGTGATACACGCGGACAACGCTTTTGACACGTGGAGGAGACTATGACAGATGAATTGTCCGTGGATTCGTCGATATGACAAAGAAAGAACAAGAGATGACCGGGTTGGCTTAGTGGTTCAGCTCGGGAGACTGGCAGGAACGTTATTATTTTGCTTGGTTCAAATCCCGGGTGGGTACAATGAGGGTAGTTTATAATTTTTTTAACACAATGTCTTGCCATCCATGCTGATTATACGCTTAAGTACTAATTCTTCTAATGGGTTGGGAATTGGGAAGGTTGAATTTAGAGGAAGTGAACCCGCATTTGAGTGGAGGTAGAGTGGAAAACCATCTCCAGTTTACCCGACCGAGATGAGAACCTTGATCTCCCCGTCCTCGGCAGTCTGGCTCTAGACGAAACTAGCGCGTTAGCTAACTACACCACCAGGGCGGGTGTTTATATACTGTTTAAGCCACTGGTTTCAAGGATTAGGAAGGTTATACTCATAGGAAGTGTACTCCACATTTGCTTGGAGGGAGAGTGAAAAAATATTTTAGAAATAAACCTTGGTACACCCGGCCGAGATTCGAAACTCGATCATCGGCAGTTAAGTCTACTGCGAGAGAGGCGCGTTAAAACCACGCGGTCACCACTTTTTTTGCTCTCGTCAGGTTGCATGCAATTCAATTATGCTAATGGGTTAGGGATGAGGAGTATAGAATTGATAAGAAATGTACCTGCATTTGCGTGGAGGTAAACCCTGAAACTACTTAACTAAATAAAGCCTTATGTACACCCAACCGAGATTTGAACCCCAATATCCCTGCCACGGGCAAATCATGCCATACTGTGCCTAGCATTCAAATCCGCGTGAACACCGATACGGAGAGTTAATAGGTATTTTAAAGCACTAGTTAAAGTTATACGCTTACTCTAATGTCTTAGAGATGAGGATAGTTGAACTTAGAGGTAGCGTGCCCACATTTACATGGAAGGAGAGTGTAAAACCATTTAAGATAAACCACCCTTGGTAGACCCGACTGGGACTCGATCCCGATCTCCTTGTTATTGTCAGTCTAATCTATTTCGAGAATGACACTTTAGATTATGCAGCCATCGAAGCCAGTATTAGGTAGTTAATGGCCCTTGTGTTAAACTATAAAATATGCTATACAAAATATTGCGTCTATGTTTTGATAAAACCTTGTTTGAATTAATTGAATTTTAGAAAGTATGACTTAAAATCTTCCTCCAAATATTTTAACCTAGTTTTGATGCAACAGCGCACAATTTTCACAACTAGGTCTCTTGGAATTTACAAGAGTGCTTAATTTCGTTTCTTCTTGAGCTTTCATGAAATCAGTGGTGTTGGCTGGCACTTTATTGTGGGGGGAGAGTGAGAAATTATGAAAAACATGTTGGAATCAAAAGTGGTTTGGTCGGTTAGAGCAGAGTTTGGCTTCACCCGACATTAAAAAAAATAATTGGAATGCTCCTAGAAGCTATAGTATAATTATAACAAGATACATTCATCAAATACATATTTTTTTAAAGGTTAAGCTCTAACGTTGGTATTATTTTACTTTATTACTATTATTATTTGTTAGATATTTACATCTGACCGCCTCTGTGGTCTAGTATTCAGAGTTCCTGGCTACAGAACCACAGGTCCCCTGTTCGATTCCTGGTGCTCTTGAGATTTTTCCGCGAAACGGTGGGTCAGAAATGGGAACAAACACGGACTCGTGAAGAAAATTGAGGAGCTACTTGAATAGAAAAGTAGTGGCTCCGATCTATAAAACTGAAACTAACGGCCGGATAGCTTGTTGTGCTAACCACATCGCACCTTATATCCACAGCTTCTGGAACAATCTCCGCCAACAGACATATGACTCGATGGTGGGCTGAAGCCATGGAGTTTTATTATTTTTATTATTATTATTATTATTATTATTATTATTATTATTAAATTTGTCAGCTGCAGATTATATGACTTTACATGAAGTATATATTCATGAAAACGGTTCTAGTAACTTTTATGACCGTAAAAACATTTTCTTCCTAACTAAATCTGACCTTATATCTGAAGAGATAATTAATTACATTCACCCACCTCGGTGGCGTAGTTGGCTAACGCGCTTGTCGTGTTGAGCTCGACTGCTGAGGACGGGAGATCGAGGTTCGAATCTCGGTCGGGTGAACTGGGGGAGATTTTTTCCTAAATGGTTTTCCACTCTCCCTCCGCACAAATGCGGTTTCACTTCCTCTAATTCAACCTTCCCAATTCCTAATTCATTAGCGTAATTAGTACTTAAAGCGTATAACCCCGAACGGGTAGTAAGACGCGGTGCTAAATAAAAATGTCATTCCTTTACAAATTCTTTTGAGCTTGTTTTTCAAACCATAACTAAAGTTCAATCCGTCCGTCTCCCAAATTAAAACAAATAATGATTTCTTAGGTTTGACTCCCTTCGGTGGTCGAGTGGTCTGAGGAGTCACTTGATTGCTGATGACGGGGAGGTTGGGGTTCAAATTCCGATTGTGTACACCCAGTATATCCCTTAACCCCTCCCCCCAGTGTTTTTCCACTCTTACGTAACATAAATTCTGGTACAATTCCTCTAAATTAACTTTGCTCATAAGAAACATATACACTTAATTTTGTCATATACTTACAGCCCGAATGGACAATGAAACGTGGTGACAAAAAATATATATGAGTGATTACTTGCCCGGGTTATAAAAAGTATACGTCATTTTAAGGAAACAGGAAGTGGAGAGTGTAAAACATCCAGGAAGAAGACTTTTAGAAATAAATCTAATTAATCTAGAATAAATCTGTTAAACTTAGAAAGTAAGTCTGTTTGCAAATCTTAAAGATACTTAAAAATTCCCGATGGTTGACGTTAAAAAAAAAGCCATCACCTTATCAGTATTACACAAACAGTACCTTCAAGATTTTTTCTTACTACATTTTTAATTTATCCTGGGTCAATAAACAACTCATTGATAATGTAAATAAACTTTAGAAACGATCATATTATCTCCCCCACTCATCATAAATTTCGAATAAATATATTAATTCCTACAAAAAATTACATATTTTTTGTTTAAATGTTGTTGTTTTTTAGGCAAGGCCAGCTTTCAGCTTCGTATTCAAAAATATAAATACAGAGTGAAATAAATCCTGAGGCAACAAATTTATTCCACCTAAAAAAAAGGTTTTTTTTTCTTGGGTGGGAAGATAGGAGGGAACAAAGCTCCCTTACTCCTCCCGGTTCTGCCGCCACTGTATGAAGCAGTCGCGCATGCGCGTGAATCATTGTCTAGATCTCAATCAGTCCTGAAGATGTTGGGATAGTTATATCTGAGTAAGTCTGGGTTTATATTCATGTATAGCGAATAGTGTATCGCACGTAGTGCACAATAAGTTTAAATAAAGGGCATTCATGATTGGAAGCTGGTAGATATGACAGCTAGCAAAGATTATTTATTGCAAACATTGGCTGAAAGTGACTAATGTTAACCTATTCAGAAATAGTTATTATTCGCTAACTAATACTAGATTATCAATTAAAAGTGTTATTAAACGTGTATAAATAATACTTCACTAAGGATTACATTATAACGGAGTTTTTCTTAACTTAATGAAATAATAAAAAATATTGTTTTTCGTTTTGCGGTTGTAGTAACACGATTTAAGTCCCGTAAAAATGGTTTTATTTTTAGTTAATCTAGTTTTTTAAATCTCACTTTTCGGTTTAATTTCGTGTTTATTCAAAATTATATGTTATCTGAGGTGTTTAAATATTATTTGCATATTGAGCAATGTTTACCAAACTAAAATTTATTTTGAAACCTTATAATTATATTTGCTTTAAAATTCTTTGTCACAATTTTGTAGCCTAATGTTAGCTTACACTACAACAAAATACTAAACAAACTACAGCACAAGTCAGAATTTCTGCTTGATTTCATGTTTATTTAAATACTTTTTTTTTCGCTTTTATTTCGTTTAATAGGATTTCGGTGTAAAAATAAAATTTTGTTTGATTTCGCTTTTCAAAAATATTGTAAATCATAATTATCTAAAAATATCAAAGGAAAAAGTAATTGATTCTATCTTTGTATGCCACTTATCGCTTTATCGCGTATCACCATTTTTACGGGGCGCTCTCTAATCATAGCGACTAAAATAATTAATTAGAAAATATTATATTTACACTTGTATCTTGTTCTAACTGGCCACTAGAATTTAAACAAGCTTTTATAACGTTGGGAGAGAAACATACAAAATATGAATTTAAAAATAAAACTTTTCGATTTTGAAAACAGCGTAGGTAAGAACACAGCCTTCTTGATGCCTGTACAACGTCATCAACCGTCCTCATTTCGCCTGGTTTGCAATCTTGATTCCAGAAGAGCACGGCGCATTTTATAAGCTTCAGTTTAGAAAAAAAAACCTTTAAGTTAACCATAAACACTTATTGGAAAAAAAAAACGGAACTCCGCACGGATTTTCTCGCTCTATTGTCTAAAAATGGAGATATTTACTCAAAATTTGTAATATAATATACACTAGCAAACCCTAGAAAAAATTGCGCTACACATACATAAAACATTTTTTTGACTAACGGTTTTAAATTTTATAATTGTATTCTTAAATAATAAAGTATTCATTTTTATAATTGGACCAATAAAAAATTACGATATTGGTTCCCCAAAGGTCAACACTTTATATTAAATTCTTGATTTCTGGTTAAAATTGTTTTTTCTTATTAGGGAATGCACATCTTATGGTTATCGCATTACTATTAAATTTCTCTTTTATAAATTTTGACCAATATAAAAGGTAGTTATTAACTATCGAGTCTAAAATGAGAGAGCTAGATCATTGCTGTACCATGGGCGGACCCTGGAGGGAGGCGCCCCCTTCAAGAAATTAAATCTATTAAATCAATGTTAAAGTCACTACTAGTTTTATTGTCACGTAATAAATACTATTGCACTAACCAAATTTCATTTTTAAAAGTGTTATTGGTAATATTATTAAATGCTAAATATACGGTAATTATTATAAATACTTACAATCACATTAAGTATTAAAGTGGTGAAAATAGCACTAATGAAATTACCCAAATTTAAGTTGCGTGCTTCTCACCTTGTTGCACAAGCATTGTTTAGGTTTAAACTTATTTGATAATTTTTATTATTACTATTTCAATGATTAATAATAAATAAAGATCATTAAAATAATGTATTTTTAAATAACGTGCCTTAAACAAAATCTTTGAATAATACCACACATAACGTTTTAGTATGGCTTATTGGTAAAATTTCAATTTAGAATGAGGAAAAGTTAGCTATACTACAGAGTGTAGTTAAAGTTCGTTTGTTCGAAATCTGAAATAATTCCATATATTTTGTCTAATTTATTGAATAGCTAAAAAACTATTTATAGGATATTTGTTACAATGTTTAAACTTATTTCCCTCTTATTTCCCACTATTTGTTTTTGTTCTTATTATTTGATTTCAACAAATTTCAATTTTAATCGCAAATTTCGATTTATACACCTTATATACATAATTAGAGGATTATTCTCAAGTTTAGCGTTACACTGAAAAATTACCTCAATATTTACTATCAAATTTTGAAGTGTTTTTGTGTCAACATTTCTTGTTATGCCCCTCCCCCCTTCCTCGACCCTATCCAAATGGGAGCACCCACGTCCCTTCCCCTCATGAAAATCCTGGATTCAGCCCTGTGCTGTAGTAACATTTCTCCTAAGAGGTTAAGGGGATATCAATAACTTCTTGAAAGACTTACTTATTTGCTTACTCGATGGAATTAGAGGATTATTGCGTTAAAACTAAAGTAGTATCTTTTTCACAACCAAGGCTCACAAAATTTTACTAATATATTTGCCAATATTTCAGTAACAATTGGTTTTATAAAAATATATTTCACATAAAAGTTTTTATTTTTAATAGTACTACAATTTTGCAATTTAAAAAAAATGTATTTAGTATCTCAAATAGTTGCAGAGATACGCAAATTTCCGCTTCTGTAAAGTACCCTAAAAGTCATTTTCACGGTAAAATGCAAATATCCAGTTTATTTATAATCTTAACGCCTAGATACGAATTATAATCAAAATCGTTAGAGCTGATTTTGAGAGAATCGATTTTTTCTCTTTTCACCGTTCAGTAAACTCCTCTCAAAATTAGGGTTAGATATCCAATTCCAATAACCCCTTGGGGAAAACCTATGAAAACCCTAGATACCAAGTCTTAGTTCAATCAGTTAAATAGTTTAGGCTCTAGGACGAGGTACATTTAAACAGACGGAAATTCAAAAACAACTTTTGGATTTGGGAGGGTCATGAAAAGTCGACATTCATCAAAATCTTGAGCTCGATTTTTTTTGACGATCACAATATTTTCTCTACCTGTAGGATAGCGAGAAAATAAAAAAATGTAATATACGGTATATACATATGTACGTGTTTCATAAATATAAAAATAATTAGTAATTTAAAACAAATGATTTGTTTGTGCGAATGTTTTGGCTGCTCCAAGTAACAACAAATCAAAATTTGGTCTTGTAAATCATATGGTTTGGCGTATGGATACATGCTAACTTTTCCTAGCTGTCAGATACCACGAATTTTCTTTGCTTTAGCCTCGATAACTAGGATTGTAAAAAATATGATTTAAAATAAAGGGGAAATATTCTGTTATTGAGAAATGGGTTCATGACGATCATAAAATCAGAGTTAAATAAAAATCACATTTGATTTAATAGTACAGACCAATCTTAAATTATATTAATATCAAGTTCCAAAATATACATTTTTAAGTTAAAATTGTTTCTTTAGTTAAGTATTTTGGGATAAACTATCCAGTAATGAAAAGAGGTTAATCCATTTTATATGAATAAAATACCATCGATTTAAGTAAGACCTTAAACACTGAGTTTCATTATAAACCATTGTAGATCTTTTTCTTATGAATTGCACACTATTTACTTCTACTATTTACTATGCATGAATATAAACCCATCCTAGGAGTTTCCCTACTTCACTGTTCAGAGGGAAGTTTGGGATCCGTTAGTTGGTGTAATTGTGTGTAGCGAGAGGATTTGGCCGATAATTGCACGCAGTTTGAGGCAAAGGGACGGATGCAGATGACGCCATAATTCTCTGGTGACAACAGTCGCCCGGAACAGTAGTCGTCAGACGCGAGTCCTGAAACATATCCAAATACACAGTCGTTTAATGTTGTTTAAACAATTCCGTGAGAAAATATAGCACACGAAAGCTATTGTTTATTTATAAATTATAGTTAAAGTAGGCCTTATACAAGCGAGAAGATATTTAATTATATGCATACAACCAAATTGACCAGATCAATAATCCCATTTTTATAGGCAGAATATTTGTTGACACATCGAAACGAATGTTACCAAATCCACATGCACGTATTTCTTTTCTACGTCAACTCGTTGCTATCAATACCTATAATATAGCATTACTAATAAAGTAAAAATGTTATCAATGTTGACAATAAAAATTGTTTGGAAATTCTAAAAGAATCTTCTTAAAAATATTTTATGTGGAATGATGTCAAGTTGCTTCCATTTTTAAAGTCTAAAATGAATATAATTTACATCTTAACTACCATAGCTTTTCCGAACCCGTCTCGAATATTTCCTCCGTAAGGGCAGAGGGAAACTATACTCTGATCGCCAAGGAAGTGATGCTATGCAGCCTTCTAACTTTCAACACTCGTAGCCTACTTAAATTTTGTTGTAAGTTTTCTTACGGAAATTTACGTGTCTAAATTTTTGGCGAAGAGAGAATAATTCGCCTATCCGGACTTACTTACTCCGGGGCGGGTGACCTTGGTGGTGTGATTGGCTGACTCCCCTCCCCCTGCAGCAGAGATGGGCCCATATCCTCGGCGCCTCCACCTCTTGACACTCCTCGGTCCTGTTGGGGACTGGTTGTGGTGCTTGGTTTTCGGCAGTGATGTACACTCCGGAAAGAGCCGAGTTACGCCGAGGGGCGAACCTGTGCTGCCTCAGAGAGACGTACACCGACACGCTCTTCATAACGGCCATGCGCACCTGTCACAGGGTTAACGATCATTTGTAAATTTCTCGACTTAGTATCTACATATATAACATTCACGTGGTGTCTGTCTGTCCTTCCAGGGCTCTTTCGCCCATTTCCTTATCTGGAGAGCTGAAATCGGGAACGCACGCCATCTTGACGAAAAATTTCCGAAATTTTAAAAATCCAATATGGTGGATGCAACTTAAAAATTGAGTCCTAAAAAAAGTACAAATTTTTAGGGGTAAAAAAAAGTCAGAAACTTGAAAAATATATTATGATTGATCCAAGATGTCGGACGCAAAGTAAAAACGGAGCGTTAGCTTAGATTTGGTATGAATGCTATGGAGCATGCCATCTTTATGAACAAAATTAGAACCTTAAAAAATCTAAGATGGGAGATGCAACATATACTGATAACCCGGTATAGTGAAGGACACACATTGTTACCTCCTGTTTCGACAAATATAGACATAGATAAAAAAAAAACAAAGTAACAGATTTCACACTAAATCCCAAATTGCATCTGTCAGAAACAGGATTAACACCTAGCTATATACATTCTCTCTCAACAAACGTAAATTGTGCTTTGACACAGGAAATCAAGATAAGAAAATTTTTGTAGCCAGAGATGATATATGCCTATCTTAACCAAGGGTGTATCAAAGATTTGTTATCGTGGGAGGGGGATTGGTTTTAACAAGGTTCTTCAAACTACAAATTTAATAAATTAAATTAACAATAATTTTTATAGTAATAATATTAATCATATTGGATTAAATAAGCAAGCTTTTTTTTGTTAGGTACTGTTATAGACACATCTAAATATAATATGTCTTAAATTGAAAAATGACACTTTAATATGAGAATAGAACACTGTACCTTTGGCTCAGTACACTAATTGTCTTACCACTGATCAATTCAGAAGTCGTGTTGTTGTCACTAAAATTTTAAGGCGGAGTCTTTGATGGACTTGCGGAAATAGTCAGCAACTTCCCGTGTCTAGGTATTAAATACATTAATCAAATCAATTGTTTAAGTAAAACTAATTGGAATTATAACGATAAAAAGAGGACTTTGTAATGATGCTGTTTTGTACCCCTCTCTTGTATTCAAAAAGTCATGAATGAATTGTGTTTTCTTTTAAGAAATGTATAAAAAGTTTCCTTTTAATACTTCATCCATGGAGAATCACACGTTTTCAGAAGTAATTTCAATACACTTGGTTTTAAAAACTTTCTTTATTTAAAAGACAAATTCCGTTGTATTCGAAAATCACGTGAAATGATGGCTCCCTCTACCCAATAGGAAGCTAGCCTTCACAACATCAGGTTGCTAGGAGTTCTCCTATTAGTTGGTTTTGACACTGATGACAAGGGGTATAAGAGGCAAGGGGTAGGTCATATATAAGCAGCTTGTGCTTACGAATCCACACAGAAAAACCTAGTTATATCACAGTGTCAGTTCGGAAATTAACAAAGACCTGAATTAATGCCAAATGAAAGTCATGGTGTCAAAACATCAAATTTTACTAATTTCAATCGATTTACATACAATCAGATCCCATAACCGTGTACAAGTGCGCAGTAAGGCATGCACACGTGGTCGTAATCATGAAACCAGGTATCGTTGTACTTATTGCTCACCGTGAGGCATACACGGGTTCACATCCGCATCAACATCACTCATCAGCAATTAAAATCCGGGGTAGTAAGACGCGGTGTTAATAATAATAATAATAATAATAATAATTAAAATCCGGTATCATTATAATTGGTGTCCAATCACGGGGAAATAAAATCCCATATAACTATAACTTGTAGTAAAAAAAAACTCAATTTTTATTAGCAAATTTGTAAGCTGAATACAAAACAAAAGTCACTGTCACAATAAAAGTATTAAATATGTATCCTTAATTTAGGCTGTAAGGTAACTGGATTACCTTGCAATATTCCAATATGGTATAGCTTATAAGATTGTGCAATATTATTTCAAGGTAAGGCTGCTTCCTTTCAGGGTAAATTGAGTGTACATAGGCCTAAAATGTTTTAATAATCATTTCCCAACTACAGTTTTCTGGGTGTGGAACACAAGCGCACGACACTTCTTACAGTTGTATAATTCTGGTTCCTCAATATCTTCCCACTTAAACCCACTTATCTCCACATTTGATCTTTCATTTTCCATAGATCACGTTTTCTTGGCGTTCCCTTTGGTCAATTTTCCTTTTAATTGTCTATCAAAGTATCCCCTTCCTGATTGTGCTAAGACATTTTAAATTATTTTAAAATGTTTAGAAATAAGACAAAACTTCCAATAAACATCAACTCCAGTGATATTTAGAAGATTATTTAGCTACTGTATAATTAAATTGCAAGCCTCAAGTTATTTTTACCTCCCCGTTGAGGAAACAGTAGAGGAAGGCGATGAAGAATCCTTGAAACGAAGTCAGGAAGTGTGTGGCGTAAGACCACAAGGCAAATTCCCAAACTGTTCTGTCCAGCGGCGCGTCTGTCATGTTGACGAGGTTCGTGATGCCGAGCAGAGGTAGCAGCACCAGCGCAGCGCGTACTGCTTTCCTGGAATTGAGAGATAATCCTTAATTCTATAAATTATAACATGCCGGGGCGAAATAACTATTCCTAAGGGATTAGAACAAGTAACATTGTTGACCAATTTATGGTTAAAACGTACACTTCGCTACGCTGTAAAGGATCAATATTGCCTTGTCCAATTAGCCTACACTATTGAACTACCTAATAAGACACAACACAGTGTAATTGTGTATCTATGAGGGTCGATAGAGGAAAAATGATAACCTGCTTCTCGAAAACAATTGATTTGAATATAAAACATAAACTAATAAGTAGTTATATATAGGACTCCTATATTACAAAAAGATCCACGGATAATATAAATACTAACTAGTTTATTTCTTTATATTTACATCCACTGTTTTCTAGGTAGGACTAACTAAACCTCAGCTGTTTTTGTATGTGTTTCGCAAACATAAATCAGTTATAATTAATAACATATTTATAACACACATTTTGCGAGTGTTTTGAAGAAATTAAAAAATAACTACCCATATTAACCATAAGAATTGATATTTTTATTAAGTTTTTAAAAAAATGGGCCACCCAATTGAAAATAAATCCATTAATGTAATTTCGCAAACATAAAATTAGATGTATCTCTAATCAAAACAAATTATTTTTAATAGCTGCCAAACCGTTTGTGTTCAAATAAACGAAACTGTAAATGTTCCAGTAAATGTGGGATATATAAATGATAATTATTTCAGTTGACAAGAGATGTCGATAACGACCACGCAATAGAGAATGAAGCGGCCACTACCAACACGACATAATAAACTCTAAAGCCATCCAACAAAGAGTTTTCGTTTGTGAACTATGATTTGTCACTACACAGAATTAGTAACATTTGAAAAGGATCAAATTATGTATAAACCTGCTATATCTGTATTAAATAATGTTCTGAAATCTGGTCACGTACAAAAAGCAGACAGGCTGGAGATTATATTATTATATTTATCCGTTTTTATATATATATATATATATATATATATATATATATATATATAATACCCGCTTTGACCATACCAGTACTAACATATGGCAGCTAAATATGGAACCATAGAAAACAAGACTCTGACATTAAGAGGGTCAACTTTTGTTAACGGGAAATTACCGCACAGACGTTCAGTTCTAACGCAATATTTAATTATAATAATAATATTTAGCACCATGTCTTACTACCCGTTCGGGTTATACGCTTTAAGTACTAATTACGCTAATAGATTAGGAATTGGGAAGGTTGAATTAGAGGAAGTGAACCCGCATTTGAGTGTAGGGAGAGTGGAAAACCATTTAGGAAAAACCACCCCCAGTTAACCCAACGAGAGTCGAGCTCAACACAAGTGCGTTACGCCAAATATTTAATTCTTCGATGCGTTATTTCAAAATATGGCTCACGCAAAAAAAAAAAAAATCACCAGGGCTCACTTTCCTAAATGACCATTTAGTTTGAGTTTTTATTAGTAAAAATGTAGAGAAATATAAGATTAACTCATTTTCTATTACTTTTTAATCTTAGAGACTAGTCTTTATGAAAAAGGTCTCTAGGTACAGCCTTCATCTCACAAATACCATAATTTTTTGAAAGCTTAACAGAAAATTTTAAATGATAACTAGCAGCGAGCTTTCCTCTTTACGTTGAGATAAGCACTTTCGTTTCATAATTTTCTTTCTCTTCTTTCTTATTGACATGGCCAAGGGAGGTTGTTGGTCAATTTAAAAGAAGATAGATAAAGAATCAGCCAGAATAGAGGTAATTTCAGAAACCGTTGTATTTTAAGGCATGAAAGCTATTGATATTTTCTCGCTAACTAAGGCGGCCTTAACTATATCAAAAATAACTTTTAGGAAAACATCAGAATATACTATAATGTATAGTAAAAAAATGAATAAATACGATAAGAAATTCAGATTACTACACCAATCTATACTTATAAAATAACATGTCCTGATTGATGACTGACTGAATGATTCATCATCGCCGAGCGCAAACTATCAAGGCTACAAGCATGAAATTAGGACTGTATATTCATTTTGTTATGTAGGCACCCACTAAGAAAGGATTTTAGAAAATTCCACCCCAAAGAGGTCAAAATAGGGGATGATAATATGTATGAAAGTCCGTCATTTTGAAAGTTACATAAATAAAATTTTGTATTTCGGTTATTGACGTAAAACAAATAAATACGTGTTTCAGGAATTTTGGAAATTTTACTTAATAAGGGATGAAAAAGGGGGTGAAAGTTTGTATCGGACTTGCATTATTTTTGATCTGAGGTCAAGTTATGGTCATCAACGTAACGTAATATTTTAAATTAATCTGTAAATACATATGTATATTTTCGTATTTGTATATAATCAACTTCCACGCGAGCAAAGCCGCGGGCAACAGCTATCTAGTTTTACATAAAGTACAAAATTACAAAACAAAACGGCTACAGCATGTTTCAAGCATTGAATACTAAACTTCTCAGACAATTTCTAAAATACTAACCCAGAGAGTTTTAGACCATATGCTATTATAGATAATAGGATAAGATTAGAAGATAGGAAGATATCTAGCACAGGCTGGCTAATAGGCGCTGGCTGATTGCATCACGTGGTAACAAAGTCGAATCCTGCCCTTAGCCGCATTGTTAGATCAGAGGTTTATCTCCGGTCTAATTATGACAACATTTGCTGCTAAGATATTCATTACAAGGGTCTAATATTCCCCCCACCCCCCCTTCTGTTTACCGCTTCCTCTCTTGGTCCTTAATTTGAATGTGGCCTTGCCCTCCCTCCCCTCCCCTTTCCTCCTCCACACCCACATAATTAACACTGAGGGTTACAAGGGCTTCGATCGCGTCGATTACACCACCTGCACATTAGGGTAACAATGAACGTACCAAGTTTATATCTATACTATTATTTAAGTTATAAATTATTATTTCTTTTTTTAAAGTTTAGTTAAAAATTAAAAGATTTTATCAATTATTGCGGGCGAGGCCACAACGGGTAAAAGCTAGTAATATTATAAAGAGGAAAGATTTGATTTTTTTTGGTTTTTTTGTTTGTAATGGATAAACTCAAACTACTGGACCGATTTAAAAAAATTCTTTCACCAATATAAAGCTACATTATCAGCGAGTAGTATAGGCTATATTTTGTTTCGAAAATTTAATTTATTCCTCATAAAAATGTCGATAGTATATTATATAGTCGTTGAAAAAAAAGTTTGTTGAAGGGAAAGTGGGATTGGTGAAGGTGGGGGGTAGGGTTGAGGAAAGAGGAATGAGATGAAAATAGGAGGGAGGATAAAAAGAGGGAGGGGGCTATACAGTGATGGTAGGACTGTATTTTTTTTAAATCAATAAAAAAAGTGTTTTTATATTGACATGATGGATGATTTGAAGCTTTGTTTTACAGGATTCTTTACAATATTTTTTTAAGGGGAAGGGGGCTAGTATAGATATAAAATGGAAAAAGTATGTAGTTTGGAGGGGAATAATCGGGTTGACAGTTTAATCGCTAGTGGTAAAAGTTATAGCCTTTTGGTTGAGTCTTGAGACGATGAAAATATTCGCAGTTTTAAAATTAATTTCCAAAACAATGAAAATATTACCTTTTTAAGTTGTATGGCTAGACAGTAAATTGGAGGGAGAATTGTTTGTTTAAACTAAGAATGTAAACTATATTCCTCTATTTTTACCCTTATTGAATAAAATCAAGATTTCGATACCTCGATTATCTCTCAAATCCCGTTAAGTGAAAGTTGTCATTGAAATAAAACTGCATTAATCAGGATTGAGTTTTTTTTTTATTGTGAGCGCAGTCAATTCTTTTGCCGTTTTAAATGAGTGCTGGCAAATTGTTTTTGTAATCAACATTATCTTTGTGTTCTAATTATATTTCGTAAATCAGACGTGGCATTTTTTAGTTAAAGTATATTTGAACTCTATCACATCCCTCGTGTGGAGAAATTATTATAATCGTCAAAAAGCTCTAACTAGAGATTTTGATAGATGACCACTTTCATGACTCACCGACTCAGAAAAAGTGTATATATATATATATATATATATATATATATATATATATATACACACATACATATAATCACGCCGTTCGCTTGTGGGGTAGGCAGACAACTTTAACTTTAGCTCTTTACAAGACATCTTGTGAATGTGAGGAATGCCAGGCCTCCACCGTGGTTCGGATTCACGTTAAACTGTAGGTCCTTCATTTCATCTCACTATCACCTACCATTACACATTAGCGTAAGTGCGTATAACCCGAACGGGTAGTAAGACGCGGTGCTAATAATATAATAATAATAATAATAATTTAACTATAGCTCAAAAAACAACTCTGTAATTAATACACCCTCATCAACTTTATCCCCACTTCCCTATTATCCTTGCACACTCACTTCATTTAAACTACAGCCATCGGTGACCTGGTGGTCTAAGGGTAAGGTGTCAGACTTCTGTGTTGGGGGGTCCGGGGTTCAATCCTCGGTCCCGGTAACAGATTTATCCGATTGCCAAACCTTTCCCTCACCTTTATAAGAAGTGTATTAATCACAACTTGTGAATGTGTAG
The DNA here is from genome assembly GCA_039000515.1 of Timema cristinae. Taxonomy (NCBI): domain Eukaryota; kingdom Metazoa; phylum Arthropoda; class Insecta; order Phasmatodea; family Timematidae; genus Timema; species Timema cristinae. The sequence continues at coordinate 33,744,786 of JBCFYV010000100.1, forward strand.
AATACCAGGCCTCCACCGTGGTTCGGATTCCACGTTAAACTGTAGGTCCTCCATTTCATCTTACAATCAGCCTATCATTACTCATTAGCGTAAGTGCGTATAACCAGAATGGTTAGTAAGACGTGATGTTTAATAATAATAATAATATCCATACACTGAGCTATACATGCTCTTATTCTTAAAACTCTTAAGGTTTCTCTGTTTCACACATCCGTATACAACATTTATCCACGTATTACATGGGCTACTCCTTCCTTTGATTCAAACTCATCCTCTCAACATGCCCAAACCAATATAATACACTTCATTCACATTGACCTATTGTATTTATTTTCAAATCTCACTCCTTCAGCACCTACTCTTATTGACTGTTCAAACTATTTTTTCCACATACATTTCTTAAATTATCATTCCAACGCATTAAACTGGCTCTTTTGTTTCTCCTGACAAACCCACGAGTCACATCCATAAAACATAGCATTAACATACTAGTTTATATACTGCCATCTTTGCCTGTTTCGATACTACTCCATCAGCATATCCCACCATCCAACTACTCTCCAAGCTATCATCTTAGTTTTGGAGACAATTATAGAAGATCCATTCTAAAATGCTATTTGTCTATTACTGGAACTAGTGCCCAAACCATCTTACCGATGGGCTAAAACTGAACATCTAGGATTTTCATAAGTTTCTACAGAAGGTTAATTGGAATTTTTATTCAACCCTAAAATTAAGAGTAATTGACGGTGGAAAGAGAAAAAAAATCAATTTTCTCAAATTTGTGCATACTATTTTTTATTAAATTTTGTATATACGCATTGTTTAAGCATTGCAAATAAAATGGAAATCCTAATTTTCCCATAAAAAATTAGTTTGAGATACTTTACGTAAGCGTAGTTTCAAATTAGGATAATTTCACCATAACTATTTGAATATGAAATAAACTAATATCTAAAAGTTGTAGCACCATTTGAAAATAAAAATTATTTATTTAAAATGTACCCATGATTATAAAATCAATAGTTTTGAGATATTAAAAAATATAAATATTTTGAAATTAAAGTTTGGAGAATTGACATGTTTTTCGGTGAACAAAGGTGTTTGTTTTTTATTAATTTCAGTTGCAATATATATTAGTTCATTTATGCTCTTTGGTAGAATATTTCTGAAACCATGTTTATTATTTCTTTTCGCATATCTTAGGAGTTTTTTTTATTTATAGGCAAAGGATCAAGAAAGTATTTGTGGCGTACCGTACTATTTATTTAACTATCTACACATTCTAATTTATTTCCCATTACGCAACTAGAGATAAATATTATTTGTTTAAAGTGAGGTTGAATGAATTGAAATATTTTAATTGTGAAAGTTGAGCAATCGGAATAGTGAATCTAAACATAGATGTTAAAATGTAATAATCGGAGTTGTGGTAGGTAGTTGTAGTTTTTAACTTCCACTTACCCGCCTCGGTAGCGTAGTTGGCGAACGCGCTTGTCGTGTTGAGCTCGACTGCTGAGGACGGGGAGATCGAGGTTCGAATCTCGGTCGGGTGAACTGTTTTTTTTTCCTAAATGGTTTTCCACTCTCCCTCCACGCAAATGCGGGCTCACTTCCTCTAATTCAACCTTTCCAATTCCTAAATCCATTAACGTAATTAATACTTAAAGCGTATAACCCGAACGGGTAGTAAGACGCGGTGCTAAATATTAACTTCCACTTACCTAACTTGCTCAATTTCACTGGTGTGGCTCTGCCGTAGTTTTACCACCAGCACGCGGATTATGTTCAACAAGAAGAGGAAATTGAGCTGCAACACACAGACACAAAGTATATTCAGTCACCAATGGAATTATAAGGATTTTTTCATATAGCTTGGGACAAAATATTATAAAATAGGATTTCCGAAAACTACCCTTAATATTTTTATATAAATAAATACATCTGGTTAATCAGCATAAAAACAATTAATAAGTAAATTCTAAGCAAAATTACTCATATTTGTAACAAACTTCAAATTTTAAAATTAAATTTGTAAACTACATTCAAATTATTAAAAAAAATAAAAGCATATTTTAATATATAGTGAAAAACAATTCCCAGATATCCATTTCGAACTAAATATTCAAGGCATTTTCAATTTTTTTTAAATATTTCATAAATAAACTGGTTTTAATTTTTTAATAAACATGCGTTACTATATATCATGTAAAATATATTGAAGAAATCAATTTTGAAAAAAAAAATTGTTTTATAGTATTTATCAAATATGTTTAGTAAAAAATCAATCTTTGGTTAATTACTATAAAATTATTTTTTAAAGAAAAATAAACACATAAAATTATCATTTATAATGTAAAACTCTTACCAAATCGGGAGAGCCACCTTTAAAATAGTTTACCGATTTATTTTTAATTTCAAATAACATTAAAAATTTTTTCCCCAATAATCAAGTATACAATTTTATTTGACATATAAAACAGGCCCCAGATATATGTTTTGATCAAAGTCTTGAAAACAATTTTTGAAATATTTTTTATTTTCAAAAATCACTCATAAGTAAATTACCCTTAATTTAAGGGCGAGGGTGAAAGTAAAAAAAATAATGTCCCGAGGTGTTGCCATATAAAAAATAAATATCATTTTTGAACAAAATACATCAAACCATTACTGGGTTGCTGTTTAAGGCGTTTAATGGTTAAACTAGAATACCTTCCCCCCCCCCCCCCTTTTTCCCTTTTACTCCGGCCCACGGGACAATTAGGCATCACACCGTGCAGTAGTAATTATATTAACTATAACATTAGTACTTTCTCTACCGAGGTTTTTAACGACTTATTTTAAGGAACTAGGGGGTGAAGGGTAGATTAGAAGACTTTCCCCAAATAAGAGGAGTAAATCAATTATGGGAGCTGAAAGTCTAGCCTTGACCATTCCCTTACCCAGAGGAAATGCATGCCGGATGCCTTATACCATGAAACCACCGGTAAAGATTACGGAAACATCAAGCATTCATTATAATTCGGGGTGATTGAAATAAATGACATATATTTTATAAATTCATAACAAACAAGGCCCATGAAAAATGATTTAAAAATATTTCAAATATATAAAGATTATTTTATTTATAGCAGTATCACTGTTGCTTAGTTCTTAGGATAGCCTAACAGAAGCTTAAATATTAACCCAAACTGTTATTGATATATCAAATAAATTTTAAGAAACTATTACAATTTAAGGTATAATCGTTCATTTAACTAGTTACTAGCAACATGGCAATAATGGTTTTATTAATTATGTGTGATGAGCACATATTTTATTGAATTGATATATCAAGCTATTTTAAGCTAATATCTGGGTTGGTGTACTTACATTTTTGATCAAGGATTTTATTTTACAAATTTAAAACAGTTACATCAGTGCCCTATATGATTTACAAATATACTCAACCTTAGATAGCAGCCCTTATTACGAAATCCACAACATTTTATGTACTTAAGTTCATACTACTATTTAAATATCTTATGTATAAACATTAAATGCATACCTGTTTAACCAAGAATCGAACAAAAACGCCTAGTTAAACTTAAAATTCCCTATTAAATGGGGAAATACGTGACCCATTTAATACAGAGTCCAATTTAAAAAAGAATAACTTTATTTTACAACCATAGATGTCTTAGATCTACTTTAACGTAAATATATGTCGTCATATTAACTACAGCTGTAATTTTTGATGGGTGTATATTAATGCTCTTAAAATAGTCTTATCATCGTTGACCATGTAAAAAAATGCTTTTATTTTATAAAAGTTTTTCTCTACTAAAAGTATACTATGTAAAAGAACAGTTAACATCGTGAATATGACAACAAAAACACCAACAAAACGCATAATTTTTCTAAAGCACGTTTATCTTAATAAAAAAAAAATATTATCACTACTAACTTAATGAATCACTAATTCATATGCATTTAACAAAATGTATGAGGATAAAGAATATGAATTATAAAAAATTTCCACCCAACATATTTTATAGAAGATCGATCCTAGGTCTCTTGAATCAGAAAAAAGCATGCAAACCCACACCCAACTCTACTGGATGAACGAATTGATTACCGATATTTTAGTATTCTAGCACGAGTATTCCGCCGTGAGATAGAATTTATTGGCAGTTCCTCTAGCATACATGCACTTCTGATTGCATCGTACGCCGTGCAGGGGCTATGGAGATCAAGTTTAGTGTCAACGTCTGACATTTTTTCAATATTTATTGACATAGTTTGTTATTTATAATGAAGTAAGAAAAAGTTACTACGTGAGTTTTTGAATATCTGTCAAGATGTCTTAGAATTTAATGATAACTTTTTATAATCATTTAAAACGTTTATCAAAATATGCCTCTGAAAGATATTTAAGAATTCTTGAGTATCACCATGTGAAGAAAATTAAACTTTATATCTTTTTAGTGGAGCAATATTTGATTTATTTTGGCAAAAAAATGTTTGATATAAAAAAATTACCTTTTCCTACATCTCCTATACTTCCAACTTCAGTAATTGATTAAGTGTAGCCTAAAGATAGAATACTGAAAAAAAATCAACAAAATAGTTTCGTTTACAGAAAATACCGGGAATCGCTTTATAAAAGAAAATATTTAATATTAATGAAACTTTATTTTATTAAAAGAGGGTTTAGATATTCCAGTGTCACTTTAAACATTTTTTAATATTCTAATAATTTGTGTTGTATTTAAAAAAAACCCATTTTTAATCAATTTTAATATGAAAATGGTGCTCATTTAGTGATTACGATCGTAAATATCTTATAATATTTTATTATTCTTTTATTACCTATTTAATCGTTGATTAACAAGATTTTTTTTAGCACCACGTATCACTACTCATTCGGTTTGTATGCATAATGTTTTAGGGATGAGAAAGATTTAATTAAGATGACGTGAACTCAAATTAGCGTGAAGGGAGAGTGAGAAACCATTTATGAAATATCATCCTAAATAAACCCGTCTAGGATTCTAACCCCAATCTACCCATCATCGTAAGTATACTCTATTTGGAGAATAATGCTTTGAATCATGCGTTGATCGAAACGGGTAAGAAATATATAAAACATAAAATATTGTACTCTTATAACTGTGCACCTTTTTTTTTATCGATCCTTCATACATACTTTATTCTTTCTATCCCAACTCTTTATTTATCTTCGCGTTGGAAATACAAGTACAAACAAAATGCGGTCTCTTTGATGGTACAGAACATGTTTAGCTTATTATTCCAGACAGTAGTGCTTTCTTTATATCCTGGAAGTTCTCTAACTGCTACCGGGAACACAGTTGAGGTCACATTTATACTCTCTTTCTTTCTCATTTATAATATTATTCACATTCTTAAAGCTTTAAGCCTTACATTTTTAATTTACCCTTAGTAAACCTTTTTTATTTGACACAAATTTTGTTATTCTTTTAAGAAGGTAGAGGGAAAGCTTATTCCCCAATGTATTCTACTATTTGGCTCCTAACTGAAACTATATTTTCTCTCCCTTATTATGAAGCACGTTCCATCTATTCAAAATATTTAGCAGGCTTACCTTAACAGATACAATTATGGTGCTAAATTAAAATTTATCCCAGGAATTACCAAGTGTATATATTGACACAAAAAATACAGTATTACAAAAAGGGGAAGAGAGGATAAAATATTGTCCTTTGTTGTTGCCAACTTAAAATCAAAATTTTATTATTATTATTAATGTGATTATTATTATTATTATTATTATTATATTATTATTATTATTATTATGGTGATTACCTTAATCTCTCCAATGACCTGGCTACAGCTGATTGGTCTTGTGTTTATTCTACTACGGATGTTAATTTGGCTGTAGATAATTTTACCAAGTTAGTCCAAAGGAAAATCAAAACAAATATTCCTCAAATTAATATTCATAATTCGTCCAAATATCCTAATTGTTTTTCTTCTTCACTTAAATACTATATTAGGAAAAAAACAATTTTTTCAAAAAGTTTAAATTAACAAATAATATTGTATTCTATTCACATTTTCTCACTTTCGTAAATTAGTTAAAACTACTTTGATTATAGACAGAGCCAACTGGATGAACTCAATTGAAAATAGTATTAAATGCAAACCTAAAATTTCTGGAAATTTGTTAAAAATAATCGCATGAATAAAGTTTTCCCATCCAACCTAGAAATTAATGGCAAGTCTATAGTGGATCCTTTATTAATTGCTAATGAGTTTAGGACCTATTTTCATTCCGTTTATAATTCTGATATTCCTGTCTTACCCTGCCCTGCTATTGAAACTAGTGTACCCTTGGATGTTGCTAATGCTATAAAAAAATTGAGTTCTTCTAGATGTGCCGGGACAGATGGAATTCCAAGTTTTATTGTTAAAGGTTGTGCAGCATTTTCAGCCCTTTGTTAGCCTATATCTTTAACATTAGCCTATCGAATGAAACTTTTCCTCTTACATGGAAACAATCTGTTGTCATACCTATCTTTAAAAAAGGGGTAAAAACAAACGTTTGTAATTATAACCAATTTCTCTCTTAAACACTTTCTCCAAAGTATTCGAGAAAATCATACATGAGCATACTTTCCACCACTTAAAAATAAACTTTCAGATAATCAACATGGCTTTATAAAACAAATCTGCTGTCACTAATTTAGTATAATTTCTTGGGCATGTTGCCCCTCAAGTCTCTGCCCAAGGTCAGGTTGATGCTATTTATTTTGACCAAAGTAAGGCATTTGATTTATGTCAGCATAATATTATTCTCTCTAAACTTGGTAATTTTGGACTTTCTCACTCTTATGTAAATTGGTTCAGCAGTTATTTGCATGAAAGATCATTCATAATTAAAATTGATTCACACACCTCTAATACATTTTTAGCACCTGTGGCATACCTCAGGGGTCTAATTTAGGTCCTCTTCTCTTTAATGTGTTTATTGATGACACTGGTAAATATTTGAACTCTTCTAGTTATTTACTCTTTGCTGATGATGTAAAATTATTTAAAACTATCAAATCAATTGCAGATTGTATAGATTTACAAAATGATGTAAATGGTATATTACAATGGTCTTTGGAAAATGGAATGTCTATCAATAAATCTAAGACCAAATCTATAACTTTTACTAGGAAAACTAATCCTTTCTTTTTTACTTATAAATTGGGCAGTCATAACATAGTTCGTACACTTTGTATTAATGATCTTGGTGTCCTCCTGGATTACAAACTTTATTTTCAACTATCATGTTGACCATGTCATTTCCCAGTCATTGAAATTACTTGGGCTTATTAAATTTATTACTTCATCATTTAAGAAAGTTGACTGTCTTTTTATGTCTGTATTACGCCCTGGTTAGATCTAAGTTAGAATATGCTACTGTTGCTTGGAATTCCATTACCTTAACTGACTCTCTTAGGTTAGAAAACGTTCAAAGAAAATTTGTTGCTGTATGCTATGATAAATACTTTAGTAACCGGATTTATTATGATTATGACAGAATTCGAAACCTATTAGGGCTCCAAACTCTCTTCTCGCGTAGACTTTATTGTGATGCCCTTTTTGTTTTTAATATTTTCAATAACAATATTTCTTGCAAATTTGCCCTTGATCAGGTAGGCGTTCATATCCCTTCTCGGGCTTCTCGTAATCTAAATTGTTTTTTCTCGAAAGCTCTTATAAGATGAGCCCTATAGGTCGTTGTATCCATAGCGCCAATTCTAGATTTGTCGAATTCGACTTTTATCATAAAAGGAAAACTAAACTCAGAGAGTTTATCCCATATCAATAATTTATCCAGGTGACCTGGTGGTCTAGGGGTAAGGTGTCAGACTTCTGTGCTGGCGGCCGGGGTTCAATCCTCGGTCCCGGCACAGATTTATCTGATTACCAAACCCTTCCTTCACCTCTGACAAGACATCTTGTGAATGTGGGAATGCCAGGCCTCCACCGTGGTTCGGATTCCACGTTAAACTGTAGGTCCTTCATTTCATCTCACAATCACCCTACAATTACACATTAGCGTAAGTGCGTACAATCCGAATGGGTAGTAAGACGCGGTGCTAATAATAATAATAATTAATAATAATTTATCATGTAGAGGTTTTGCCTATATTATTTAAACTTACAATATTCTGATCTATTTTTTGCATAATGTTCTGCTAACTATTTAGTTATTTGTTTTTAATGTTACTTTTTATTCTTATTCTTATTATTAACTACTATTTTATCTGGGAACTATTAATCAGTATATAACATTATTTATCCATTTTTTGTCTATCATTTTTTCGTATGTAAATATATGTATGTAAGGTATGTACGTGTGTACTTTTCAGTGCTGGCCTGTTATAGGTCTTACGAATTTTGGCCAGCACTATAATAAGGAAATTGAAATTATTATTATTAGCACCACATCTTAATAACCATTCGGGTTATACGCACTTACGCTTAATGTGTAATGATAGGGTGATTATGAGATGAAATGGAAAACCTTCAGTTTAACGTGGGATCCGAACCACGGTTGAGACCTGTCATTACACACATTCACAAGTTGAGATTAATACACGTATTGTCAGAGATGAAGGAAGGGTTTGGCGATCAGATAAATCTGTGCTGGGACTGAGGATTGAACTCCGGACCCGCAACACAGAAGTCTGACATCTTACCCTTAGACCGCAAAGTCACCTCTTCAAAATTGTTGTATTCTGAAATGATGTAGAATAAAATCGATTTAACACAATTTGATGAAACTTAAATTTTGCTATAATTTATTAAGAAAACGTTTTAAATTATGATTGAAAGTTTGATATAAGAATATAGACCATATTATATGCCTTTTTTAGATTTGGAAAAGCCTTTTAATCTTTTTAGAAAAATTCGTTGAATGGTAAGTTTTCTCTCTGGTTTCCGAGAAAAATAATTTCTATCGTAAAGTAAAGTACGTACTGGATTAAGAAACATCTTCAATATGTAATGGGCTGAACTTAAGTACGACTAGACATTAATATGAGATGTAAAAAATGAAATATTTATAATATGTTAAAGATTTTTTTTATATTTGATCAGTTTAAATGTTTTAAAACTAAATAATTTTTAATCTTATGTAAAGAGTATTCTTTTTATACACGATCATTTGATTTTATAGTCTATAATCTAATTATTTAGAATTAAATTGTTTTTACCTAACCCTACTCTTTAATTTTATTAATGCGTTAGAATTTATCATTGCAAATATAGATTTAAAATAAATAATTCATGAAATTTCTTGTTTTGACTGTACTGAGTGTAGAGACATCAAATAGCAGAACATAATATGCCAGACCTAAGTAGAGGCTAAGATAATCGCAACAATTTACACACCCAGGTAAAGTGAACACCGGCTTCCTTCCTTACCTGGATGGTGTTGTTTGAATGAGCTGACATATTTATTATACTTACTATCTTTTCCAGGATAATCACCACTCACTCTTACGTTAAATTCTCTGCCAAGAAGTTATCTACTCCAACAATCTTACTAATTTTCATTGTCGAATGACCTTGAATGAAATTGGTTTTTACTCTTTAAAAATGTCCGTATTTCTTTGTAAGAATGTATATGCTAGTACGTAATAAAATATCACATACTTTTGAATGTCATTTAAATTAAAGTATGTTTTAAAGAGCTACTAGACCCTTCTTAAGCTTTCACAGACATGTCCACAAAAAGCTTGTTTACCCACATCAGTGGGCGCGTGGACTAACACACTACTCTTGCAGTAGGATAGATGTCAGTTTATGGGTAGTTCGAGGTTCAAATCTCGATCATGTGTACTGAGAGTGAATTTTCAAAATAGTTTTCCACTCTCCCTCCACGCAAATGCTGGTACACTTCTTATTAATATAACCTTAATATCCCCAATACCATTGGCGCAATTAGTATATAATCGTATAACTTGAACGGGTAGTATGACGCGCTGCTAAATAATAATAAGATTATATGATCTGGAATAAACTTGCATGTACAGATAATTAATTAACACACAAGAACCCACTAATTGATTTTGTATTAATACTATTCAAGAAAACTTTAGATTTAAATAAACATATTTTCTTCGAAAGAAAATCTGAGTAGCTTATCCCGTTGAAATAAATTATTTCTCTGGCAGACTAGGCAATAAGAAGTTAAATTATATTTAGAAAAAAGGGCAATTACGAGCCAAAAGCACCACTTAAAACTACATATAAAATGAAAGAAAACACATGTTTTATAATTAAAATATCGAGTTGAGCTCATTATTTGAAAAGCTTATTTAAATAAATCCTTATGGCAATTACATCAAAACAAATTTGTGTCTTTTCATTTTTAAATATTATAATTGGACGCTGAAGATTGTTGAATGGAAGTAAATATAGAATGCAAACTTACTTCGTGATTTTTTTGGTGGGGATTCCAACAGTACACTAATCGGAATTTGATCCAACCTGCGCGGAAAATACGAATAAATTGATAACTGCGCAGTTACGTCATCTAGCTCTGATAAAGAGGGAGATTATCCAATATCAGTTCTAGTAGCTCAGAATTATATAATATGATGCACCACGATTATCTATGCTAAGCCATTTTTTTAAAAATTCTATACGAATCCAATCCTACCATTCTTACTGTGTTAAAGAGTTTTTAATAGTTCATAACATTTTATTATTTGTTGGTAAGCCATTTAGAATCTCTGGATTGACAAATTTTACTTCTAAAATAAACATCATTAGAGACGTCCTTTAACATTTTCTTCGATAAAAACAACCTTTAACGTATTTATTAATGTTATTTTAGATATTATTTATACATAATTAAGACTTGAGTAAATATAGTATTATGTCTTATTAAGAAATAGAATATTAAATTAGTATTATTATTATTATTATTATTACTATTAGCACCACGTCTTACTACCCGTTCGGGTTATACGCACTTACGCTAATGGGTAATGGTAGGGTGATTGTGAGATGAAATGAAGGACCTACAGTTTAACGTGGGATCCGAACCACGGTGGAGGTCTGTCATTCCCCACATTCACAAGTTGTGATTAATACACGTTTTGCCAGAGGTGAAGGAAGGGTTTGGTAATCAGATAAATCTGTAACAGGACCGAGGATAGAACCCCAGACCCCCATCACAGAGGTCTGACACATTACCTCTATACCACCAGGTTACCGAGAATATTAAAGAAGTCCCTGCACAATAATTATTTTAAAACAATTTTTTGTTAATCCAGATCAAAAATGTTTCACTTGCATCCTTTCTTTCTCTCCTGAGAAATCAACTGGAGCTATCTTTGTCTAAACTAGCGTGTCCAGAGGTTTTACTCTAGTTACCTATATTAAAACTAGATGAACCTCTCACCACAATGATTCCCAACCTTGGACCCTCGAGTATCCAGAAGTAGTTAGTCAGGTTGTAACCCCACCAGCACCTGTAAACAAACAAATATCAGTATTTAATTACAAACTTAAAGATAACCTAACTATAGTATAGGAATGATCGACGTAAGGAAAGGCAATTAAGTTCCTTTTAAGTGGAGCTACATTTCTATTCTCTTTACATTGGATAAAATTACACCATCCTTCCATTTACCATGTTAGCAATAAAATACGAGTAATATGATAAACTTCTGTTATCCATCGAACTCGTTAGGAGGTGTACTTGCGCATTTACAGGATAGGAGATAGTTGTGTAGCCTACACCTTGTTTTAAAATGATAAACAAGTTAGCGTTGTAATTACACATATATTATTTTAATGCGTGTTATAATATTTGCTGGACTAGCTTAACCTAGCCTTAGAATTTAGAACATTTGTGGTTAAGTTAATTTGATAAGGATTTTGCTATAAATTAAAAAGTGCCTGACAGATACAAAACTATTTTGGTAGGAAAAACCTTTTAGAAATTATTGTTTTGCCGCCAACATAATTTACATTTTACTATTTTAATAGGTGGCCTGGTGGTCTAGGGGTAAGGTGTCAGACTTCTATGCTGGCGGCCGGGGTTCAATCCTCGGTCCCGGCACAGATTTATCTGATTTTCAAACCCTTCCTTCACCTCTGACAAGTTATCTTGGGAATGTGTGGAATGCCAGGCCTCCACCGTGGTTCGGATTCCACGTTAAACTGTAGGTTCTTCATTTCATCTCTCAATCACCCTACCATTACACATTAGCATAAGAGCGTATAACCCGAATGGGTAGTAAGACGCGGTGCTAATAATAATAATACTATTTTAATAGTGTTATTCTATATGTATTGATAATAGCTATCAAAAGTGACGGCTGTATATCACATGACTTGAAGTATGAATAAGTGAAAGCAGATATAGTATCTTTTTTAACAGTCTTCCTATTAAAATTAGGCCGCACTTGCATACACTTGTACCAGTTTTAACACGTTTATTTACCTTTATCTGCGCCTGCGCACATCCTATCGGGAGAAATAGTCCATAGTTCTCTCGTATACGTAAGCAACTAAAGCCGTACTGCTTCGGAGGACGCATGGTCTAAGGCATCACTCTCGTGACTCCAGACAGCTGATGACCTAGTTCGGATATACCTAGGGTGGTTTTTACACTCTACCTCCACGCAAATGCGGGTACACATCCTTTACATTCAACGTTACTTATCCCTAACTCAATGGAGTAATGAGTACATATGCGTATAACTTGAACAGGTAGGCGCGATGCTAAAAATAACCAATTAAAGCCGTACTTACTTAGACGAGCCGTACTGTATCGCCGTAGTTACAGCCCACGCTGTGGTCATGACGACTGGACCTCCCCAGCCAATCAGGGTGTACACAGAGTAATATGACTTTTCTTGGAACACGCTCACTGCGAAAAAAAAAACCACAGAGACATCTCTAGACGGACTCATCAACCCAAAACTTAATTAGTAGCGGCATTGGTTTGAATTTGTTTGATTCTCCGCATCGGTAGCCAAGACGTCTAAGGAGTCAGGCTGTCAATATTCTGTACTAACGCTGGAAGGGTTGTTGAGGCTCGAATATTAGCCGAGGGCGCGGGGAGGGTTTTCCCAAAATCGTCAATTTGCCTCTAAAATCATGTTTCATTTCAATTAAAATGTAATTAAAATCTTTGATGAAAGCATTCAAAGGTAAAATGTGGATTATATTTGTTAATATGGTTTCATTAATTTTTAACCAAATATTAAGGAATTTATTTGGCTGGAGAAAGGGAAACCATTATTTTTTTTAAAAATCACTAGAAAAATTCTTCCAAGTATAGATATGGGTTATCTCAAATTGATATTTGTTACAATTTTATAGTTTTAATAGCGATTAAAATAGGGATGTGAGGAACACAAGTTAAAGTAATATTTTAACTTTTTTTTTCTACAAAAACTATTCTTGACAAACATAAATAAAATATTGATTCAGTAGAAGTACATTTAGTTTGATTTTTTATATATATTGTAAGCATAACGGTTCTTAAATGTTTGTCCTGAGCGTAATGGTGGTAGACCAGATACTTTTAAATGAAGAATAAAAATCTTGGTAAAGTTTGGCAATGCCAATGACTCATATTCATGAGTTGTTGAAATAAGTGTAGAAAACTAAAGTCATATTTTATTTATTTAGGGTAAAATTAGGTATTCTTTATCATAAAACAAAACAAAAAATATATTGATCTTTACTAACTTTTTTTCACCTTCACTTTAAGCGACACGCTTACTTCTTTTTCTTTTTATAACGTCATTGAAGGGTAAATCTGGTGAGGATTGTAATTACAATTTTAGGGGTGCGCAGTGTAAAAACAATATGTGCGTATGCGCTGACGAGTCTTGAGACTAACAACAGTTAACTATTATTTTTGACATTTCCTTGTGGTTAAGTTTGTTCCGAAAGATGACAGCATGGGAAAGGTGTATGACTAGCAGTAAATAGGTTTTTATATTTTACTAGTGGACCCGACAGACGTTGTCCTGCCCGAATGTTGGCTTTTCATTTGGGTGGCATAATTGATTTCGATAATAAAACAAACACTATGTGATCATCACAATTACAAATTCACAATGAACTCCAATTAGTGAGTTACACAAATATTAAAAGTTCAGGATTTGTCAAGACAAAATACAAAATAAAACATCTTTTCTTTACTCAAAATCAACTATATTGAGACAATAGTACATTACAAATACTTTTTCACAGTAATGGAAATGCTTTCCCATTCCGTCTGTCTGTTTCTGAAACTAATAAATTTTACTTAGAATAGGAACTGCTAGACACTTATACATACATGGTATCCATTATTAAAAATAATAATATATGGAATAGTGATCCCAACAATTTTTGGAATTTTGCCCACAACTCCACAAATATCAGCTGTATCGAAAAAAATTGCGAAGCTTGCTTACAAATTTGTATGCCGGGTACAGCTAATTTTATTTTATTGACGTACCTTCGAATATGACAAATGTCAAATTACTTTTTAATTGTTTCTATTTTCATAATGCAAAACATATACTGTTTTGGGCCTAGAACCTTTACGGGCTTAAGCAGAACAACTTACCTATATACGTACCATCTAAATAATATATACTTGTTGTACGAAGTACATACTATTTCGATGATACGTACAGTCAGCTGCATAGAAACCTCACCCCCTCTTATACCTAAGGTTGTGATGTTATAAAAACGGTCCGACAAAATCAATAAAGTTAGTTTTGTTTTTATCTTAATGCGAGTTGATGAACAATGTTTTTCGTATAATCCCTGAGGTGTATAATTGAACTGATTGATGTGTAATCTAGTTAATCAACGATATTAATTTTTGTTTGAAGACACGTGCAGTGATATCATGGCGATGAATTGCTGTTTGACCTGGCAATAACAAAATATTAATTTCATCTCAGTTAGGATTGCACGTAAATGTAATGAACAAATCTGGTCGGCCGTACGCGCGCACGAAAGTATTGAATGTATTCTTGCATATGACGCGGACTACCAATATATGATGATGAAAGAATATATGCGGTAACTATATCATTGCTATTAGTGGTTCCATCAACGTTACCGACAATAGGATCACGCAAATGAATGTACTCCTCAGAACGCAGCTTAGCTTGATTATACTTAATGTACCGTAATCGCTCGCTTTCAATTTTCGGATACATATCAACGATGTATTGATGAAACAGCTGGCGGCATCGGAGAATGTTGTTGTATTCATTGGCACGAATCCTCAACCGATATGCGTAGAAGTTCATCGCGCTCACTTTATTGTTGGTTTCTGCACCAGAAAAGTAAAAATATAAATAAGACAAAAAGAAATTAATCTTACAGAAAAAGAAAAAGTAAATAATATGTAGATTGTACCTGTCACTGGATTTATTTGTTTGATGTTAAAATGATATCCATCTTCTCCTTCCCAAAATATCAACGGATATTGCAAAGCGTCGTAAGAACGATGACTGTCTTGAATTGTGTGAACCGTGTTATCTCTGTGTTGGATCCGTATATCTCGACGTTCATATGCGTCGCCAACCATAACAACTGCAACTTCATTAACGGTGTGTGAATTGTATCGGTCCGCATGCTCTCCAAATGGTACTCTGTCTGCTTTATTGACGATCATGTAGTTGTCGTTTTGCAGTCTGTTTGAAACGGTATAAAACAACTGGACCAACTGGTTGTGATTTCGCAAAATCTGTTCCAAAGTCGCCACAATTTCTCGCTCCTCCATCTGCTCGATGTGGTCGTACTGGCAGCGTGTGTTTATTTGTTGCTCCTCATCGCCCATGAAGTAGATTTGCAAGAATTTTGGATCGGCATCAGGCATTGAGATTAAAGAACCTATTTTATGATATGCTTGGCCCTGCATCTTAAACGTTGATTCAAAATTGCGACCATCCTCATTCTGAACGATTTTTGTTTCTCCAAATGATGTCATTTGGAAGCAAGAATTGAATTTGTGAATTTTACGCAAAAATAATTTTGATTGAGGTGTGGCTCCAGCCAATTGTGTTTTCAATGGTTCTGGCGGCCAATTCAATGGTGGAAGTACAACTTTTCCAGACGCGCAGCAGAAACCGGCCGATTCACCTTTGTATTTGAATTCATGGCAGATTGGCATTCTTTGTCCATAGCGCCGCTGACAATTTGTGAATGTGACGAATAGTCGATGTCCGACTCATATTCGAACGCAAGATGGAGAAGTGATGCGCGTGTCAATGCGCGATGTACTTGCAGGCGCTGTGGTTCATGTGCTCTGTGTGCGTCAGTGGCTCGTTGACGCGCCTGTCTTTGTCTCAATGCATTAGCTCGAAGGCATTCATTGCGTTGCTGTTGACTTTCATTTGCACGTGTGTTTGCAACTTGGACTCTTAAATTTGCATTGTCTGTCAATTGATCTTCTACCGTTCGATTTAACCGACAGGTGTGGACTATTTGTGAATTCTGTGTACGTTGACCAATATTTACTTCCTTTACAAGAAGACGTGGCATTGTTCTTTAATAAACACACAACACCTAAATATAAGCAACTTATATTTGAATGTTATGGACTCCGTAAATTTTATAAAATCATCGACACAATTAAGCACTTAAAATAAAAATTTGCAGGTTAGATTGATTGTCATTGAATACGCATGTATATAATTTAAATTTATGGAAGATCATGTATGCTATTCACTTCAACACAGCACCTTACACATTTTCCCAATGTATGTATTTGAGTACACTTGATGAAAAATACACTCAATATTCACGCGATTGTGATACATGGATTATTGAAACACATCGTACAGAAATTGAAATGTCAAAACAACGCCAAGCCACGACGCAAGAGACTTGCGCATGTATTGATGCGTACGTCAAATACCACAGAATTCGAAATCAATGCCACCTATGTTACACAAATATAACTATGAATTATTCTCAGAAGTTCAATTATTCACTTTTCAGAAGGTTTAAACGGTCAATTATTCATATTATATTCATTATTATAAATATTTGGAGGGAGACGGGGGAAGGGGGGAGTGAAATTGTGAGGTTGCATGTTCTGATATGCAAAAAATCTTTTAAAAAAAATCCCCTCAAATAAATTCCCTAAAAAATTAAAATAAATCCTAGAACCCGATTGCAGCGCCACCTACCGGGTTTGATTGTTATTCAAAACCATCCACGGACCCACACAAACACACACAAAAAATTTCATCAAAATCGGTCCAGCCGTTTAGGAGGAGTTCAGTGACATACACACGTACAGAAGAATTATATATATTAAGATTAGCGGAAACATATTTCATAAAAATAATAATAAAGTTAGCAATATTGAACCCGATGGATTTTTATCTTCGGAGTCATTTAAAGTCTATTCTTTGCGCGACTACTATGATTGATGTTGACGTTTTAAGATAACGCATCGTAAATATATGTGAGAGAATACATTTTAAACTTCAGGTGTACTCAAAAGAGTACGACAAAAATGAAATGTAGGCTCCGAGAATGCAATGAAGCCAGACACCATTTGTAATTATTTTTAACTTTTTTTGGTAACAAAATGTTTTGCCATTTTTTTTAACTTTGTCTTTTTTAATTGCATTGCTTCGTCAGTTAGAATAATTATTAATCTAACAATAGAATTTCTCCTTTCTCAGAAACAAAGCGTTCTTAGACCCGTGTTATATGACCATGTATTAATGTTTGTTCGATTGAAATAAGCCCCTAGAATATTTTACACCAATTAAAATACAGCCTCTATATTTTCATTGATCATTTCGCACACATTCATAAAATTAAGGAGTCAAGTTGAGTTAAAAATAAAAAGTACTAAGTAGCGACATTGTATAATACAAAAATGAGATAAAATCAAATTATGATACTATAAAAAAACATAATTCATTTATGATTAAAGATAATGTAATTTTACCTCCTTAAGCTGGCTATATTAAACAAATATATTTAAAATTTAACTATTTCATTGTGTACACCTCATGAATATCTAGTTATATTAAATTTCAGCCCCATACATTAATTACTTTACCTAAACAATTATATGAAAAGCATAAACTATCAAGTTTTACTATTTATAACTTGTGAACTGTAATGATTTGAAATCATTTAATTATTATTTATAGCTTGTTCCAGTTGTTAAAATATAACATTATAATTTGTGTCGTCTAATGACCTTAAATATAGGACAAATTTTGCATCGCTGGTTGGTCTATTTTTCCAGTAGCTCCTTATTACACAAGCACACCTAAATTTAGATATGACTGGAGGCGCGGAGAACTGGCAACTTTTAACCGAGAAAGAGAAAAGGAAGATATATCCTTATTCCACCAAGACTTGCAGTTTTCTCAGCGGGGATAATCAGTGTGTTCCAACTCACGTGTGATCATGTTGTGCAGGTAGAGGCCCTCTATGAACATCCACATGAACATGGCCGTCCTTGCATACTCTAACAAAACGTACGATGCCTCACACAAGACTGGCTGAAACAGAGATATATTCCAAATTTCATAAGAACATTTTAAAAACTACAAACTACAAACTAATAACGTTTTACTATATTATTAATGTTATTTTATAGATATTGATTATATATATATATCACTATTGACTTCTGCAGATCACATGGCTTGACGTATGAATACGCGAAAGTAGATCTGGTAAGTTTTATAGATGTCTTCTTGTGAAAATTGGACTTTCAGCTGGAGTAAAGGATGAGCACAGTAAAATTACCTTTTACAATCACATTGTCGTAAGAAGAGCCTTATCCGACAGCTAGAAAAGTTACCAAATTTACTTTCACGTATTCATACGGCAGATCATGTGATCTGCAGCTGTCACTTTAGATAGACATTTCTAATATTATAGAATAACACTATTAATATAGTGAAATGTTATCAATGTTGACAACAACAACAAAGTTTTAAATTTTCTAAAAGTTTCTTTCTGACAAAAACCTACTTTTTTCTTATGGGTATTCAACCCTTTTTTTGGACCACGGGTCATGTTTTAATCGCTGAAAATCTTGAGGACTTCATTTACACACACATAAATATACATATCATCTTAACCGACATATTAATAAATATAAGATTTATACAGATTTTTTTTATATTTTACTGGAAGCCCATATTTATTTTTACTTTCTCATAAAGAGCGTTAATATTTTCAACATCTGGTTATGTGACTTTGTTTTATGTGACCCTGAACTCAAAACAGGGGGTATTGCAATCCTCTATATGTCAGTATGTCTGTATTTGTCTGTCTGTATATCTGTTTATATGGCTTTGACCCACCTCAGTGGTGAAGTTGGCTAACGCGCTTGTCGTGTTGAGCTCGACTGCTGAGGACGGGGAGATCGAGGATCGAATCTCGGTCGGGTGAACTGGGGTGGTTTTTCCTAAATGGTTTTCCCCTCTCCCACCACGAAAATGCGGGTTCACTTCCTCTAATTCAACCTTCCCAATTCCTAATCCATTAGCGTAATTAGTACTTTAAGCGTATAACCCGAACGGGTAGTAAGACGCGGTGCTAAATATTATATTATTATTATATGGCTGTGTCTTATCTCTAGAGCTGGTCTAAAGGATTTAATAGATTTGGTTCAACCTTAGTAGGTTTATATTTTTATGATAATACCAAGGAATTTTTTTTTTTATTTATTCTAACCAACATTTTAAGAATAGTTTAATAATGACTGATTTTCAAAAATTAAAAAAAAATAGCTCCCATAATTTGGTTTAAAATGGATATATGAAGAGGGTTTTACATGGCAAATAACACCATATAAATTATTTTTCGGGGGAAAAATTGCACAAGTGTAGTGTATTGAGTTTAGAAATTGAAACTTTATTGGAAATGGCTTTAACAAATTTTGTTTAAAATGCATATATTAGGATTGTTTGGAATGCCAAATTTCTTGGAAAAACTAATTTAAGTGTATCTTTCAGCGATATTGAGTATTGATTGGCGCTAGACTAGTGTCTTTCTGTCCAAATATAATATATAAAACTTCACTGACAACTTGATACCATTTATTGGCCAAAACCACATACGTCTCTTAAAATGAAGTTAGGTCTAAGTTAACAGCATATAGCCTGAACAGTTAGTAAGACGTGTTGCTGATAAATAAAGTTAACACCACAAACACTAAAATTACACTAGCACTAAACCTACAATAATAATAACACCCGAAATATTAAAGAGAATATACAGCCCCCCCACACACTAAAACTACACTAGTACTCAAACTAATCTAGCATTAAAATACGTTAGCATTCGAACAACAATAACGAGATAACACTTCCCACGTCGGTGTGATATATTTTATGTCAAGCTCATTGATCTGATGTTTCACTCTCCCTCATGAAGTAAACACATTTAAAAAAAAAGCGTTTGAGTAGCATTATTGTTTGTTGTAAAAATGAAGACTTATCACAATCACCAAAACAGAGATTATTTATAAAACAAGACCCCACTTGATTTACAATAGTTAACAAGATTACCACCAGAGTGCAATAATGTACAGCCTGGGTATTTAGGCACGAATTACTATATTCTGACACATTTTCTTTAAAAATTCTTTCTTTCCTATCAGGTGAGGATAATATGTAGGTACCACATATAAATGTAAAATATGTAGGTGCTTATATATATGTATGTATATATGTAGGTGCAAAACTCACATTTTGTGCCCCCTTACCCCCAACCCATCTGAAAAAACTGTGGAGAATATATATTTTTACTGGCGAAATTTTTAAATAACTAAAAAGACTTGTATTTTATTACATTCAGATGATGAAGTCATTGTGTTTTAATCCTTAACATATTTAGTTTTAACTGGGTGTTTTTACTTGAAAAAGGTTTGTTAACCATTTTTGTTTTCTACTATAAAGTGAGATATACAGTATACAAATATACAGTGAGCAATAAAGTATACTAAGCTTTCAAGAACTACAAAAACGTGGATTTGCATTAAGATTATGTTCGGGAAATAAAAATAAAAGTAAAATAGAAATGAGATCTAGAACGAAATTGTACATTATATATATAAAGTGTGTATTTTATGCATCGTGTTCAATCCAGCCCACATAAAGCTTTGCATATTCTATTGGGGGCCCTCTGCTTAGTAAGTATGGGACCCAATGTTTTAAATATTAAATTTCCTAGCTTCTATAGAATCAAGTTCTAATTAAATCGTTATAGTCCACTTAGCACGATATCTCACTTTCAATCGGTAATATTGATAAATTGTTCAATCTTTCCTGAGGATAAGTTTATCTCGGATATGTTTTTATTAACTTCATCTGGAAAAACTTCTCCTGGCTGAAGCAACTTGACATAGGTATGGTGAGTATAATCCTTAAAAGCTACCCATACGTTTATATAAGCATATTTTAAATATTTACGTGACAATAAACATTCAATGGAGTTTAAAGGTCGAGTCGCGCCAAACAACCTTCAAAATGTATTTACTTTGTTAGTGTATTCTATTGCACTACTTTGAAATAAAAAAAGTACTTTGTTTGATATAGATGTAAATATTAATTTAAGAAATAGGCATTCTTCTTTCAATTTACTTTCTTTAAGTAATTTATATTTTCCCAGATAAAAACAAAAAAATAAATATTTTATCGGGCAATTTTGGTCACCCCCCGAATTGTTTGTGTATGTGATTGCACATGTCACACACACCTTAGACCGGACCTGCAACATACATATATATGTATATGTAGATACTACATACATGTATATTATTATTATTATTATTATTAGCCCCGCGTATTACTACCCGTTCGGGTTGTACGCACTTACGCTAATGTGTAATGGTAGGGTGATTGTGAGATGAAATGGAGGACCTACAGTTTAACGTGGAATCCGAACCACGGTGTAGGCCTGGCGTTCCAAACCTTCACAAGTTGTGATTAATACAAGTCTTGTCAGAGGTAAAGTAAGGGTTTGGTAATCAGATAAATCTGTGCCGGGACCGAGGATTGAACCCCGGACCCTTAGCACAGAAGTCTGACACCTTACCCCTAGACCACCAGGTCACCACACATATAGTATATGTATATACTATATATATATATATCTCAAGATAAAGAACTCACCGTGTTGTCGATTCCTTGTCTCGACCCCTTGAAACCTGGTGACTGTTGATCACTACTGGTCCCCCGAATCACCGCCTGGTCAATGTACAAGGTGAGACGTATCACCACCTGAATAACCATCGCGATGAACAAGTTCTTGTGGATTCTGGTCCGGTTATTTCTTAAACTCCTAGAGAAGGAAGACACGATAATCACGCCAAGATTCTTTAGGCAAATTGAAATAGTCGCTCAGAAACTCATCAACGTCTGAGATAAAGTGTTTTTATAACTTTACTGGACTGAGATGTCCAGCAGTACCAGTGTGTGGAAGAGGAGAGTACAAAATACTAGTGTAATTTGTGATGTGAGCGCTTTATTATATTACACTAACAGAAGTACCTGGCGTTGCCCTGGCAACGCTTTATTTGCTTCAGACTGACAGAAACAATCTATTCTTTTTAGTTCTTCCGACCTAGTATTTAAAATATTAAAAAAAACAACCTAAAATTCCAGCTTCAAGGTTCATATGTTTGTACACAGAGGTCACTAATTTTTAGATTTCACCTCTTTACTTGCAGCTTTCCTTATTCTTTACTTTCTTGCTACCTTACAGGTAGATACAGTATTGTGATCGTAAAAAAAATTGAACTAAACATTTTGATAAACTTGTGTTTTATGACAACCCCTCCCCACCCCCGACCCGAATCAGAAATATTTTTTTTTGAATTTTTGCCTGTCTCTCTGTCTCTCCAACTAGAACCTAAACTATTTTACTGATTGGGCTAAAACTTGGTATCTAGGGTTTTCATAATGTTTCCCCGAGGTTTTTTGGAATTGAATATCTAACCCTAAAATTAAGAGTGGTTTACTAAAGGTGAAGAAAGAAAATAATTGATTTTTTAAAAATTGGCTCTAAGAATTTTGATTAAATTTCATTTCCAAACATATATCAATATTACAAATAAAATGGCTACTTTCAATTTTTCGTCAAAATGATGGTTCCGGTCTGATGCGTTAACTATAATATTTGTCATATTTCCATAATTATTTGAGATAGGAAATTACTTATTATCGCAAATATGAAGGTTTATTTATAATAAACATCTTTTATTTGAAAAATATTTTTTTAAATCCAATTTTTTCAAGCTATACGCAAATATATATATACACACACACATTTTTAAAACACAAATTATTGCGACCGTCAAAAAAAATCTAAGCCGAGATGTTGAGTATGTCGAATTTTTATGACCCCCCTGAACCCTTAAAGTGGTTTTTGCAATGCCATCTGTCTTTGTGTCTAGCTCACCCTAAAATTAAGAGTAGTTAAATAAAGGGCAAAAAAGAGAGAAAGTTTTTCTCAAAATTGGCTCTATTGATTATGATTAAAATTCGTATCTATGCGTTGATTAAGATAATACACAACTTTCTATCTTCATTTTTCTATGAAAATGACTTTTAGGGCACTTTACAGAAGCGAAAATTTACGTATCTTCGCCACTATTTGAGATACTTGCTAACTTATCATTTCAAAATTGTGGCACTATTAAAAATAAAAATAAACTTTTATTGAAATATCTATACTTATAAAATAACATGTCCCGATGATGACTGACTGATGACTCTGACTGACTGATTCATCATCGCCGAGCGCAAACTATCAAGGCTACAAGCATGACATTCGGACTGTATATTCATTTTGTTATGTAGGCACCCACTAAGAAAGGATTTTAGAAAATTCCACCCCAAAGAGGTCAAAATAGGGATGATAAGTATGATAATATGTATGAAAGTCCGTCATTTTGAAAGTTACATAAATAAAATTTTGTATTTCGGTTATTGACGTAAAACAAATAAATACGTGTTTCAGGAATTTTGAAATTTTACTTAATAAGGGATGAAAAAGGGGGTGAAAGTTTGTATCGGACTTGCATTATTTTTGATCTGAGGTCAAGTTATGGTCATCAACGTAACGTAATATTTTAAATTAATCTGTAAATTCATATGTATATTTTAGTATTTGTATATAATCAACTTCCACGCGAGCAAAGCCGCGGGCAACAGCTATCTAGTATTTTTTATAAAACTAATAGTTTATTGGCAAATATATTAATACAATTTTGTGAGTTTTAGTTGTAAAGAGATACTACTAAGTTTTAATCCAATAATTCTTCAATGCCATAGAGTAATTAAATTAAGTAAGTCTCTAAATGTTTGTTGTTTTTCCTTAAACTTCTTAGGAGAAATAATTGTTTAACAATGATCTATATCCATTTTAGACTCAATAGTCAATATTTACATTTTTTATTGGTCAAAATGTATAAATCAGGAGTTTAGTAGCAATGCGATGACCTGAAGACTTGCAACAACTAATAAAATGTCGAAAATTTTAACCAGAAGTTGAAATTTTAATACGAAGTGTGGACCCAACATAGATTTTTTTTATTGCTGCAAATAAACAAATGAGGATAATAATTCTTTAAAATTTAAAATATTTAAAACCGCTAGTCAAAATTTTTTAAGTATAGCTTAATGTATGCTTGGATTTGCTAGTGTATTTATTTCGTTTCACATATATTACGAATGTTGAATTAATATATCTATTTTTAAATAATAGAGCGAGAAAGTCCGTGCGGAGTTCCGTACCATCGTGGCCCTTTTACATTAGAAAAATAACAGCGTTGATAGTCGACAATGAAACGAAATGTGCGAAAAAATAGAAACCTTAAGAGTTTCAAGAATAAAAGAGGGGTGACCTGGTGGTCTAGGGGTAAGGTGTCAGACTTCTATGCTGGCGGCCGGGGTTCAATCCTCGGTCCCGGCAAAGATTTATCTGATTACCAAACCCTTCCTTCACCTCTGACAAGACATCTGTGAATGTGGGAATGCCAGGCCCACCGTGGTTCGGATTCCACGTTAAACTGTAGGTCCTTCATTTCATCTCACAACCACCCTACCATTACACATTAGCGTAAGTGCGTATAACCCGAATGGGTAGTAAGACGCGGTGCTAATAATAATAATAATAATAAATAAAAAAGAGTATGTATGACTCGGTGTATAGATGTTGTTGAAGCTAAGGGAATATTCAAGAATAGGGAAGTGTGGAGAAAGTTAGTGAGGAGGGGTTAAATACAGAGTTGTTGTTTTTCGAGCTATATGCGCAGTTTCTTGCCTACCCTGTAAGAGAAGACGTGATTATCTGTAAATACTTTGATTTTAATCAATCTAGGTCTAATTGTAATTATATTGAAATTTAAGTTGGAAATAGGTTTAACTAAACATTTCTCCAACAGCCTTTGTCAATATTTTCTGTAAGTAGTTTTAAAGCGATTCTTCTCTGTAGGTTATGTAAGGTTCAGCATCTGGACTTGTTTTTATATATAGTTATAGCAATAGTAAAAATAATGATTCAATTTTATTCATTAAATAATAATATAATTTAATGTGTTTATAATTGTTTATCATTTATCTATTGTAAAATACAATCCAGTTAAATCTTGTTTATATATTAATAGTAATGAAAGATCTTTACAGCTGGCTTTTAAAGAAAAGGAGAAATTTAATTTATTTATGAAATATATGTCCAAAAGAGGATATCACTTTTACTGGTAATTGACGCGTTCTAATCAAATACCTTCATCCAATATCTTGCCAAAGAAACGGGGGTGAAGATGGGAATGATTCATGTAAGTCACTGAAGAGAGTACCTTTTATTTTTTTTCTCATAAAGAACAGTTAGAAAATAAGAGAATAAATTAGGCAACTCGTATCACACAAAGTTCTCAAAGAGAAGAATAAAGCTCAAAATTAATTGTACTTAAAGGAAAAGTTAATTGACAAAGAGAATGTTAAGGGCCATACCTAAAATAGGTTTAGCGTATGAAACTTGATATAAAGTTCAAAGACGAATTTGATTAAATCTAAGTAGGTTGTGAGAAATTAAGACATGGGTACTGCACAGCATATGGAATAAACGTCTTATTTGGCGAGTTGAGTTAAAATATGATGTATTTAATGAATATACCAATTAAATAATTAATTTTGTAAGGAAAAAACTTAATTTACCTAAATACTGACAATGAATTTATTATATTTTAAATTAATATAGACCATTTATTTGTACAAAATTCTCAATGCTTAATTACTTAATTTTTAAGAACTTTAATTTATCAAAATATTTCCTTATTACCATCTCAAATTTAATAAAAAGCACTCATATTTCTTACAATGCTATACTTTTTTTAAAATAGATATTTAGAATTTTCTTAAAATTTTTCTCTATCCTAAAAGTTGCATTGAACTAAATAAATTATTTCCAAATTTTGATTGGATTAATTAAAAAAAAGTTGCTTATAGCTGAATTTTTTGTTTCATGCAACGCGCTCTTACTACCCATTTGGTGTATACGCTAGCAGGATAAATTAAATATTGTTATTAATAATTTTTATTTTGAGGAATCTTCGGAATATGTTTATTGTTAAGAACCGTTAAAATTACACAACATAATAATTACAACAATTAAAACTGCGCATATTGCTGCATATTTTCCCGGCTATATTAGATGTACGAACACTAATTGTGTTATTTGTGCTTTTAAATATTATTAATTAATTCGCGGTTGTCATAATCTGATACGAGATGATTACACACAGGATATTCCTGATAACTGAATCAAAAGTGAAAAAATAACCTTGTACGTGGGAATTTAACTGGGATGGCTCACTGGTAGCAGTGCATCGACATGCAAAGCAAAAGTCCCTAGTTTGATTCCCTTGTCCATGTTGTCAATTTTTCACTTGAATGAATATACTTTTAAAAATATTCTCCTTTTTATGATCGAGTCACTCTCTTATTAGGTTTTAGTGGCAATTTTTAAATATTTTGCTTTTGTTTGGTCAAATTTAAATAGCACTGCTGGTATTTTTGTTTGTAAGAAGCTAATCGACCTAAATTTCCGGACAAGGAAAGTTCATATAAACTTTAAACTCTAAAACTCACCGTTAGAAACTTTATCACTTTATCCTATCCTTGTCTGGTTGGTGTGAGATGTGAAGGGGTGGAGGGGAGAAATGGGTTTTGGTGGATGGATGCTGGTCTTAATTTCCTCTCTGTTGCAGTGGCGTGACAAAGAAGTAATAAAATAGTTCGGGAGGAGTTTTGATGTTCATCTTTATTAATGTCTCTCTCCATTTATTATTGAACAATGGTTTTTACCTTAACCCTCCTTTGTTATATCCTAGATTGGAAATTTTAATGTTATATTTGTATGTTATTTTATTATCTTGGACCTTAGAGGTACCTCCTGAGGCAATTTTAAATTCTTGAAATTTTCAACACACACAAATTAATTTAAGAGAAGAATTAGTTCAAAACTATTCAGTTTAAAAAATTAATTTAAATAACAATACGGTTGCTTACTAGCCTATTTCACTATTGAATGCTTATTTATATCCTTTAAATCATAATTACATATTGTCAAAAAACATAATATTTTTTGATTTGTGTTCATGATACTAATGGGCCACACAAAACACTATCATTTTAACATTGTTCTATATGGGAGGAAATGTGATCTCTTGCCTTGCTCGACGAAAAAAAAAATCAGGAATGTTCGAAACAAGGTGCTTAGGAAGAAATTTGGTTAAAGATCGATGAGGCTACTGGGGAGTGTAGGATATTACACAATGATGAGATACATAACATGTACTTATCACAAGATAGGATAACAAAGTCTCGTAGATTACAGTGGGCATGACATGGAGGCGAATGGAAAATCTAGAACCGTGTCCAGGGTACTAACTGGCAGACTTGTGGAAGACCTAGATGCAGATGGAAGGATAACAATAGAATGGACCTGAAGGTGAGGCTGTAATGAGGTGGACTGGTTAGAACTAGCTCGGGATAGGATGTAATGAGGTGGACTGGATAGAACTAAATCAAGACAGGTATAAGGTGTGATGAGGTAGACCGGTTAGAAATATCTCATGATAAGGATAGGGTGTAATGAGGTGGAGCTAAATCAAGATAGAAATAAGGTGTGATGAGGTGAATGGCTCAGAATAATTCAAAATAGGGATAAGGTGTGATGAGGTGAACGGGTCAGAATAATTCAAGTTAGGGATAGGGTGTGATGTGGTAGGCTATATAAAGCTAAATCAAGATAGGAATAAGGTTCTGATGTGGTGGGCTAGATAGAGCTAGTTCAAGATGGGAATAGGTGGCGTATTTTGCTAAGTGCGGCAGTGAGGTTTGGAGTTCCTAGTTCTATAGAGTAAATATTAAATGAGCCACATCAGTTTCAAATCATCTTTATATCCAATTAATAATGATACTTTTTCTTAACTTTATTTAGCACCACGTCTTACAACCCGTTCGGGTTGTACGCTTAAGTACTAATTATGCTAATGGGTTAGGAATTTGGAAGGTAGAATTTGCATGGAGGGTGAGTGGAAAACCATTTAGTATAAAACACCCCAGTTCACCCGAGTGAGATTCTAACTCTGATCTCCCCGTCCTCGGGAGTCTAGATCAACATCAAACTAGCCCGTTAGCTAACGACACCACCGAGGCGGGTAATAATAATAATAGTAATAGTAGCTAGAAGCTATAATGTAATATTTATAACTGTCTAGTAAATCATTGGTGGATATGACTATCTTATTCTAAGGTATTTCTATAAATTTAAAGAATATTACCTGAAATGGCAAAAGATAGCCAGTGAAATGACCAACGCTGTCAAAGAGACGCTGAAACCAACGATCTCAAGTGTGCGCGTTCTTTCCGCGATGTCCAACTTTACCTAAAAAAACAATTCACCAGCGAATAAGTCGACACTTTATTTACATAACAAACAAACCATTTCTACACATTGTCAAATATCAAATTAAATAAATGTGGGTCTATCAATATTTTAGCGAGTTCTAGGGAAATATATAAATATATATAGATAGATATAGATATAGATAGATATAGATATAGATATAGATAGATATATAGATAGATAGATATATAGATAGATAGATATATAGATAGAATATATAGATGATAGATAGATAGATAGATAGATAGATAATATAGATATATAGATATATAGATAGATATATAGATATATAGATATATAGATATATAGATATATAGATATATAGATATATAGATATATAGGCTATATATGATGTATATATAGATATATATAGATATATATAAGAACGTCTCAAGATAAAATGGACGTCAACTGTCAAAGTAAGCTAAAACCCTTTATAATTTTTTTTTAGCAAATAACAATTTAACATACATTTATTCAATATAAAATAACCTTGTTACTGGAGTCTTATTTATTTTTGGTGCTCAACAACAGTAAACGTAATAACTAAAACTAAAACATTTTTTTTAAGCACAAAGTCTTAGTACACATTCGGGTTATATGCCTATGCACTAATTTACGCTAATTGTTTCGCGTATTAGGAAAGTTATATTTAAAGGAAGTGTAACCGCTTTTGCGTGGAGGGAGAGTGGAAAAACCACCCTCGGTACATCCGAATGAGATCAAACCTCAATTTCTCCTTCGACATTGTGGGAGTAGCACCTTGGACCATAAGGCTACCAAAGAGTATACAATAATTTTTATTCATAAGCTCAAATTATGTTTAACGATATTTTTTATATGAGTTGACTCAACCTAGTATTATATTCATTATACTGACCTTAAATTATGTTAGGATGGGACCAAAAATTTCAATAGTTATATACTTGTATCTTAAGGCCCTTGGCCCTGTCGAGTTAAAGTCTAAAACCTATTTTGTGGGATGGTGGGCGGAAAAGTGAACGTCGTGGCGTGGCTTCACAACCAACCGAAGTATCCTTCCGCACCAACAATAACAGATGTATCACGGAAACTGTAGATGGCGCTAACTATCGGACAAGTCTTGCGGAGAGATCGTACGTTTGGAAATACCAGTTTTCTCAAGAACGAGTGAAATGTTTATGTTAATATTTTCAACACCTCTTCAAAGATAATGTTTTGATGTTTATTAATTGATAAATTTTCTTATTTTTTGTTATGAAACCGGAAGTTTTCTTTTTAAAAATATCAATTTTATCAATATTTAATCACTGTTAAAATTATAGAGGTGGTGTGTGTATAAAAAGTATAACTTTGTCAACATGCTTCTATTCTTTAACAAACAGTTTCCGAAAAGAAAATTGCAAAATGATAAAAATTCTTGAAATAACCGTTTGTTTCCATGGCTCTGCATTTCCATGCCAAATGAAAAAGGGCCAATCGTCTTATAATAAACCATATAATTAACAATAAAGTTCTTTATTTCTTTCATGTGGGGAATGCCAGGCCTCCACCGTGGTTCGGATTCCACGTTAAACTGTAGGTCCTTCATTTCATCTCACAATCACCCTATCATTCCACATTAGCGTAAGTGCGTATAACCCGAACGGGTAGTAAGACGCGGTGCTAATAATAATAATACTATATGGAACTACAAATTTAAATCAAAAAAGTTGTAAAAGTTTGCGATGTGGGATTGGCCCTTTCTATGTAGACCAATGTATGTGCGTATTCCATTTACAAGTCACACATCGCGACTAGCTTACATGAATATTTTTGCTGTCTCTTCGTATATTATCACAATATAACCCATTAAAATCTATTGCGGGCATCCCGATATTTTAATTATATAATAAACGATATTTTAAATAAAAGTTTAAATTTTTTACAATTTTTATTATATATGTCTAATTTTATGTAAAAAAAAACTTTTGATTTTCTGTATACAACACTTTTTTTTTAAATTTGACATTTTTCTTCCTTCGGTTCATAAAAAAAAATCTCGTTAAACTAACATATTCCTTTTATAAATTTCGATTTGAGTTATTATACATTTTGGGTCAGTAATATTTTTTACTAAATTTTCTTTCCTCAAATTTTTTAAAAATATTTTAAATCCTTTATAAAAATTACACATTTTGTCAATCTAGAAATTACCCGCAGATGGTCTAACACGATACTCTCGCAGTAGAGTTTACTGCCGATGACGCGAGATCGAGGTTCGAATCTCGGTCGGGTGTACTGAGGTTTTTTCTAAAATGGTTTTCCACTCACCTCTGTGCAAATGTGGGTAGCAACTCCTCTTAAATATAACCTTCCTTTATCACTAAATCCAGTAGCTTAATTAGTGCATAATTGTATAACCCGTACGGAAAGTAAGACGCTGACAAAAGCTAGATATTTTAAATAATAACGATCTGACAAAATTATATGGTTTTTTCAATAAATATAGCTATTCTATAAAATAGTTTTTTTTAATCCGAACTCTATATGAAAAAATAGCACATATTGCTATTCATTGATTTTGACAAATTCAGGTAGTTTTCCTATAATGCCTGCAAGGATTTACTGCGTGATTTGTATATAACACGATCAACGAAGCAAATATAGTTTTTTAGATTTTTTCCTAATTCGATTACTATGCGATTTCCGAAAGCGGGTCACTGTGATTCCCTGCATCTATTGTGTTGGCCATATTACGTGGGCAGTGCTGGTTTATTTAATCCCCAGAGGTAGTATCTTGTTTCTCCACCACTAGCGCTGTAACCGTACATAGCTTCACGATTGTTTTTTTCCTCTTTGTTGAGTATTATGATTTATGTAATCAAGGTATTTATATTATTTCTGAATTCGAATACTTATTATTTAATATTTTGACAGTGGTATTTATAAACAACACGATGTAGATTATATATAACCCAAATCTACTAAAAATTATATTAAAATATAAACGGAAAGAGATTTTTCATAGGTCTGGTTAGACTTTACTAAACCCTAACATCTTTTCACCATTTGATTAATGTTTTCTATAAAGTGATTTTTTGATAAAACGAAGTTTTACACCACAAAACTACAGTGATGAATGAAAACTTCCTGTACATCAAACGATTGTTTAAAAGAAAGTAATACAAATACGCACAACACTTAAGAAGAACACATTATTGTAAGGTCTTTAAGGTAAGCATTAAAGAATGTAAGGATCACGAGAGAAGGTACAAACAGTAGTTTCGAGAACTCTCCTATACGAACAAACGAAACGGACCAATGCCCAGTGGGACGACGACTTACGTTGGCGGCGTCCTCCGAGCCGGCGTACAGTTTCCTCATGAGCTGCAGCATCTCTGGCGTGAAACACGGGGTGTAGTTGGTCCAGCCTTGAGGGTTGGCGTAGTCCCCGGGCTCTTTCCCCTCCCACCGGCCATCGATACTACACCTCTTGTAGGCGAACTCTGCAACGTAACACATTCTGGAACGTTACGTTTGCACTCCATATGGCGCCTGGTTTTAGTTGATCAAATTAGCAACCCCCCCCCCCTCTTGCCCTCTCCACTAAGTAGAGAGAGTAGACTTACAATTTCAGTTGAGACTTAAAATAAGCAACACACACTTACCCTTCACCTATGTAGAGATATATAATTTTATAAAACCTTTTAGTTACTGTCCTGAAGCACTGTTCACAATTAATTATGTTTGACAGTAGTTAGAATTAAAAACACTATTTTCATCAAAAGGGTGACCTGGCCGTCTAGGGGTAAGGTGTCAGACTTCTGTGCTGGGGGTCTGGGGTTCAATCCTCGGTCCCGGCACAGATTTATCTGATTTCCAAACCCTTCCTTCACCTCTGACAAGACTTGTATTAATCACAACTTGTGAATGTGTGGAATGCCAGGCCTCCACCGTGGTTTGGATCCCACGTTAAACTGTAGGTCCACCATTTCATCTCGCAATCACCCTATCATTACACATTAGCGTAAGTGCATATAACCCGAACGGGTAATAAGAGACTGTGCTAATAATAATAATAATTCATCATAAAATGAATGGACTAGATTGATAATATATATATTGAAACAACAGAACAGTTTTACGGTTAAGGTCCTAAACAAAAAGTAGTATTTAATATTATAAAAATTAAAAGGTCAAAACTTGATAAAAAGTTTTACTATTTATAATATTTTAATTTGTATTAATTATAACTGTGATTTGTTCTATTGTTTTAATAGATATTAATCAATCTGGTCCATTCATTGTATTATGGCAGATGTGCCTTTAATTCTAATCATATTGTCAAACATCAAAGATATAAAATGTATCATTATTTCAGATGAAATCTAATAACCCCTTTCTTAAGAAAAAATACATACGATTTTACAATTTTGTACCCCCTAAATTAGTTTGGTTCTCAAATACAAATATTTTACATAGTACTACTAATCTTAAAACTATGTTTATATTATGTGCACCGCATCTTACTACCCATCCTGCTATCCGGATATTTGTGGTAAGTATGTGGAGGTAAATCTTAGAGCAACAGTTTCAAAATTATTTGAGTGACGTACCATCGAAATAATTTCCGCAATTTGGAGTGCTACCAAGATAATGCTGAATATCTACTGTTTTGGTATATTTTGAATGGTGCCCAACCATGGTTATTACAACACCGAAAGAGCAGCTGCACCGGCTTTTTGAGATTGAATCAATGGTGACACCTCTCCCACCACCGTTTAAATTTGTTTTCTTTTTGGGTGGACTGGGTTGTAATACATTTATAAAATTTGATGAGGACTTACCATTTTACTACTTTAATTTGCTTGTTTTGTTTGGTTTCTCACTGAGTACCACCGGGAATAATTGTTTTTTTTTATTGATTTGATGTATTTTCTAAACCGACTGATTATATCGAAACACGAGAATTTCTATAAACGAGGGCGAAAGGGCTTATAATTTTGCCGGGAAAGGTATTTTCAAGTAACTCCCAGGGTTCTTTCACATGCCACGATTGACATGGTAGCGACGGCTGTAGTTTCCCTCCAAATAAAGTTGTGACCAGGGATAGTATAAGGGTAACGTTGATAAAACCAGAGGGGGGGGGGAGGAAGGATCTGGAATGGAATGGTATCGAATACCCCTCAAAGTTAAAAGGGGAGCTGGGAGTTTTTCTCAGGAAAAAGGTAAATTTTGAGGTGAATGTTTGGCCTTGAATTCAGGTTTTAGGCAACTGTATTTTTCTAAGTTATTTGTGAATAGTGAATTTTTCAAATACAAGTGTTATTTGTTTTTACATAATCATTGAGTGATTACTAACATGTTTCAGTCCGTAAAAATTCAAGGCTTTATAAAGTGACCAACTTAAAACATTATCTAAACTTCTTAAGGCTACTGGTGTCTAGTAGGCTAATATTAGTAGCCTTGAAACTAGTAATGCAGCAATAAAGGAAAAGTAAATCAAGTGCACCTCACAGAAATTTCATCATCACACCCCTCCGTTACCAGCAGTCTAGTTTATTGCGGGAGTGACATCTCAGGCCATTCGGCCACCAAAGCAGATGGAAACAGAAAGCTATAGAGAATTAAATCTCACCAGATGAAGCCACTGTTGATGCTGTGCAAGGTGGTTCTATCACGAAAATTAAAAGCGAGTTATGCTGACAAAAATTAGTAAAGAAATGACCCAATAGTGTAAAAGGTGTTTGAGGGTGTCAGGATTGTTCTTATTAAAAAATATATATATGACGTAAAATGTTAAATCGACAGGAAATAATAACACAGAATTTTGAATGGATACATATTCTATAACAAAATGAATTGTATGTTTGTTTGTAATGGGCATTGTGTGACAGGTAGAGGTATATTTTACAATTTGGTAGCACTGGTGCACGACTATGTGCACCTTAAGGTGAGGATTTTAAAACTATGATTATAATTTATAAAATAATTAAAAACGTGCTTGGATCTCTGTTAACGCAAGACGTAAAGGTACAAATTCTAAGGTTACCTTCCAATTTCAATCAATAATCTATAAACATTTCTCACCGTTAACGCACCAGAACATAACCGACTATTTAAATGCTAATTAATAGATTTAAATAAAATGTATTTTGTTTGTAATACTTTGTTCCTACACCTCTCACTTGAGGTTAAGTGGAAACACATTTCTGTTTCAGTGAAATTTGGACATTACGAGCCAAATATCTTAAGTTTATAGTGGTTCGCCATAAGCGGAATTGACTGTATATTTAGAGCTTGACGACTTAAGACCGGTGTCCACCAGTATATTTAATTCCAAACCCAAGGAAAAATGGAAATGTGACGCTTTTCATATCCAATTAAGTCATCCCAAGGTGTGCAACCTGTATGTATTTAAATAAATTAAATACGTAGAGGCTAATGCCTTAGATCACTTGTCAGCTGAACAGTGCAGCTCAAACTATATTAACCAAGATGTTTTAAACTTTAAATAAGTATTTAGGAAAATCTTTAGAGTGTGCCTCTTAGGCTCACTACGGATGTAAAATAATACTCTAACATATTAGATATAGTGAATATCTAGTCGTATAGGTAAAGAACCAATACACCTAGGGGTAAAAACTGGGTATTAACAAACTACACCCGCCTCGGTGGCGTAGTTAGCTAACGTGCTCATATCATGTTGAGCTCGACTGCTGAGGACGGGAAGATCGAGGTTCGAGTCTCACTCGGGTGAACTGGGAGTGGTTTTCTTAAATGGTTTTCTATTCTACTTCCACGCAAATGCGAGTTCACTTCTTCTATAATTAACCTTCTCAATTCCTTATCCATGAGTGTAATTAGGACTTAAGTGTATAACCTGAACGGGTAGTAAGATGCGGTGATGATAATAATAATAATAATTAATAATGCTTATCATTACTAACAAACATTCTTTGGGAAACCTTAGTTTTTAGGATTACACATAAGGTAAGCCGGAATTATTAAACTGCGTGATCGCTGGTGCGTAAGCATACCAAACAAAGGACCATTACTGTGTATAATCATTTTGGGAAACTATCGAATGTGCACCTCAGGTTTTTTTTTTACTTTTATACACACACATATATATACATATATGTATAATCCCAGTCTTACCCCTTAGACAGCATGACCACCTGTTGGGGTGACTACAAAAACCAATAGACGTAGAAAACTGAGCACATGCTTACGTACTAAGTGAACACTAGAGGTACACAAATTGGAACATTTGATTATTATTTTCTAGATTACAAAACTGAAAATTTTAACTATGTGATTCGTTTTCTATTGGAAATTTTTTCTTGAGAGATTTCAATCTTCAATACAAAGGATATTACAAAAGGCCACTAACATTACCCGGGTAAACTGATTTGTATTCATCGTATAGCAAGAAAAGCTCGTGTCTGTAATGAGAGCACCTTTTTTATAATCTCCTGTAAAAAAAAAGAAAGTAGATGGAAAGGGGACGAGGGGGAGGGGTTATGATTGACGGGAAACCTTACAAACACATATTCATCTCATGTGCTCGCTTTCCTTGAGGCATTATCAATCAATACGTTTTGTTCTGTTTGATTAGTAGAGGACCAAGCGTAGCGTGAAAATAAAAGTTAATCAAACTGTTAATACTTGGAGGGTAGAAGAGGAAGAATTGGAGGAGGGCACACGTATAGTATACTCTGTCTCCGATTAATAGGACCGGTTTCGACAGATTCTAGTTCATGAGAATGGGATACTTTACTCCTAGGAGTATCAAGTTTTTTTTTTTTTCAAGATAAACGTTTCCCTAACTGTGATACGCGTATCCCCAAGGGTACGTGATGGGTTTCAAGGTACACACGACGTACCATTAATTTTATTATTAATCATAAAATATTTCTAGTGATAATGAGTTAAGGCTTATTAACACACATTTTTAACGTGATATCAATACTTTTTTTCTGTCACAGCTTTGTTTATCTCTACACTAATATAACTAAAATTTAACCCGCCTCGGTAGCGTAGTTGGCTAACGCGCTTGTCGTGTTGAGCTCGACTGCTGAGGACAGGGAGATCGGGGTTCGAATCTCGGTCGGGTGAACTGGGGTGGTTTTCCCTAAATGGTTTTCCACTCTCCCTCCACGCAAATGCGGGTTCACTTCCTCTAATTCAACCTTCCCAATTCCTAATCCATTAGCGTAATTAGTACTTAAAGCGTATAACCCGAACGGGTATAAGACGCGGTGCTAAAAAAAAACAAAAAAACATACTATTTACCTTTACAAAAAGAAAGGTATTATTTTACCATTTTTTTAAATGACCCTGAAAGTGGTACGAGAATGTAAAAAGTTTGTGAAACACTGTTCTAGAGCAGAGGGACAGTAAATACGGCCAATGGAATGAGTTTGTCCGGCCTGCGGACACTTTATCAACCGATATATAAATAAATAATTTCAATGAAGAGTACAGAATGTATTGTGCTTCTTTATGCAGTACATAATACATGCATGAATACTAGGGCTGGACCGATAATCCCTTTTGCAGATATTGCCGGTACCGATATTTTAATGCCGGTAACCGATGCCAATTTAGTTATATTTAAATTATCAATATATTAATTTTCAGTTAAATGATATAACTAAACAACTATTTATAACAGCGGTAAATTGGTACTTGACAATACCTTGCACGCGTTTTCAGAACTGATCTCGCGGAGTGCTCAGTGAGCGAGCGATAGAGCGGATCTGGAGCGCTCAGTAATCAACACGTTTTCAGAACTGATCTCGCGGAGTGCTCGTGAGCGAGCGATAGAGCGTATCTGGGAGCGCTCAGTAATCAACACGTTTTCAGAACTGAACCGTGGAGTGCTCGGTGAGCGAGCGATAGAGCGGATCTGGGAGAGCTCAGTAATCAACACGTTTCAGAACTGATCTCGCGAGTGCTCAGTGAGCGAGCGAGCGATAGAGCGATCTGGAGCGCTCATAATCAACACGTTTTCAGAACTGATCTCGCGGAGTGCTCAGTGAGCGAGCGAGCGATAGAGCGGATCTGGGAGTCTCAGTAATCAACACGCAGCCGACGTCATGCACCATAATATGACGTATTTTTAATTATTATAAATCCACAACAAATAAAATTATACTGGCCCATCTAATATTGTTTTTAAATAGTGTTTAACTTTTTAGTTGGAGGAAATCTTTATCTCTAATATATTTATCAAGAATTTGGTAATTTGAAATAAGCGTTAAGGTAAATAAAATTGAATGGTTAATTTTATTTAGAATGTTGGTTTTGTTGTTTGTTATAAAATAAAATACCTAACGCAGAGTTAAAAAAAGTTTTTAATTTCAAGATACTGTATTTAAATATTTTTATTTGAGCTATGGTATATTTTCTTTACTTTAGATTTTAAAATATATCTAAGCATTTTGAATTATCGGTGTAAAATATCTGCATGATGACAAACCAATCATCCTTGGCCGAATGTGCCAATATCGCCCGACAAATCGTATCGGTTATCGGCATTGGCCCAGTCCTAATGAATATATTGTGTGTGTGTGCATACAATACAATGTGTTACGTTATTTCCTCACGAAAAAAAATCTACAGTGAGTCGTATGCTGATTATAATCAGTCGGTTCAGAACATGCACATTAAATACCTCAAATTATATATAAAAAAGTATAGCTTGAACGAGCAGTAAGACACGGTGCTAGAAAAAATTAAGTTGTCAGATATGTTAAATCCTTCGAAAATAGGGTACGTATAAAGTACTAATACTTTAAAAGTAGCTTTAGAAAAGGGTTAGAGAGATAGCATCAGAAAGTTAAAATTATTAAGAATTAATAAATAGAGATTTAAATGTTAGTGTAATTATAAAAATCATAATATAAATAAACAAATATTTTAATTCATATTTTTGCGAGCTCAAAATTTTAATTTTCATTATAAACCATATTATTTTATAAGCAAATTTCGACTCTCTATTTACCAATTATTAATCATTTTAACCTTCTTGTATTGAATATATTTCCGATAATTTATTTTGATTATTTGTATTATATATATAACAATTTTATTGTACAAGGCTTAGTCATAGCCATAATTAAAGCATAAACGCTCCTTATTGCTAAACTATTAAGAATGTTTTCTATATGAATATTTAGAAGTTTCTCTCGGTGATCTTGGGTTCAAGTACTCTCCTCGGAGTCCGTTGCTCATGGGTCAAACCCAGCTGAGGTCAACGTATTTTTTTAGTGATAAAAATCCGTAGCACAACTTATTTCAGAGGGGAAGTAAAGCCATCGGTCTCAAGTTGATTGTGGCATGTAAAATAACCCTGTAACTTATGTGAAAATACTACTCTCGGTAAAATTGGTTGGTTCTATCGCTCTCGCTCATAGAAATTTTCGTGTGTTGATATAATCAGCCTGTTCAGAAATCGCAGGTAAAATAGATACATAGTTAGAGAGGTTATGTAAGGTTGGGACGTGGTATATTGTGGTCGACTTACTTGTAGGATCGATCCCTTTGTCCCGAGGGCAGCGCTGCCTGGTGGACGTTCCTGCCTTGGTGGGAGGCCAACACAACACCGAGTCCCACGTCCAATTACAGTACACGTCTGGAATTAAGAACAAGCAAACATCGGTACATTAAGCTCAAATATAGTGTCATCTGGAAAAATACCAGTTAACTTCAAGCTACATTTTGTTATAATGTTATAAAAAAAAACTCCAACTTACACGTGTTATTTATCTCTCTCTAAAGAACATTGTACGTTTCTATATTAATTGTACGTTCAAGTAAATTGTTAATAATAACTTGATTGAAGTGTCAGGGATAGAGAGGGTGACATAGGATGAAACGCACCTTCATTAGCGTGCTCATCTGGCTGAGAATCGAATTATTCTAACACCATTAACAATATCCATTAATAACGTCTTTCTAAAAAAGCCAATTTAGGGTTCAGTGATTCCCAGGCTCTTTAAACTTTATATATGCATATATATTATTTTTTTCAAAAGAAAAATATAATACCGATCTTTTATAAATTCTTAATTACATACGCTATGGCATTAGGAATTCGAAAGTTCGTTGTCGCACTTATAAAAGTAGGTCACCCATCCCCATCTTGAGTTAGCTCTCTCTATCCAGTCTTCATTACACCATATCTCTATCTCGAGCTAGTTCTATCCAGTCCACCTCATTACACCCTATCTCTATCTTTAGCTAGTTCTATCCAGTCTTCATTACACCATATCTCTATCTCTAGCTAGTTCTATCCAGTCCACCTCATTACACCCTATCTCTATCTTTTGCTAGTTCTATCCAGTCCACCTCATTACACCCTATCCCCATCTTAAGCTAGTTATATCCAGTAAACATCATTATAACCTATACCTATCTTAATTAATTAATTAATTAATTAATTAATATTAGCACCACGTCTTACTACCCATTCGGCTTATACGCTTTAAGTACTAATTACTCTAATGAATTAGGAATTGGGAAGGTTGAATTAGAGGAAGTGAACCCGCATTTGCGTGGGGGTAGAGTGGAAAAACATTTAGGAAAAATCACCCCCAGTTAACCCGACCGAGATTCGAACCTCTATCTCCCCGTCCTCAACAGTCGAGCTCAACACGACAAGCGCGTTAGCCAACTACGCCACCGAGGTGGGTCTATCCCTATCTTAATCTATTTCTATCCAGCCCACATCATTATAACCTATCCCTATCTTGAGACTGTTCTATCAAGTTTACCTCATTTCACCCTAATCCCATCTTAAGCTAGTTCTATCCAGTCCATCTCATTACACCCTATCAATTCCATGTACATTATAATGTTATCCTGCCATCTGTTATTAGACTAGACACAAGAATATCAATCATGAATGTAAAGCACATGTTTGTATATTAAATAAAATATATGTAATTATAAATGAGTTGTACGTATGTAAAAACACATTCTTCACATTCATGATTGATATTTTTGTTCTTGACCTAAGAATTTATGTTAATTTTTCTCTTGAATAAAAAGCGTTTTCCTTATTTTGTCAGGCGTGCCAACATATAATAAATGCTAATTTACCAGTTTGTTGATCCGGCGCTCATGATTCAGCGTACACAATAATCTAAATAATTTCCCATAAAAAATATTGAAATAGTTTTCATCCTTATGTTAGCTAGATTTAACAATCCCCAAGATTATTCTTACATGTAGTCCTGGCTGATATATTCCATATGAGACTGTGTGTGCCCCACTATTTAAAATATTATTTCTTTCCTATTTCTTATAAATAAAATTTCGTGATCAACTAACTCAAAACATAAAATTATATACGTTAACCAATATATTTTTTCCCGCATGCATATTTTCGTATTAGTAAGTTTTTACTGTCAACAAGCAAAATATATTTTCCTAAAGAGTAAAATTGATCATATTTTAACAGATATTCTACATTTGCTTTATGTTTATATAAATTTAAATTTTAGCTTGAATTATAACGCGCAGGTAAGCAAATAATACAATTTTAAGTTAGTGTATATACATTCTATTAAATCGCTTAAAGTATTATAAAATATTTATAATATAAAGTGTTTTATGTTTATCAACCTTCATATCGTGTTGGATAAAGTCTAATGTGGCACGTAGGCTGTGACCATGGTAATCCATGTTTGAAGGGGCTGTGCTAACCAAAATATTTTATTCTTTGGGCATAAAGCTTTTAATCTAAAATAAATGAATAGTCCAATTTCATAGGAAGTGCCATTTAGAAAATACAAATATATATTTTGGGGCCTATATTGATAATATCTTTAAATTTTATTAGTAACTAGCAGTCCCGAACGGCATTTCCCGTGATCACTGTGGTATCAGAATTATATAAACTCCACTCTCCCCCACGCTGCCCATTACCCACTGTGATATAGTAATTATATAAATCCTTTTTATTTCCTATCCCGTGGGAATTCCGAAAAATCCGGCCTTATTCTTTGTCTATATAATAAAGGAAACCTCTGTGCAAAATTTCAGCTTTCTAGGTCCAAGGGTTTGGTCTAGGCGTTGATGAGTCAGTCAGTGAGCCAGGACTTTTCTTTATATATATATATATATATATATATATATATATATATATATATATATATATATAGGTAGGGTATACTCCCCTTGTACAGTCCATTTTTCATAATAAGAACCTTACCTGACAGCTATCAAAATTATTAGATCTACTTTCATAGTATTCATACGTTAAGCTATGTGATATATTATATATATATGTATTGATGATTTGTATCAAAGTGACAGCTGCATATCACATAGCTTAACGTATGAATACTATGAAAGTAGATATAATAATTTTAATAGCTGTCAGGTAAGGTTCTTATTATGAAAATGGACTGTAAAAGGGGAGTATACCCTACCTACATTGTCTTTGAAAGGTGAGTATACAACCCTCAGTACACCAGTGTGATCCATGTAGTATTGCCAGATAAAGGAGTACGTTGTTAGCCAATATGAATAGCTTGATCGTATTAATACTTTCATACGAAAATTGTACTGTACGCTTTATTAGAACCATACTATTTGTTGTAACTTAGACACTACTTGTGGGAAATCTATAAATATATTTTAATTTTTTTAATGGAAGGACTAACTTGTATACAATAACAATTTGTAAAATATTTAAATCAGTAAATTGAGCCTAATAAGTAGTTTAATTACGAGGTACGACTTAATACAATAGTTAAGATAGACCAATATCGTTTATGTATACCGTAGTCCTATTTATTTCTTATCGAATTGAGTTACAAAACAAATATATGAAGGTAGAGTGTGCGGATCAAAAGGAAGAGGTAGGCAATGTAAGACATGGTTAAATGTTGTGGACGAATGTGTGAAAAAGAGAAAGGTAAAGTGTTTAAATAATAAAAGAGCATGTATGATTCAATGTATGAATGTTGGTAAGGCGAAGGGAATATGAAAGGATAGGGAAATGTGGAGAAAGTTAATGAGGGTAGATTAAGTAACGGAGTTGTTCTTTGAGCTATATGCGCAGTTTCTTGCCTACCATGCAAGGGAACTGAGTGATTATGTCTATATACATATATATAAAAGAAAGTTTTTTATATATATGTATATAGACATAATCACTCAGTTCCCTTGCATGGTAGGCAAGAAACTGCGCATATAGCTCAAAGAACAACTCCGTTACTTAATCTACCCTCATTAACTTTCTCCACATTTCCCTATCCCTATATGCGCAGTTTCTTGCCTACCATGCAAGGGAACTGAGTGATTATGTCTATATACATATATATAAAAAACTTTCTTTTATATATATATATATACACACACAAAATTTCTGAGCCAATTTGAACAAACAAACACTCATTTTAAAGGTTAAGGGTCCAGGATGCAGGCAAAAGATAATCTTCTAACAAAAACCAGAATTTCCTGCAGAATTTACAGCTCTTAGAGTTGTGCCTTAGACCATTCGATGACCGAAGCTGGTTTTATAAAAATTAAATATAATACTTCTCTTTGGTTTAAAAATAATAGCAACTTTATATTTATTTAAAGGAATATTGACAACCTCGGAGTTTTTGGGGTGGCTGTATTATAAAATACTATATAAACCAAATAGAATTATTAAATTT
The DNA here is from genome assembly GCA_039000515.1 of Timema cristinae. NCBI lineage: Eukaryota > Metazoa > Arthropoda > Insecta > Phasmatodea > Timematidae > Timema > Timema cristinae. Next base: position 33,788,387 of record JBCFYV010000100.1, read on the forward strand.
AGAGAGAGTAACCAAAAGTCGCGTTTTATATTTATTTATACATTCTCTAATCCCCTTGGGGAATGGATTATTGTGATCGTAAAAAATCCATTATTTTGACTTTTTTTTTTTTTAAAAGTCAACGTTTTATGAACCCTGAAATAGACGGGCAGCATAGTGAAAACCACCTATCTCCTCGTGTATCTCAGTCTACATCAAAAAAATTTCACAAGCTACAAGTTGGTATCAATGGTTTTTCTAAGGTTCCCCCAAGGCATTTTTGGAATTGGACATCCAACCCTAAAATTAAGGATAGTTTAATGAAGGGCAAAATGATTAAATTTTCTTGAAATTCGCTTTAACGATTTTGATTAAATTTTGTATCAAGGTATGATTTAATATTATAAACAAGTTGGCAATAAAATTCTCAATTTTTCCATGAAAACTACTTTGAGGATACTTTTCATAAAATAAGTGGAAATATTCAATTTGGATAATAAAATATACGCCACTCTTTAGAAAATACATAACTTAATATTTTGAAGTTGTGGTACTAATAAAATTAAACCCCTTTTAGTTGAAATATATTTTTATAAAACTTAGAGTTTGAGTCTTTGAAATGTGAAATTGATTGCCATACTCCTTGGTGGAATGTTTCTGCAACAATGCTTATTATTTAGTTTACAAATATCAATAGTTTTTAGTAAATGTCTATTTTAAGATGAAAACCCGCCTCGGTGGCGTAGTTAGCTAACGCGATAGTCGTGTTGAGCTCGACTGCCGAGATCAAGGTTCGAATCTCGGTCGGGTGAACTGGGAGTGGTTTTTCATAAATGGTTTTCCACTCTCCCTCCCACAAATGCGGGTTCATTTCCTCTCAATTCAACCTTTTCAATTCCTAATCCATTAGCGTAATTAGTACCTAAGTGTATAACCCGAACGGGTAGTAAGACGCGGTGCTAGATTTAAAAAAAAATACGATAAAGAAGAGAGCATGTCTAGGCGGTACACCATACCATACCATTTATTTATATTCTAAAGACTGGGGAATTTATTTTAAAGCCACTTTTAATAAAGTAAAATACTGTACTTATGTACCTTTTTAATTGTTCTCAAATTAAATGTTAAACTGAGCCTATTTTCTGAGTCACGAGTGACCTTAAGTTTATGAGAGAGAGATACGTTTTTATGATGTGGATTTTTACTGTGTGTTCTAAAGCTCATCCTGTCCTTCCACATTCCACCCTGTCCTCTTTGAAGTGTCCAAATATCGATCGTACTTGAAGAGTAGAAGAATAAAAGCAGCAAACCAGTCTTATTCTCACACTCACATATTATCACCTCTTGAGATTTCTCACCATTTTCTTCGCGTCACGTCCGTAATGTGATGTTTTGATACTGGATTCAAACTCAATAAAGTTTAAATTTTTAATAGTAGCTTTTTTTGTTAGATATTTTAAAAATTATTATGGTATGAAACGTATTTGAAAATTATTTTGAAAGTATTTAGAGGATACTTTAACAAAGAAAAGGGGTGACTTGGTGGTCTAGGGGTAAGGTGTCAGACTTCTATACTGGCGGCCGGGTTCAATCCTCGGTCCCGGCACAGATTTATCTGATTTCCAAACCCTTCCTACACCTCTGACAATACATCTTGTGAATGTGTGGAATGCCAGGCCGCCACCGTGGTTCGGATTCCACGTTAAACAGTAGGTCCTTCATTTCATCTCACAATCACCCTACCATTACTCATTAGCGTAAGTGCGTATAACCCGAACGGGTAGTAAGATGTGGTGCTAATAATAATAATAACAAAGAAAAGATTACGAAACATTAAGGATTGAATATAAGAGAAATGGCTTGAACTTGGAACCATACAACTATAATAAGGGCAAAATAGTCAAATTTTAGAGGAAATGTACCCACAATTGCGTGGATTAAGAGTGGGGAAACATTTTGGAACCACTTCAAGTGCGACCGAACAGGATTTGAATCCCAATCTCCCAGTCGTCTGGACCAGTCTATTGCGAGAGTAATGTCTTAGGTCATTCTACCAACCAAGTGTGTTATTTGGAATCGAATTTCATTTGAAACGTAACATAATCAGAGCTGTCAAAATTAACCTGTTTTTTTAATTATATTACTTGTCAATATTTTAAGTTGTACTTAATTTATCGTTAATAAATTTTTCATCGTTAATGTACACAGTTCTGGTTCGTGAATCAATTATGACATTAAAAAGTGAGTGTAATTATGCCCCAAAGCCGTGGCGGCAATTTATAACGATGCGGCTATGACGTTATTTAGTTAAACAATATCTCGTTTATGACGTAATGAATGAAATTGCGAGGGTTTTTTTTGCTCACCGCCTCTAACAACCTGTTATTATTATACACATTGTGCGTTATTTGATCACATTTACTTGAAGAGATGTGTCAAGACCTGCCTTAAGGCCCGTGGGGAACAGTTCTAACATCTATTTTAGAAATCACTGCTACGAGGCACGTCACTACACAGTGACAATTAGGAAATTATGTTTTTAATTTACTTTTAATCGTTTGGTGTTGTTTGGTCATATTTATTATTATTATTATTATTATTACGTCTTACTACCCGTTCGGGTTATACGCACTTACGTTAATGTGTAATGGTAGGGTGATTGTGAGATGAAATGGAGGACCTACAGTTTAACGTGGAATCCGAACCACGGTGGAGGCCTGGAATTCCCCACATTCACAAGATGTCTTGTCAGAGGTGAAGGAAGGGTTTGGCAATCAGATAAATCTGTGCCGGGACCGAGGATTGAACCCCGGACCTTAGCACAGAAGTCTGACACCTTACCCCTAGACCACCTGGTAACCTTTTATCATATTTACATTGGGGATTTTTCAATATGCGTCACAATTCGCATTTTTTTTATAGATAGTTGCATCCCTAAGAGGGGGATAGATTAAATTGTACTTGCATCTTAGTTGCATCAAAAGGATGGAATGGATACATTTTACTGCTACTTGATTTGCATCCAAAGGAATGCAATCTAAGAAATAAAATAATATTGTTTAGAGGCTTAACAAAAGTTTGCTCAAAACGATAAATAAAAGAATAATTCAGTCAATTATACAGTCAGCTGTTATATAAACTAACCTAGCCTAACCAGCAAACAGCCAAGATAATTCAAATAAAGATTGAATGTTTGTATTATTATTATTATTATTATAATAATAATAATAATAATAATATTAGCACCGCGTCTTACTACCCGTTCGGGTTATACGCTTTAAGTACTAATTACGCTAATAGATTAGGAATTGGGAAGGTCGAATTAGAGGAAGTGAACCCACATTTTCGTGGAGGGAGAGTGGAAAACCATTTAGGAAAAACCACCCCCAGTTCACCCGACTAAGATTCGAACCTCGATCTCCCCGTCCTCAGCAGTCGAGCTCAACACGTCTAGCGCGTTAGCCAACTACGCCACCGAGGCTGATCTTTATATATTATTATTATTATTATTATTATTATTATTATTTTCACTGTAAACAACTGACTGACTTGATGGGTCTTGTAATAGTAATATAGATGAAACTCGTCTCGAAGTGGGTCATTTCTTTGTTCTTTATGCATATTGTATGGTAAGATAAATTCTTGCAATATTGTCATGATTATTCTGCGTAAAATACCATACAATGTAGTAATTAGATATTTTAATATTTATGTACAGTAAATAGATCCATAAAGAATTAAATGAACAAGAAACACTTTTTTTTTTAAATAACTGACACTTTCTAAATACAAACATATTTCATATCCAATAAGTATTCGTCTTTAAATGCTTGGGCTTTATTTAATTTTTATATTTCTGTATTTTACATAGTCATGTAAAATGTGAATATATTCTTTTTTTTATAACATTTTAGTATTATTTGTTTAAATGTAATATTACTTATTCTTCATTAACTTTAACTAGGACACATTTTAATAAAAAGCTTATTTCTTTTTTCATTTTTAATTAATTTATTGTTTTTTTCTAGCTTTTTTATTTAAAAAAATTTAATTTTAGATTTAACTTTAAGGTATATTCATGGTTTTTAATGAGTTGTATTGTGTCTAGTATGTTTGCCATTTATTTTGATGACGTATCTATTTTAATTATTCCAGTGTATCATTACTCTGTAACGGTTTGTTTTATTTGTTAAAATCATAATGGTACTTTATGGACTTTAAACAGGCCATGTTCATTACTTTTATTTATTCACCCATTCATGAAACCACAGCCATTAGAGATATATGGATTTTTAAAAGTTTTACATATTTATGTTTTAAAAATACGGTCGCTTAATTAACTGAACAAAGATAAATTATTTTTCATTTTAAAACTGAACAGCTATCTTTTGAAATAAATGACAAACATTTAGTCAATATTAACAAAAACATTGGTAAACTATGTTCTTTTAAAACTATAAACCGCTAGAAAACAGAATTCTTTCACGTGTAAATAAAAACCCAACAAATGGTTGGGCTTGTCATCTCACCCCTAGATAAGTAATCATGTGTATATCAAAATTATTTTGGTGTTACGGGTGTTCAAGAAGAACTTTTCCTACCAAAAACCTACTTTAGAGTATGATTCCAATAGTGAAACAGCACTTTCAGAAGATCCTTCCACCAAAATCCGTGTAAATGTCGAGCTGTTAAGCGCTTCATTCATTCATATTGCAATTATTATACTTCGTTTAGCTGTCTTACCTTTACGAATTACATTATGGTCCAATCTTATAATCTACTCCATAGTGTATTGCGTCAAAGTAGGACTTACATCGTAGCTTACTCTTCCTTAACCCGAAAAGTAGAAAGCTTACCTTCTATGGTTCCGCTATGGTGTAACGTTTTAGATAGGCCATGGTGTAGTGAGTCAAGGTAAGACTTTTACCTTTTAAGGAAAATAGAGTACTTATTAAGATTCCATTTCACAGTGGGTTAATAGGGAAATTACACACGATTAGGATCGAACCAGTACACGTGTGAGGAGCGGTTTTTCTGAATTATTCATAGGGAGCGTTAAAGTAATACAAAAGCACATTATTTGCCATTTTGGACCCCACTCATCCCCCATTGTAACCAAAAATAATCAAAGGCCTCTGCCACCTTCCCGTCTTCCTTACGTCATATCCAACCATTAATTTTTATTTAATTTATATACTGCTGGTAATAATATTAAAAGAGAGGTATAAATTAATGGTGCGTAATAATTCCCTATAAACACTTTTATAAAACGAGTTTAAATTTATTCCAATAAACCGGTAAGATAAAAAAAATATTATTTAAAAAATTTTAATACTCACTTTGTTGAAATTATATAAAAAAAAGTATGATTAATGAACACCTGAATAATTATAGTTATAAAAATCTCTAAACTATTTTTAGTCTGATGACCAAGGTCCTTGAATCCCCGTCTTGACATTTTTAATTATAACGTGCTCATTTGGGGTGATTGGGTCACTGCCCCATTCTATCCCGTCTCTCTCTGGTTTACGTAAGCATTGTTCTGACCGCTCCCCTTACCCCTTGTCACCAAAAATAAGCTATGCTTGAACTCCCTTCTTCCCTAGGGTGCTTATATAATACTAGAACGCTCCCATATGACAACAGAGAATATAAGCTAGGTAAATAGTTTTTTGTTTATTTAAAATTAAATATTTGTTCTTAGTGGGTTTTTTTTAGTATTTTTGTTATTTTAAAGTCTAGGCATTACACAAATATCTACAATTTGAGCTGAGTAATTAATCACAATTCATTATAGGTTTACTCTTCAAAATTATTGATTTTAAATACTCATTTAAAATATAAATAAGAAGTTGAAAGTTATGTTAGTTTAAAATTCAAGCTCATTTTTAATTGGCACACTTGCCAAAAGAGTTTCGCACTCCCTAATATATAGATCACTCTTGCATCATTTGGCCAATTTATTAATTACATAAAGTAAAGAAACCCAACATGAATCAAATCAACAACTCAAATTACTTACTCTGGTATACGATTGTCTACTCTGTAGAACTTTCTTTCTACCGCAGACAAGTAAAATTTTCTAAATATTTCACACTCCTTCTTTTTTTACCGAGTTCAAGGCCCGTTGTATCTTTAAAACCCTTTGATTTATTTGTGTTGCGTTTTATTTATACAAGTTGATGTTTTATTAAGTTGTTTATTCATTTTCTAAACATAAAGGGATAAATTGATATCTTGACCCCCTCCTTGATACCAAGCTACATACACATAATTTCATAATGTGTATGTGTAAATTAACAATTTATTTTTAAAGAATTCTCAAGCTATGGGTCATCCATTGACCACGTTGACGTAACGCTTATTTCTTAGCTTTTTTGACCACCCCCCCTTTTCCAATCCCATTTAACACCAAATATACACTTTTTAGCCTGATCCTTCCCCTACAACCTGTGTTACATAACTGTTCACATCTATAGGCTCTTTTTTTGTAACACCGTGTCCTACCACCCGTTAGGATTATACGCTTATATACTAGTTACATTAATGATTTTAGGGATTATGAAGGTTATATTTAAATAAAGTGTATCCGTATTTGCGTGAAGGAAGAGTGTAAACCTATTTTGGAAAAAAAAAAACCAGTACACTCGATAGAGATTCTAACCTCGATCTTACTGTAATCGGTAGTCTAGATCACTGTGAGAATAGCGCGTTAGACCTTTTGGTCACCGAGTTGGGTCACATATATAGATTATCTCATTATTTCATAGGGAAGCTTTTGTTTGACTAAAAGAGCGACTCAGATTTAAAAAAAAATCCAAACCTTAAGTTATCTATAAGTATGTTTATTAACGCTGAAAGCATGAACAATAATTTTATTTTTTCGGCAATCTGTACTTAATATTATAAAGAGGAAAGATTTTTTTTTTTTTGTAATGGATAAACTCAAACTACTGGAACGATTTAAAAAATTCTTTCATCAATATAAAGCAACATTATCAAAGAGTAACATAGGATATATTTTATTTTGAAAATTTAATTTATTCCTTATAAAAATTTCGATAGTATATTATATAGTCGTTGGGAAAAAAAAGTTGTTGAAGGGAAAGTTGGGTGGGTGAAGGGGGCGGAGAGGTAGGGGTGAGGAAAGAGGAATGAGGTTAAAATAGGAGAGAGGGTAAAAAGAGGGAGAGGGCTTTACAGTAATGGTAGGACTGTATTTTTTTAAAAAAGTAAAAAAGTTTTGTTTTTATATTGACATGATGGATAATTTGAAACTTTGTTTTACAGGATTCTTTACAATATTTTTTTTACGGGGAAGGGAGCTAGTATAAAGTATAATACCTGTGTTACGTAACACAGTGATTAACCCCCCCCCCCCCCCCCCCCCATGTAACACTAAGTGGACATTGGGCTCACCCCATTCCCCCTACCTCTCAACATCGTTACGTAGTTAATGAGTGACCCCCTAGGTGTTATGTTGTATGTCAGTCGAGATTTTCATATTGTTTGAGTTGCGATAATTTGAATAGGCTTATAGCATCAGGTGGCGTATGTTGCGTCATATTGTGTGTTGTTGGTCGGTATTAAATATACCTATATGTATCTCCTTACTCACCCCTTCCCCTACTGGAAACATGAATTACCTAGACCAACTTCCCACACGCTGATGATTCTGCAAATCCTTTGCCATGTGTGAAATCTACCACTGATCAACTTAAGCTTTCTTTTTTTTAAATTTCTCTTTAGCGCTTGTATAATAATCTTGGGTCAGTCCAGCCGCCGCCGTTGGGCATGTAGGGGGAACAGGTACTATTTGCGTCTCTATGCTTTTGCATTGAAAGGGAAATCAGGGTTTGAATCCGCATAGGACATAACATAGTGCTTATTTACTCCTAACAAAATTTTACAATCTCTCTTTACAAAAATGTGGTGAATAAAATTAAAAAGAAGCTCCTTAAGATCGTATCTCCTTTTCAACATTCCGCGAACCATCACTTATGCTAGATTTGAAGAAGAAAAAATACCAGTACAGATGTATTAAATATAATATACTGGCCCCATTCCCCTTAAAAATATATTGTAAGGAATCCTGTAAAACAAAGCTTCAAATCATCCATCATGTCAATATAAAAACACTTTTTTATTGATTTAAAAAAAATACAGTCCTACCATCACTGTATAGCCCCCTCCCTCTTTTTATCCTCCCTCCTATTTTCATCTCATTCCTCTTTCCTCACCCTCTTCACCAACCCCACTTTCCCTTCAACAACTTTTTTTTTCCAACGACTATATAAAATACGATCGATGGTTTTATGAGAAATAAATTAAATTTTCTAAATAAAATATAGCTTATATTACTCGCTGATAATGAAGCTTTATATTGGTGAAAGAATTTTTAAAATCGGTCGAGTAGTTTTTGAGTTTATCCATTACAAACATAAAAACCAAAAATCAAATCTTTCCTCTTTATAATATTAGTATATATTAATCCAACAAAACGGCTAGATGTTTTAATTTAAACAACTTAAAACTTTTCATTTGTAGTACAGTGCATTTCAAATGCTTACATTCAACAGGTATTTCAAACATCTCCTTCCTTCCTTTAAATTTTTGTTTTCTTTAATTTAAGGACGATCAACATTTATTTGATTTACCATTCAGTTTTAATATGACTGAAACACATTTTCAGAGAGAGAAAATTAAAATGGGATACATTCTTGAGGTATAACTGTATAACATATAAATATCAAGTTTGGATAAAATCCGCCAAATCTTTTCTGCTTTAGCAGAAGGTACATCATACATAATGATACACATTTTTGAGTTCAATGGCACAAAATCCATCACGATCTATCATAATCTTGTATTCTAAACGGTTCACTATTAATATACTCTCTATAATGTGTGAAAGTAAACGGTTATAAAGATAACATACAACATTTAGACAGTTTCTTCTAGAAAATATACGGATGAACTATTTTTTTAACACAGTCTTACTACCCGTTTTATGAAATAGAAAATTGAATTCTACATATATACCAAATTTGGCATAGATTTAACTACATATTGAAGTAAAACACCGTAAAAGAATGTTTCCCTCTACAAGTTGTCTATTAAGCTTTACGGTGTGTATGTGTAGGCCTATATAAACACTCTATAAGTCGCACATTTCAAAAAAATAATCATAATAATTTTGTTCGTTGATTTTAATCAATTTGTCATGAACACGGGAATCGAATATTACTCGTATATCCAATTCAGCTGTAACCGTACTAAAAGATAATTTCGATCTCCCATGCTTCACTAAACATGTAAAATTATTATTGTACAAACGTTTACTTTCTACAACCTAATAATTTTATAATCGATTCGTTTATTACCACCAAAATGAAAGTTATTCCAATTGTATAACTTGAAGTAGAATTTTTTATTTGAGTAGTTCTAGAAAAAAACAAGTGAAAAAAATATATGCGCTTTTTGTTTTGACAAGAATATGTGGTCCTTCTGTGTTCTTTTTTTAAAAAATCTACGATTCAATAAAACAGAGGTTACACATAAACTTATATTGAAATCGCCAGCGATTTCAATGTCAGAATTTCCTAAGTTTATGTCTGCCTAAAGGTGGCTTTCGGGAATATTTTAGTCCTTCATTATCAAAAACGGATATCGGGGTGCTACCGCAGCGCGTGCTTATATTGTTTAAAGTTGATCTGACCACCTTGTTACGTCATCCAATGAACCACAATGTTGGTGGTGTGTTATCTAATTTCCTCCCGATTATTAATCATTAATGTTGATCTAATAAAGTTACAGCTTGTATCAGCCATGTCTCCTTGTGGTTATTGTATCGATGAAAGGAAAGTTATTAATTATGTTAGAATAGGTGGGTCAACATTATTGGTAAACATATTGTATTTGATCTATTTGTTGTAATTGTAAACTATCCATTTAGGCTTATCAGGGGCTAGACTAACAATAGCAATTTTATCTTTCAACTTTTACTTCTTTAATTACATTAATAGCCTACTTCGGTAGTTGAATTGTCTAAAGCATCACACTCGCAATATACTGAATAGGCAATGAAGTGGGTATCGGGGTTCAAATCTCAGTTGGGTGTATTTAGGATGTTTTTTCCTAACTGGTCATTTCTCTCTCTATATATCCAAGTACGCGAACACTTCCTCTAAATTCAACATATGTATAACACACTAGCCAATTTAGAACATGTGTGTTTAGCCCGAATGGATAGCTAGACGTGACGATAAAAAAAATTAGTCATATTTACCCAGTTAGACCGAAACTTGGTGTCAAAAATTATTGATATTTCAAACACATTTTTCGGAATATTGTTATAATTTTAATTATTATTATTATTATTTTTGTTGTTTTACCTAGATCGGTTGACACGTGGACTAAATGTTTGTTTAATATTTTCTCGATTTACTATTGATGGGTTCGAATGATGGGTGGGTGTACTAAATTTAATTTATCCTAGTTTGTTTTTCCCTCTCCCTCCTCACCAAATTTACCCTTTTTCATCCTTTGCTTATTAGTTTCATTAAAATGGGTAGTGTCTGGTTAGGTATTAAGACGCGGGGGAAAACAAAACTTTTTAATTTAGTGTTTATCGACCTTTGTTAGGAACGCTAATTTAAAAGGACACATCTTGGATATAAAAGTATAAATAAAACGAGAGATCAAAACTAAAATAATAATAATTGGAAATGTGGGCCTACATTGTGAGACTATTCTTATTTGAATATTTTCACAACTAAAAAAATTAAAAATAAATAAAACTATAAATGACATATCTTTGAGATTTTATTTTAACTGTGTATTGATGAAATTACTAACATAATTTCAAACTCAAAATAATTAACTTTATTTATAGTGTTTATATAAAAATAAATACCAAGGTTGAGAGTAAATTAAACTTAACTACCCACTAAGGCTATTGATCACATAGTTCGTTAGACTTTTAAAAAGAGAGATATAAAATACATTAGCAATATTTGCACAGTCCAAAACATGCATACTAATATTTTTTTTACCTCAATACAAAAGAAACGACAAAATATATATATATCAACAAAACATATAAAGAAATAAGATAAAAAAAAGGCTCTAAACTTCACAGCGTTCTTTTTCTATAGCCAATTTTTCATGCCCCTTTAAACTTTTTAAATTCTTAACACTGATTTTATCTCTTCTTATAAAAGTATACTTACATTAAGAAATTGAGTGTGCACAGATAAAACAAGATATGAGTCTGGGTATGGGTCTGAAGATACTATACTCTAAGTAGATCCCCTTTCATCCCCTATCATACTTCTCCATTAAGACTCAATGAGTTAAACACACTAATTGTTGTGTAGTACTAATCATTCGTGGAGACTGGTCAGTTAAATAATCCATTGCTACATTAATGGGAAATAGATTTTCGCAAATTAGACCATAGTGTTAACTGGTCAAGTTAGGCTCCTCTTGTCCAAGCTCCACTGTCCGCAAATGCTCACGAGTGAGTTGGAGTATCTATAATTTAGCAGCTCTAACTGTATTCGCCCCCACCAGAGGATTTGTTTGGGGGATTATCAATTATTTCTGGTGATTATTGAAAAGGTCTATCGGAAGCGGGCTACACCAACAATCATAATGTAAAACTAGTAGTAAATTATTGAAATTTAAACGAGCTACTACAAAAACAGTTTGAAATAAGCTCAGATCATTTGAAACGGAACCCTGGGATTCAATTACAGCCCAGGAGAGGTCAGAATTAAATCATATCCTCTAACGGCACATACCGGGATTCAATATCAGCCCCTGACTCAATAGGACGGGATTTAATAACACCCTTTTACAGGGTAGGCCAGATTTAATCACAACCTCAGATTCAAGAGGACGGAATTTTTTAATAAACCCTCTTACAGGGTAGACCAAGATTCAATCTCAATCTCTGATGTAATAGTATAGGATTTAAATTCGAACCCTCTTACAGGGTAGGCCGGGATTCAATCACAACCTCAGATTCAAGAGGACGGGATTTAACTACACTCTTTTACAGGGTATGCTTAGATTCAATCTCAATCTCTGATGCAAGGGGACGGGATTTTAATCATACCCTCTTTCATGGGATTCCACTATTAAATTCAAATAGGGTACACTATGAGTGTTTTTCCATTAGTACATTTCCAACCACCCTCTAACAAATGCTGATTCATTTATTATTCAACTCTTCACCATATCTTGTATTTTATTTGTATCCTAAGCCTACATTGGATCCGTATTTTATTACTAATATATATTATAATATACTAATGGTATATAATAATCCTACATTTTTCAGTATTATTTACTAACAAATATATACAGACTATTTCCTCCATAAGACACACTATTTTTTTATAAAATATATATTTCATTACCGCGATATTTTCGTTATTTGTACAACCTCAACTAATCTAAAGTGTAGTCTCAATATGGTATTTTTTTACGACAAATTGGCTAATTAATATTTTTATTAGTAGGTGCATTATTATTACTGTGAAAATACTACTTTTATTTGTCAAATAGCTTAAAAATGATTTCTTATTTTTAGTACACAAACATAATTTAAGTTAAAAGAATAATACATTTTTTATTATTGTTTCTAGGTTTTTGTTATTATAAAATTAGAGATGTATTACACTAAATTATAGAAATCGCTTGGCCATATTGCATCAACTTAACTCTTGTATCACATAATAATTAATATAATTTTTATTATTATTAACTAACTTAACCTAAATTAATCTGATTTTCCAGGTGTAGATGAATAGCCATTTATTTTAAGTTGGAGTGGGTAATATTGTTAAAATAAATAAATGTTTAAAACAAAATTTAATGAGAAACAATATAATTATGAGAATGTTTATTGAATAGGATGGCGTGTTCGTGAATACATTGTTTTAGGAAAAGCAATTTTGTTTCTGCACGGAAGGCTTAGTTTTGTAAGTTGAGATGGATTATAAAAAAACACATATTGCTTATTAACATATTTTTTGTGTCATGTTAATGACATTTATATCCATTTAAACACCTACGTTTTTCTGTTTCCTGTAATCTAGGTAAATAAATGTATGTTTAATTTTCTAACATCATACATTATATTATTATTATTATTATTAGCACCGCGTCTTACTACCCGTTCGGGTTATACGCACTTACGCTAATGTGTAATGGTAGGTGATTGTGAAATGAAATGAAGGACCTACAGTTTAACGTGGAATCCGAACCACGGTGGCGACCTGGCATTCCACACATTCACAAGATGTCTTGTCAGAGGTGTAGGAAGGGTTTGGAAATCAGATAAATCTGTGCCGGGACCGAGGATCGAACCCCGGCCGCCAGCACAGAAGTCTGACACCTTACCCCTAGACCACCAGGTCACCAACATCATACAACCTAGTGAAACGTCATAACTACCCATTAGCACGTACACTCAAAATACCCTATTTATAAGATTAACACTAAAAATCCAAGAACTAAAAATGCAAATAACATGTGGCAGATATAAATTCACGGTGAAATAGTGTTGCTGGAAACGGCCAAGTTCTAGGAAACCTGCCCCAGTGGACGGCTACGTTCCCTGAGGGAGTTATTTACACACATACATCTTGCTCGCTTGCAAGACTCAACTGTTATAACTGTCCACTCCCCAATGTCCTCATCAGCGACCGTCTTCAAGCGCTAGTAAATGTTCGAATTTGTTTTGGAAGATGACCCCCACCCGCCCCCCTACGTCCCGTTTGTTTCCCTTTCCTAACACGTCAGTTCATCTTGTACAAAACCACCACCCTTCGCTTCATATTTTGCGGATTGTAGAAGCTGGCGCGGTCCTTCTACGACAGACTTCCGGTGCCACCAAGGGTTTGAGAATTACGTCATCGACCCTGGAGGGTGCCACCGACGTCCCAAAGCCCTGCTCGGATAAGCGAGAAGTGTAAAATAGTGGTTTGAGAGGAACCCTCCCCCCCAGAGAGTAATGTTTCCGCACGTAACTCTGAAACGCTTAATTGGTTTCTCAATATACTTTCTTTCCCCCAACAATATTAATATATATTTTTTTCTTTGTTTCAAAAACTTCGTGAAATTCGATAATCCGTTTGTTTTAGGATCCGAAACCACACGACACGTGTGTGGCCAATTGGTCGGTACATGTTTGAAATTATCTCGTGCTCTCCTTCAGAGAGCACAGAGATTGATAAAATGAGACTGCTCATATTTTGTATTCTATTCTAACGACTAGTCGAAGGAGCATCAGTACGGACTCACAGTACTAGTAGACGTACAAGTGGTGGTCACATTGTTCGACGCGTCGGTCTCACCTCCTCACTGAAGATAATGTAATATATGAGACTATTTGATTTAATATCCAGTATTTTAATTAGGGTATTCGTATACTGTATGATATGTCCGTATGACTCAAACTTAAGTATCAGAGCTTCTGGACTATTTTTCTATATCCATGAAACATAGTATTAAAAATTCGACCAATTACCCAACGCCCTATACTGTGTGGCCAAGTCCCATTAATGGTCTTACCGTTTGGATCGGAAAAAGGTGGAAATCAGGTAATATATAGCTTTGTTCCATGACTTTGTGGGTCTTTGACTGATATCAGTCTCTAATCAATCTATTGTTGTATCTTTGTATGGTGCCCAACTGGTGGGTATGCTACTAGTCTAGAGTAGTGACCCACGTGGTATTGTTTATTTTGTCCGGCCCCCTTCAGACGTCGCTTGAATTAGTTAAATGTTTAATTGTTTACAATTTTTATAGTCTGTCTCCAGATTTATGTTGATATTTAAGTATACCTGAAAGTACTAATAGGGAATAGACAGGCCATAGTATATTTTAAGCCTAGATTCTTGATAGCTCACCTTGAAATATTTGTAAGCCTATAGTTCCACTTCTAGGAACTAAACTTTTATATCTTGTAACTCATGCAAGACAGCCCGTTTAACTACCAATGCTGTAACTTCTTAAACTAGGGGCCGGTTTTATGACTCCTGGATAAAAATTAATCTGGTAGATAAATATTTCTATCAGGTGGATAATTAAAAGTGTGTCTTTTGACTGCCAGATAGTATTTATCTGCCAGATAAAATGTATTTATCTATCACATTTTTATCTGGAAGTTTAAGTACTTGATAACTTTTATCTGGAAGTTAAAATGGTTGTTGCCATAGTGACGCATTGTTTTTCATGACGTTACACCTATCAAAATCGGTTTTTAGGTTAAAATCTTGGTCCACATGTTTAGTAAGCACAGGCCCGGGCTCTAACTATATAAAGTTAGAACATTTAATTACACTTATAAAACTGACAAGATATTTGTAGAGTATAGTTTATATAAAACAAATTTCAAAATTTTGGTACAAATTTAAATGCCAATTTTATACGCCATCTGTTTACTCACACTCATTTAGCCGCCATTATTTAACAAATGTTGAGTGTTCTCACTACTCACTAGTTTGTAGCACTATCAGCAGGGCATATACGCATGCACGCAACAGTAAAAACAGTACCAACCTTGCGTGTTCTGAATAGAAATATATTTATCGTACAGATTGCTATCTGGCAGATAAATTCATTCATAAGACAGGTAAAACATTAAAGTGGCTGATAGCTTTTATCTGGTAGATAACTTTAACCTCCCAATAGCAATATTTATTTGGTAGTCATAAGACCGGCCCTAGGACATTCTAAATTTAACTTTTATTTAACTATAGTTATTTTCCATGATTATTAGCTTAATCTAGTAGCCTTAAGGTGGGTGTGGTGTTATGTATGGTTGCATTACCTTAAATGTACAGTTCCATTCAATTATTTAAATTGCCGTGGTTTTCAGACAGACGCACCTTCGTTTTAGACTGTTACTTTGTTCTACATTGAGTCACGTGCTTTTCTAATAATGGTACAACCATACTTGTATTGGTTGTGAGTCAAATTAAGGTGCTTCACTGCGATACTAGAAACAATATTAAAATTGGGGACATGGTGGTCTAGGGTAAGGTGTTGGACTTCTGTGCTTGGGTCCAGGGTTCAATCCTCGGCCCAGGCACAGATTTATCTTATTGCCAAACCCTTCCTTCACCTCTGACAAGACGTGTATTAATCACAACTTGTGAATGTGGGGAATGCCAGGTCTCCACCGTGGTTCGGATTCCACGTTAAAATGTAGGTCCTCCATTTCATCTAACAATCACCTTAGCGTAAGTTCGTATATATCGAACGGGTAGTAAGATGCAGTGCTTAAAAAATAATAATAATAATTAATCAATAATAAAATTAATAGTTTTGCATTCACTGAATATAGGGAGTTTGAGTAAAATCTTGATAGCACAGTTTTTCATAAAATAAGGGTTATCAGGGATTTTTGGTATCTTTACTCTTGGACTACAAAGATTTTTATAGTTAGTCAAGAACTTGATAGCTACATATCTTATTTATTTTTTAAACTTAGATTTCAGGATATTATAAACCTTAAAACGTCCAAATATCCCATCTAAATCAATTAGAGCTATTTTGTTTCCCCCAACCCCTCAATTAATTTTAAATTAAATATAGTAATTAAATTAAAAATAAGAAAAAGATTTTAAAAAATGTATGATACATTCACTCAAACTTGCTCATATTGTGTATTAAGGGTTCGAAGATTATTTTGTAAAATAGGTGTTGGAGAAACATGCCTTAAGTTATGCTTGCCTCATAAAACCACAAACCATCTTTTTACTCATAATAATCACCTTTTATATATAAATTTTAAATCAAATAGTTCAAATATATTTAACAATATTCAAATTTTCGAAACTAAATTATTTTTAACTACCCTAAAATTATTTACTATTTGTAAATATAAAAACTTATTCTTATTTATCATGAAAAACTATCCTCAATAGTCCTATTTTGGATTAAATCTTAAAGATCAATTTCTAAAAAAATTCAAATTTTCTATGATTAGCTCTAAGTAAACTACCCTTAAATTAACGTATTTTAAGTTATCTAAAATAAATTATTACTGATAGTAAAAAATAGTCCCCCGATACCAATTTAAAACCAAATGTTTATGTTATTTTCAAAAATATCAAAGTTTACAATAATCAGCCATTGTTAACAACTATTAAATTATTTTTTGTTGAGAAAAAAAGTTTCTATGACTATTTATAATGAATGCAACTTATAATATAATCAACCTTCCTCATCCTTTACCAATCAGAGTAATTAGTACATAGGTGTATTCCCCAAATGTTTAGTAGGCCTAAGACGTGTTAGATTTATTTTTTTAACAAACTGGAATTCGTACCAAAATTATGTAAGGGACCTGATGAAGCTGGTATATTCTAAATAAATCATTATTTGCCTGGATAAGTATTGGGAAACATAAAAAGGGAGTAAGTAAAAACTAGCCCCATAACACCCTGTCGGGGATCTAAAGCCCAACGTCTGGAGAAAATAGCTACTCTAACCGTGCATCCAAGCTCTCAAATTAAAAAAAAGGCTTTTTTTTTATAAATTCTGATGTGAGCATATTCAAAACCGCGTAGGTTGTTTTAACTTCCGCTTCAAGTCAGCTGTAAAAACAAAAATGTTGGGTTTACTTTTATGTAATCATTCGCCCAGTGATGTGTTATACCACATTCAAAAAATTACACAGACTTGTCAAAAGTGACAGCTGTGGAGTATGCCCCTTGGCGTATGAATGCTCTAAATATATCTGCTAGATAAAATATTATATACGTATATATCTCAAATATATGGCACGAGGAAAATCTAAAGTCACAATAGGTTATTTTAGCGTTGAAATAGTGATAAAATCAGATACAGGAAAACGTATATTAAATTATATATATATATATGGATTATACGTATGTGCACTGTTTACGCTAATGTGTTAGGGATAAGGAAGTATGAATTTAGAGAGTGTGTACCTACATTTGAGTGGTGGGAAAGTGGAAACCCATTTAGAAAAAACACCTTTAAAATACCCGAATTAGATTCAAACCCAGATATCCCCCTCATAAGCAGTTTAGTCTTTTGTGAGAGCCTTAAACAATTTGAACACCGACGTGGGTTTCTATATTGTTAAGGATCGCCAACATTAGAAATATCAGCTGTTATTAATTAAAACGTGTTTAAAGTAGGAAATAAATAGCTGCACAATAAACATTAGTCAAACTTGTTAATTTGATTAAGTTATAAAGTAAACGGCTTAAAATGTAGAGGTCAGTGCACATCACCATCACCATCACCATCACCATCACCATCATCGCATCGCATCGCATGGGACATTGAAAGAGCCTCCACGGAAAGGATGTACGATTAGTACATTTGAGCGTCCCTTGTGCAACGGTACATTAGAACTGGTTAATCTTTCCACAAACTGGGCCACGAAAGATGTAACCTAGACGCACATTATTATTATTATTATTATTATTAACTTATACTATGAGAGGAAATAATGCCAATATTATAAACTTGGTACACACTAACTGTTGGCAGCACGGTCTAAGGCGCTAATCTCGCAATAGACTGGCTGCAGATGACGGGAGTATCGTAGCTCGATCCCGGTCGAGTACATTGAGGGTGGTTTTTCTTAAATGGTTTTCAACTCTCTCTCTCCACGCAAATATTGATACACTTCCTCTAAATTCAACCTTCCTCATCCCTAACACATTAGAGTAATTAGTACATACGAGTATAATCTGAACGGGTAGTAAGACGCAGTACTAAATATAATATATATATATATATATATATATATAATATATAAATATGTATATGTATTCTCACCAAATTGTTAATTTTTTATAGACAGTTGATCTTTGAATTATGTCTAGGCTCAAGGCACTAATTAACAATGAGCGAGATTCATTTTACGAATGTTAAAGAGTATTTTACGCCTATTATTTATATTATGACAAACTTTTTGTATTTTCTCAAAATAAAATGATTTATTTTGATAAAACGGAGCAGTAATTTGAAACTCAAGCCACGAGGCTAGGCCCTATAATTTATATTTTTATATATTTGTATTTTACGTCAGGTTCTGTTTTATTACTTTGTGTCTTTTTCTCTTGAAACGTTTTGTTCGCTCTTCTCATATTTGTCTTTCACACGCTCTGGTTTTATACAGCTGTCAGTTCCGATCTGTGTATTCCCCTTACTCACTCGGTACACTCTCATCCAAGAATGTATTCCCCTGAAAAAAAATCTCGGTACACTGTGTCCACAATGTATTCCCCTTACTCTCTCGGTTCAATCACATGAAGATGAATATCATGATGGATTAAATAACCTAGAATATTTGTAAGCCTGTGGGAACCTTTGAATCTAAATTCGAATCTTGCTAAGATTTGGATTTGATTCGAGCTTTTGTTCTAAATTCGAATCTTGCTAAGATTCGGATTCGATTGGAGTTTTCTATTCTTATTATTAAAAGATTCATGGTGGATTCTAAATTTCGAATCTAAGTAAATTTCTGATTAGGATTCGATGGGCTTAGTTCGAAATTCGAATCTTTTCATACCTAAGAATAGTTTCAATTTTTTATCGTTTATACTGCAAACCATTATAAAAAATTAGTATTTAGTTCGTTTATTACCTTTCATAAGTTAGTCTTGAAGATTTGTTTACTTGCTTAACTTAAGAATAAGCTTAAAATATTTTCAAAGACTCCTAAGGATATGTTATTTGATTTGGATTTGAAACATTTTCAAAATAAAATATTCGATCCGAAATTTTATTTTTAGTATGATAATGCATTTGTATTCGATTCGAAAAAATTCTGAGCACGATATTCGACTCGAAATGGAAAATAATGGATTTGCACAGGCTTAATTATCTGTTAGTGTTATAGCCGAATCGAAATATCATATTCCTTAAATTGAAAAATGCTTGTATACCAAATCCTTCATGATATGCTTATTCGTACAATTGTAATTATACTATTGTTGGCAGCATAAAGCCCTCTCGAATTGAAGGTGACTGAGTTATCATCACTGGATCTTAATTGATCACACATATCAGTAACTGACGAATTCCACACGTCCATCATAGACTCTGCCTTAAAATATGAGTGAAGAATGACACTTAAACGAGAAGACTCCTGGATAGCTTAGTGGTTAGAGAGACATTAGTGCACTCATCCAAAATTCTCGTGTTCGATTCCCGTGTAAAGCTCTCATTTTTAAATTTAAAGAGTAGGATATTTAGATGCAGCTATAACCGTAACTAACAATTATAATAGATTGGCTATTTAAATCACATATTTTATAACTTTTACTATTATTAGTTTGTTCTGTCCTTCGATAAAATCCGTTGCCTTATCCAAATTGATCCTCCATTATGTACATAAGAATTTTCCCTTTTTAGAGCCTGATCCTTTATATTATTTCATTGCTTAAGGTAGTCTATCAGTTGTATTTGTGATATCCCTATGTCTCTTTCCCCTTCCACTTTTACTTCTACGACATCATTCAAATAAACATTTAGCCTCATAGCGTGACCTATCTTCTTATAGATTGGCTATGTTTTAATTTTAATTTAACTATAAAACATTCGAATCAATTGAAAAGTGACACTCGGACACGAGAATCAAACCCCAAGACCTTTGGTGTAGTGCACTTAATGTTTTAAGTTACCACTGATCTATACAGAGATCGTCCCATGTTCCGAGACTTGTGTAGTTTAACGCGAAATATGTGATGAACGTGTATAATATATCATCGGCTAAGGTATGATATTGATGTCACAGCCACTGACGACTCGATTGTGGTTTCTAGCTGTCAGTAGTACAAATATATTGTACATTTCAAGGATATCGGGAAGGAAAAGTCAAATCAATCGGATACTGCAACTTTCCCTGATTATAAAAGTTATCTCCCAAGCTTCCCTTTCACATATAGGCCTACTTATTGAATAGCACTGTTTTCTTCCATAGTAATAAAATAATTTATCAATCTTAGCCGCATATATATATTTGTATCTTAAATACGAATCTTACTATGAGAATCGGATTGCAACACAGTGTTAATGGCAAGGGCATAGCAAATTAATTTTTCTAACAGGGATGGTGGAGTTTCATTAGAACCGATTTAAACTTTTATTACTTATAAATTAACTCCCTTGGGGGAGGTAAATCAAACTCTAGGGGTTCCGAACCTCTGCACACTCCCTTTATACGTTCTTAATTAATGGAAATTTATATGTGAAAATCAAAATAGCCAAAGCTATTATGTATGATTTTAGTGAGGATTATTCCATCTATATATCATATTCTGAAAACTGAAAAATGACACCTTGACACGGTAAGAGGACGATTCTTGGATTAGCTCAGTGGTAAGGGCATTGGCGTACTAAGCCAAAGGTCCCTGGTTTGATTCCCATGTCCAGGTGTCATTTTTCAATTTTCAGAATTTATATGCGAGTTTTGTTGTTGTGAGTTCCCAGAACCACATATTATAGTGTTAAAAATGTCAGTGCTACGAAATACGGATGATTGCTTTTCTTGCCGTGTGGTAATCGATTTAATGTACAACAGTGTAAAATCGCTCCTCCCCCTCTTTTTTTAATAGATTAAAATCTCTACTAAACCTATAATCGATTATTGTAAATAGCTGACCTCTACTCGTATATTCCGCGTACGACAGTGACAGAAGAAAGGCTCTGAAACCCTGATGATACGCTGATAAAATTCTACAACGTTGTTAACCGTTTTTAAAACTGTGGTAATCGCAGATTAAAATATAAGGTTTAAAATTAAAATTTTGCAGCAATTAGATTTTTAACTTAAGTATGATAACAAAAGACCCGCCTCGGTGGCGTAGTTAGCTAACGCACTAGTCATGTTGAGCTCGACTGCCGAGGATGGGGAGATCGAGGTTTGAACATCAGTCGGGTGAACTGGGGGGGGGGTCCTAAATGATATTCCACTCTCCCTCCACGCAAATGCGGTTCACTTCCTCTAAATTCAACCTACCCAATTCCTAATCCATTAGCGTAATTAGTACTTAAGCGTGTAACCCGAAGGTTAGTAATATGCGGTGCTAAATAAATAAAAATATAATAACAAAGTATTAAAAATTTAAATTACATAATTTATCTATTAATACTACAATATTTTAAGACTATAAATTATTCGTTTAACCTTCGTTAGCTACATTCAGACCATATCTTATGAGCTGCACCATAGTTTAATTAACCAAGGTAACTTTGCTACCTTTCAAAGTAAACGGTTTGTACATATTTTTTATTGTGGCAGTGACTTTTTTTGCATTAAAAAAATTGCTAGTCCAAATTGTGATTTTATATGACAGATCCTCTTTTTATTGTTATAATTAGTTATAATAGTTATTTTTACTAACTAGTAATATAATATTAGTTGAGTTAAAATTTAAAAAAATTACTTTAAAAATAATTATGAAAACTTCTACTCCCCTGCAACACTTAATGTCAATTAAAAAAAAACACACCTCATAACAAGTTTGTTTTTCGGAAGTTAACACCTTAAACCCTAAAAATACAGACAGAAGTATAACATTTTGTTGATAATTAATGTTAGTAAAGTAAAAAATATCAGGTTTATAACTTAAAGCTTATTTTAATAACCATGCATAATCAAATTCTCAGGATTTATTTTTCTCATTTTAATTTCATTTTTGCTACAAAACAGAATTATTTACTAGAATCTCTAAGCCAACAACAACTTCAGCAACATGAATGAATAAAATAATTTTAAAACAAACCTTAAACTAACCAGAGTAAGGGTGTATTGTAAAATGATGTGCTTAGTAAAATATACAATTTCAAAGGAATATAAATGCGTTTCCCTATTTTAGTTGCATCTCAAAATACAAGAATATTATATTTACAAAGAATTCAAACCATAGATAAAACTATCATAGTGAACTATGCAAATGGACAAACTACAATGTAACCTTGCAAATGGGCCAACTACAATGTAACCTTATCTAAAATAGCAAAGAGAAATATGACTACACTTTTTAAAGGTGTGTCAAACTTGTCTGTTGTTCTATGTTCCAATGTTCACAAAGATCAAGGGATATATATATATATATTCTTGTGTGTATATAAATATCAGTGGTGGCTCGTGTATAGGCACTGCGTAACAGCAGAACCCCCTATTTCCACTTGATACTATCGATAACATTTAATATAATGAGTCCCTTTTTCTTTAAATTTGTATTTATTTTTGTAGTACAATATATATTCCTTAAGCTTAGTGTCAGTACTTCAGTAGCCATCCCCCAGTTTATGAAAAGGATATATATTTTTTTTATGGAATTGTGCGCTTCACAGTGCCAGTGACGTGGTGTTTGACTGTTATGCGCATGCGCATATAAGACGGAGTGGGGGAGGAAGTTGGGACTGCCAGGTAGAGAGAGCACTGTTGCTCTCACTGTGCCGGCTCTGGCGTGAGGATGGAAGAATTTTTTTTTTTACTAGCGTGTGTTTTACTTAAAAACCGTGTACCATATTCTTGAATGTGATAAAGTGTAGAAGAGTGTATAGTCAGATTATTATTCTGCTTCCAGCTATTCGATTTGATTAATTTTTTTTCGGTTCTTTTATTTAACAGAAAGACTAAATGCGCTTGCAGTACTTTCAATGGAAAAAAAGTCCTCAATTGTCATCCAAAGATCAAGGAGAAAATTATTGAACATTTTGCGCAAAATAAAACAAGGATAATTGATTTAATTTTTAAATGAATAGATAAAGCTTGAACTGCAACAATTTAAGTTAAAGTAAGTAAAAAAGTTTGGTATTTTTGTTGAGATTTTATCATGTTACTGAATAAATTTTCTTTTTATACATGTTTTTTTCCTTTTAAAAATTTTAAAACAAAGGCTAAACATTTTCTGGAGAGGCACCCCCACTAATTATAACTACGAACTGCCACTGATAAATATATATGTATAAAAATATGTAAAAAAGTTTAAATTCTCATGCAACCTCGATCACTCTACAAGCACACCACACACACACACACACACACACACACACACACACACACACACACACACACACACACACACACACGTCATGTGCAAACCAGTAATAGAAGTTATTACTTAATTAATATTTACCTATCGATCTCTCTAATGGAAAAACAAATATTTGATGAACAAATATTTCTTAGTCGCGATTTAATTCATCACACATCTATTATTTTTTTAATTAGTATGTTAGACACATGTACGTTTTTGTGCAACACGTCCTACTACCTTACCGGGATTTCCGCATATTTACTCAAATTAAGTAAGAATGAATAAGTCAAAATTTTAAGGGATTGCACCTATTCCACCTCATTACGCCATTTCTCTTTCAGGTCCATTCCAATGTTATCCTCCCATCTGCTTCTAGGTATTTCCAATAATTTCTTTCCATTGGGTTTGCCAGTCAATAAATACCCACACTGAAAAACTACTTAATAAATAAAATATTTTCATTTCATCCTGTCAGGATTCTAACCTGGACCTCCTCAACACTGTATGACCAGATCAGACCAGACGACTTATTCTACGTACAGGAATGGAGACGGGTATTTGAAAAGAAATGAACCCGTATTGACGTGGAAACAAAATGAGAAAACAATAACAAATAAAATGAAAGCGTTGAAAAACCATTCCCAGTGCGCTCGTTTGGGATTCGAATTTCTAAGTGGTTTCTAGCTATCTACCTCACCAAGTAAATGGTGGTATGTTTCCATTAAATTCTCTTGTAGCCGTTCCGATACCATTAGTGTAAACATGCTGGGTTGCAAAACGTGGTGTACAAAAAAAAATCTAAGATCCACAAACACCATTCCTCCCCTGGCAATGTCACATCACTAGTTATTTTTTACTGTGAAAAATGTTTCCTGGGCAATCGAATAAAAATAGTTCTTTTTTGGGGGGGGGGGGGGTCGGCCATAATTTCCATCTTTGCGGATATGCTGTTTATGGGCTTACTAGCCGATTGTTCGTCTAAAATAACTCGTTCGAATAGCTTTGTAATTAAAGTGTTTAATCATTTGTTCTAATTCTCTTATTTTTTATAGAACAAATCATGTTTTTTTTTGCGTTCAATTTTTATAATTAATTTTTCCCAAGAATTTTAGCTGTTTCACTGCGTAAATAAACCAAATTGTGGAAGTGTATTTAACGACCATTTTTTTAATGATAAAAGTCTACATCAATTCAGGTGTAAATGAAGGATAGGAGTTAATGTTAGTAGAAAGAAAAATATTCATTCAGCTTCCTAATTGACAAAGAAAATACTTATGTTGATTTTCCGTCATAATAAAATGATTTATTTTCAAAAAATAAATGTATTACATGTGGGCTTATGTTTTAAAACTAACCCTATTAATTAATCATCACGTTTTTATTGGAGAAATTAAATAAAAATAAACATAAATTTATATTTCATAAATTCAAATTTATATTTAAAATAAAAGTATTGTTTCAGATAACTAAAAGCCAAGTGTAGGCCTATATATATTATATATGCCCTATCCTGTAGTGTTAATTTAATAAACAAAACAAGTTTGTTTATTCATACTCTTTTATAAAGAGTGTGTAGTCAGCAAAGTAATTATTTTAAATCTAACTAGCCAATTTTGAATTAATTTTGAAGGAAATATAGACAGCCTGCATTTTCAGGAGATCAAGTGGAAATATATCTAAGAAAAAAAAAATAACCTCAATACCCTGTCCTGGATTTGAACCTTGACTTTTCCATCACCAAAAAAACTTATGAACTCTTTTAAGTTTGGTCCATTGGTCTACCGATGAACGATCCCTGTTATTCATCGAACCAGTACACATAAGGATGCTAGCCTTACTGTCCTATTGCAAGCACTGGTAATTACATGGACAATGACGTCACATTCACAATATACCTCATTGCTAATGACGTCATGCATTTCCTCTAAATAACTTTCCTTCGAGTAAACCGTTAATAGCTATGGTGCTACACTATATTTTATTTTAGCACCACGTCTTACTAACAATTCGGGTTGTACGTTTATGTATTAATTACGTTAATAGTTTTAGTGATGAGGACGGTATATTTAGAGGAGGTGTATCCATATTTGCATGGAGGGAAAATGGAAAAAACTTTTATGAAAAATCACCGTCAGCATACCCGATTGAGGTTCGAACCTAAATTTCCCCGTCATAGACAGTTTAGTATATTGCAAGAGGGACGCCTTGGAACATATGACCACCACTGAAGTGGGTAGTACTTTATTAATTCAACGTAGTTACATGTAGGGAGGCTTATTATAATAAACTTTAAACATAACACACAATTTTTTAAACTAACATATTTTAGAAATAAAACTTTCTATACCAATAATAATTACAGTTATAATACCCTTAATTCCACTATTTTATTTTGATGCTTATTCAAAAAAATATTCTCTACATAATTTTTATTTGGCGCCTAATTAAAGAATTTTTACAAAATTTGGTATATCCAGTGGATTTTTCCTAAATTATTTACAAGACTCACTCTAGGAAAATGGTTGTGCACTTCTTCTCAATATGTTTTTTATAATACCTATACTATTAATGTAAGAAGTAGTGACAAACACAGGAAATAAATTCACGATAAATACTGTTATATTTACAAAATAAAAAAACATTTTGAAGAGCTTTTTAAAAACTTATTTCGATTTTTTTTTTGTATTGCAAACTATTTGTTGAAGTTTATGAGTGTTGAATAGTTTTATTTTTTTCATTCACAGCAAAATAATATTCTTTACTAAACAACGACCTCTAGTTCTGATTTAGCTCTGAAAACAGTTCTCATGTAAGACTTTTGACTGAAATCACACGTTTCTTCACAAAATATTGTGTACTTTTTAAAAAAACAAAACTCTTGGGACACTCTTGGGCCTTCGTTATAGTGGAGCTGTAACCAGAAGTTTCCATCTAAATTGTACGTGTTGAATCTTTGAGTGTGTCAAACACAACTTCACTGTAAATAAACTTTTTTTTTTCTCTCAGAGAAACCTGCAATGCTCCAAAACGCTGTGTCTGGCGAACCACGGGCACGTAGCACATAAAACAAAAAGTTAACTTGGCTTGAAACTTCCAATTGGTTTGGCTTTTAGACTTCTATTTTTTTTTTCCTAAAGTAGAAAAAAACATACTTTTACTCGTCTAATAATGCACTTAGAAATTAATATTTACAGTACACATATATTTTATAAAAATTAGCTACATTTATTTGTAATTAATATTAATTTAAGGAAGTTAAAACAGATTGTATGCGCCTTAAGCTAATATTTTTTCTTTAAATCAGAGGAATTTAAAGGGATGATAAAATATTTTTAGTTTAGAAACGATTTTAAAATACGATTTATATGTTTTACTTTCGGAAATTTCTTGAAACAATATATTTCGTCTACTAAAATTACCATAGTACTCCACTTTGGTTGATCCCACTACGTAATAAAAACAGAGTTTTTGATAAATTTTACGATCAGTAAAATAAATTTGTCATGGAGAACAAATTTACCAGAGCTAAGTTTGGTTTTAGATTCATAAATATTTTCGAATTGTTTTAGAAGCGAAAGTTGGTCAGTGGTAAGTTTCTCGTGAAAAAATTTTTATTGATATTTTATTGCTAAAGATTAGAGGGAGACATCTTGGAAGAACATTTTAATTGGCTAGCACATCTAGGAAACGGCCGGCTTGGGAAAGGTTACTATTTCTTTTGTAATGCCAGAACTTTTTTTTAATACTAAGCCTGAAATTATAAAGTAAGAAATTTTAAAATATTTTGTATTTTTCTTACTAATAAATTAATAAATACTTTAGAATTTTTTATGGTAATTTAAAGAACATGCCTGTTGATTATTTTCTGTGAAATTTTAGTAAAGTTCTTAATAACTCTATAAACATCAACAAATTGACCGCTTTGTGGTGGCCGCATGAACTAGGGCACTACTCTTGTGTTAGATTAGATTGCCAAAGATTGGGCTTCAATCCCAGTCGGGTGCACTGAGTTTTTTTCTTAATGGTTTTCCACTTTCCCTCCCCTCAAATTAAGGTGTATTTCCTCTAAATTAAAACTTGCTAATTCTTAACACATTAATGTAATTAGTACGTAAGCGTAAAATCCGAACCGATAGTAAGATAGGGTGCTAAAAAATTGACACGTGTGTAAACAGTCACCTAATCGGTGGTTGCACGTTTCATTCTTATATATTTATACTAATTTATTGGCATTGATAAAATCTGTCAAGTGATAGGCTCATAAAACATGAATTGAAGTAAGAATTATTTTCAAATTAGTTTTAGTAATTTTTGTCACTGTCAAATACTTTCCTAGTCCGTATATTTGACAACTTGTCATTAACTTATGAAAAGTGAAAAAAAAAATCTTGCTGAAAACACATATTTTGAAGGGTGTTTGATTTCTTCTTGCTTTTTTTTTCTCCCAATTAACTTCTAACTGAACTAGTTGAGGTATTTGAAATTGACAGGCAATTTGTTTCAATCCCTCCCCCACATCAAATAAAAGTTTAGCACGCGAGGGAAGCCAAACGAATAGCAGTTAAATAGTTTGTGGAAGTAACAAAATTTGAGAGCTGCAAATTGCCAATGAAAAACACTGCGTGTTTTTACTTATGGCACCCACCTCGGTCGTGTAGTTATCTGACCAACTAGTTTCGTGTTGAGCTAGACTGCCGAGGACGGATAGATCGAGGTACGAATCTCACTCTGGGGAACTGGGGATGGGGTTCCTAAATTGTTTTACACTATCCCTTCATGCAAATACGGGTTCACTTTATCTATATTCAACCGTCTCAATTCCTAAGCCTTTGGCGTGATTAACACTTAAGCGTATAACCCAAACGGGTAGTAAGACGCGGTGCAAATTATTATTATTGTTATTATTATTACTTAACACACTCTTGAGCTTGTTTCATGATCAAAATATGTTAGTTTTCGTGTGTAATGCACAAACCTCACGTTAAACCACAGTTCACAAAGTCTGTATCCTTAAGGTCCATAATCTGTAGCGCCCAGTGAGCGTTTAATCAACTTGAACTTTATTAAGGTGAGAATATAGGGAACGCGAATTAAGAGTAGTATTTTTGCAATTTTTATATCAACACTTTTCTTGGTTAAACCGCCTTGGTGGCGTAGTTGGCTAACGCGTTAGACGTGTTGAGCTCGACTGCTGAGGACGGGGAGATCGAGGTTCGAATCTCGGTCGGGTGAACTGGGGGTGGTTTTTCCTAAATGGTTTTCCACTCTCCCTACACGCAAATGCGGGTTCACTTCCTCTAATTCGACCTTCCCAATTCCTAATCCATTAGCGTAATTAGTACTTAAAGCGTATAACCCGAACGGGTAGTAAGACGCGGTGCTAATATTTTTTTTTCTTGGTTAAAATAAATATTTCTCCAGTAGGAACATAATTTAATTTTCTTCACACGGCGTCTTAAACAATTCTTGAATATCTTTATCAAGGTGGTCCTATAAATTACTGACAACTTTTTATCTTCATTTAAAAAGGTTGGCTTCTAATGTTGCTATGCTCATGACAGATATTCAACAAACTGCTGATATCACCACGTGAAGAAAATTATATTGTCTCTGCTGGGACAGTATTTTATTTATTTTAGCTAAACAAATGTTTTGATATAAAAACTCATACTAACCTTTAACCGCGTTCCATACATTCTCACCAAGGACTGTTAATACAAATGACCAGGAGAACCAACCACAGGTAGAAAAACAAATGAATATGATGTGCGTATCAATATAAACTCATCAATAACAATAAAGGAAAACTTTACTATTTATTAAATGTATCGTATTTTTTTTAATCTGCCTTAAAATTAATTCTTCGAAAAGTTTGATATATCAAGATAATCGTTTTCTTAAATAAGAACAATAAAAAATGAAATTGTGAACATGTATAGAAAAAAAAATTCAAACAAATTTGATTAGATGAGGTGTTATACTTTTCTATTAGCTGGCATGATATAAGGTGATGAAGGACACACAGTAGCTTATGAATAAATAGACACAAAATAATTAACATGGTTTCTATGATTTAATATTTTTTACAAACAGTAAAAAAAGAGATAAAAGTTTACTTAAATCATTAGCTATATTTATCTGAGTGCTAGCAGGCCTTTAAAAAGTCTGGGTTTGAAAATCATTTAAAAAAAACCCATTTATGTACGTAGATTATAACTAAGGCAGAATTTTCTGCTATAATTTTTTTTGTCAGTTGGCGAGCTCCGAGAAGGGGTCTGGCGTAATCTGCGCCATTTGACCTCTACCATTCTTTTCTCGGTAGCATAAATGAAACTCCAGTTTTACTTGAATCATTTATTTAAGAATATATTTAAATGTCCATTCATGCTAGCTTTAAGTTTTTCTGACATTAAAAAAAAATAATTAATTCATCCCGCAAATATTTTGTGCCTTTGATAAGTGCGTTTTTGTTTTTACTATCGCGTCCTTACTACTTTTCAAGGTTACGCATACAAAATTATTATAATAAGGCAGGGCTGAGGAAAGAAGCATTTTAGAGGTAATATAGTCATATTTGCGTGGATAGTAGAAGAATATTTAGGGGAAAAAAATCCCCATTAGACACAAACGGGATTTTAAACCCCACTCTCCCCGTCATTAGGATACTAGTCAAACACGAGTGTTACACCTTAGACGGTTAGACCACTGGATTATTATATTATTATTATTATTACTAGCACCGCGTCTTACTACCCGTTCGTATTATACGCACGTACGCTAATGTGTAATGGTAGGGTGATTGTGAGATGAAATGGGGGACCTACAGTTTAACGTGGGATCCGAACCACGGTGGAGGTCTGGCATTCCCCACATTCACAAGTTGTGATTAATACACGTCTTGTCAGAGGTGAAGGAAGGATTTGGTAATCAGATAAATCTGTGTCGGGTCGAGGATAGAACCCCGGAACCCTAACACAGAAGTCTGATACTTTACCCCTAGACCGCCAGGTGACCTAGGCCTCTAGAGCTGGTTGACGAGTGTAGTTGGTTAACTCAAAGTGAAAGCACTTGTTTGTGAGTTGGATGATTACTAAACTGAATTTCAGTAAAATTTAAACTGTCATACAAGATCTAAAGCTGCGCTGAGCCAACTGTGACGTGGGTTGTACGTTCAACCCCTTCCCTTATCTCATGTCACACATCACTGTGGGTGGGTTTTGTAAACTAGGTTATTTAGGTTTATAATATAAACGTGAGAATATTTGTCTACCTTATATCCCACCAGAGCCCGCTTCAATGGCCGGATGATCTTTAGGGCTCACTCTCATGTTAGACTAGACTGCTGATGACGGGGAGATTTGGGTTAGAATCCCGGATGGGTCTAATGACTGTGTTTTTTTTTTCTAAACGGTTTCTCACTCTACTTCCATACAAATTCTTCGTTCCTTAAGCCAATTAAAATAGGGTAAATATCATATATGTGAATGACCTGAACAGGCTGTAAGACTTTATGGTAAAACATTTTTTGAAGGGGGTTGCAAATCCCTCGGAAAAAGGCCTGGTTGTAAATCCAACGGCTACAAGGCCTATAACTTCAGACCCCATGGCTTCAGACCCCATGGCTTCAAACCCCATGGCTTCAGACCCCATGGCTTCAATACCCCATGGCTTCAGACCCCATGGCTTCAGACCCCATTGCTTCAGACCCCATGACTTCAAAACCCATTGCTTCAAACCCCATGGCTTCAATCCCCATGGCTACAAACCCCATGGCTACAATCCCCATGTCTACAAACCCCATGGCTACAATCCCCATGGCTACAATCCCCATGGCTACAATCCCCATGGCTACAATCCCCATGGCTACAAATCCCATGGCTACAATCCCCATGGCTACAATCCCCATGGCTACAATCCCATGGCTACAATCCCCATGGCTACAATCCCCATGGCTACAATCCCCATGGCTACAATCTCCATGGCTACAATCCCCATGGCTACAATCCCCATGGCTACAATCCCCATGGCTACAATCCCCATGGCTACAATCCCCATGGCTACAATCCCCATGGCTACAAACCCCATGGCTACAATCCCCATGGCTACAATCCCCATGGCTACAATCCCCATGGCTACAATCCCATGGCTACAATCCCCATGGCTACAAACCCATGGCTACAATCCCCATGGCTACAATCCCCATGGCTACAATCCCATGGCTACAAACCCATGGCTACAATCCCCATGGCTACAATCCCCATGGCTACAAACTCCATGGCTACAAACCCCATTGCTTCAAACCCCATGGCTACAATCCCTATGGCTTCAAACCCCATTGCTACAATCCCTATGGCTTCAAACCCCATGGCTACAAACCCATGGCTACAAACCCCATGGCTTCAATCCCTATGGCTTCAGACCCCATGACTTCAATACCCCATGGCTACAAACCCCATGGCTACAAACCCCATGGCTACAATCCCCATGGCTACAATCCCCATGGCTACAATCCCATGGCTACAATCCCCATGGCTACAATCCCCATGGCTACAAACCCCATGGCTTCAAACCCCATTGCTTCAAACCCCATGGCTTCAAACCCCATTGCTTCAAACCCCATGGCTACAAACCCCATGGCTACAATCCCATGGCTACAATCCCCATGGCTACAATCCCCATGGCTACAAACCCCATGGCTACAATCCCCATGGCTACAATCCCCATGGCTACAATCCCCATGGCTACAAACCCCATGGCTTCAAACCCCATTGCTTCAAACCCCATGGCTACAAACCCATGGCTACAAACCCATGGCTTCAATCCCTATGGCTTCAGACCCCATGACTTCAATACCCCATGGCTACAAACCCCATTGCTTCAAACCCCATTGCTTCAAACCCCATGGCTACAATCCCCATGGCTACAATCCCCATGGCTACAAACCCATGGCTACAATCCCCATGACTACAAACCCCATGGCTACAAACCCCATGGCTACAATCCCCATGGCTACAATCCCCATGGCTACAAACCCCATGGCTACAAACCCCATGGCTACAATCCCCATGGCTACAATCCCCATGGCTACAATCCCCATGGCTACAATCCCCATGGCTACAATCCCCATGGCTACAATCCCCATGGCTACAAACCCCATGGCTACAAACCCCATGGCTACAAACCCCATGGCTTCAAACCCCATGGCTACAAACCCCATGGCTACAAACCCCATGGCTACAAACCCCATGGCTACAAACCCCATGGCTACAAACCCCATGGCTTCAGACCCCATGACTTCAGACCCCATGGCTTCAATCCCCATGACTTCAATACCCCATGGCTTCAGATCCCATGAAGCCAATAAACTATATTTTGCCCTACCTGTACATTATTACATAGCAGGAATTTTTTAAAATCTATTTCCACCACTGGGAAAAGGTATTTTTTATTTTTCAGGTAATTGTACACGAAGGCTGTTAGATACTCGGTCATTTGAGGCCTAAAGCCAAATGTTTCCCTGTCTTTTAAGAATTTAGTGGTTGAAGGACAAGACCTCTCTTATAGAATTAAGTTGTTCTAAGATGAATGTAAATACTTGAATCGACAAGTTTCAACCTTAAAGTTATGTTTTTTAAAGAATGATACATTAATTATGTATAACTAATAAAGTTTCCTTTGAATACTTCTTCCACATAATAAAATCGCTATAAATTTATTCACAGCAGTTTGGAATGTCTTAGATAAAACAATTTTTTTCCCCCTCAGAACCGTACAGTTTATTTTAAAAAGCCGTTTTTGTTGACCTGGTGGTCTAGGGGTAAGGTGTCAAGACTTCTGTGCTGGGGGTCCGAGGTTTAATCCTCGGTCCCGGCACATATTTATCTGATTACCAAACCCTTCCTTCACCTCTGACAAGACATCTTGTGAATGTGGGGAATGCCAGGCCTCCACCGTGGTTCGGATTCCACGTTAAACTGTAGGTTCTCCATTTCATCTTACAATCACCCTACCATTACACATTATCGTAAGTGCGTAAAACCTTAACGGGTAGTAAGATGCAGTGCTGATAATAATAATAATAACTAGCAGTTTGTTAAATTGATTTTAACTTTTCCTTCAATAAAATAAGTTACTGTTTAAAGCCTTAAATGTATGCAAGATGCAGTGCTAAAATAAATAAAAATCCTCGGTGGCGTAGTTATCTTACGTGCTAGTTTCGTGTTAAGCTAGACTGCCGAGGACGGGATGGGGAGTTCGACGTTCGATTCTCACTCGGGCGAACTGGGCTTGTTTTTCTTAAATTGTTTTCAACTTCCCCCTCCACGCGAATGTGGGTTCACTTTCTCTATATTCAATCTTCCTAATTCTTAGCTCATTAGATTATTTTGTGTGTGTTTCTAGCAGATATCACATTGGTCTATAATCTAATATTAATTTTTTAAGTTCAATCAAAAATGTTTTTACTAAAACTAGATTATCAACAACTCTCAGAACCGCCTCGGTGGCGCTATTAGCTAACGCACTAGTTTCCTGTTGATCTAGACTGATGTGGATGGGGAGATCGAGGTTCGAATCTGACAGGCGTGAACTGAGGTGGTTTTTACAAAATGGTTTCCCACTCTCCCTCCACGCAAATGTGGGTTAAATTCCTCTAAATTCAACCTTCCTAATTCTTAACCCATTAAAATAGTTAGTACTTATACGTATTAACAGAACGGGTAGTTAGTTACACGTGGTGATAAAAATCAACCAAAAAAACAACTCTTAACAAGAATGTGTATGCATTTGCTTTAAATACTCTTTTGCCTTTCCCTATTTATTTAAGATTGACTATATGAAGCTTATCTGAGAAAAAATGAAATTTTTCCAACATTCAAACATATGAATAAATAGTTCGTTCTGTGTCTGCTAGCTGGCCATGAAGGTCCGGGTATAGTTAAATGGCGTTTGTCTAAAAGGAGGGTCGGATCACATTATTCACTTTATCAAATAATGCACTAGCAAAATACTGACATATTCTAATGCAGTTAACATTCATACATCTTATAAACATTTATGTTTTGCAGTAAGCCAACAGTTATTACTCCTTCCAAGTTAATTTCAAGACCAAATAAAAGATGTATTTTCTAGTCTGTACTACTACTTATATGTTAAAATCTCATACTCCATAAATAATTATTGGCTACTTTATTATGATGATTATTATTAAAAATGCTTTATAAACCAATAATCTTAATAGAGCACGATTTACAGATTTATTTAACGGTAAGATTGTGCGACAGTTTAGCGCAATCAATAGCATATTTGTCTACTGAACTAAGGACCCCAGGATCGATTATTGACTTTGTGAGAATTTTATCTTTAGTGAAGCGTTCGTTTCACCTTTTTCAAGTGATGAGCTAATGGAAGGGGATGTTGTGTCTTTTTCAAGTTTTAAGATGGTATCAAATTTATGTGCTTATTTTATCAGTAAGTTCAGAAAGTAAACGTTAAATACGCAAATAAATTTATAAAATGAAACCTTAGGATGTTACACCTTTTTCTATATGCGATCGATTATTAATTATTTAAAAAAATGAACCAAGGTGTATTCATTTATATTATTATTATTTATTATTATTATTATTATTAGCACCGCGTCTTACTACCCATTCGGGTTATACGCACTTACGCTAATGTGTAATGGTAGGGTGATTGTGAGATGAAATGAAGGGCCTACAGTTTAACGTGGAATCCGAACCACGTTGGAGGCCTGGCATTCCCCACATTCACAAGATGTCTTGTCAGAGGTGAAGGAAGGGTTTGGTCTTTGAGTTAAATAAAGACACACTTCTGTTTTATAAGATAACTAATATATAAACGCAAACAATCGATTAGTTGCTAAGCGAATCATATTCCACGTGTTTAAATATCATACAATTGTAGCATCCTCAAGGGGAGGATGCCCAAATAATACGAAAAAAATACAAAAAGGGGGGAACAACAATAGAAGTGAGTGCTATGGAGTTCAAGACTTTGAATGTTATACTCAAAACATTCAAATACTGAAGCTCGCAACTCTCACACCTGTTGCTGAGCCATCGAAATGGATCGTCTACCTCAGGAAAAGTTAGAGACTGCAACCTGCCTACCATTCACAATAAACAATAGATATATATTTTACGTAGTACCTTAGGTATGATGGGATATATATATAATAAGAATTAGTATAAGTCAAAGTTAGTCGATATTTATTAGCTATAGCTCAATTAGATGTTTAACAGTTCCATTAAATATATACATTGTTGTTGTTGCGATGTATAAAGAAAATAGATTTAATTCATAAACAACTATGAATTGAAGTCAAAGCTAAAGAGTCTGAGGTTAAATATTCTTCAGATTACTTAAATGTTAACTTAAGATGTCGCCCATAAGAAATGGCGCAAAATAAATAACATGATAATTTGAATTCCATCATTAAATATTAATCCTTTAAAAATGGCACCTAGTCAATGACAAGACAATCTAATTTCAAATATAATATATTCGTGCATTAGGAATGGCACATAGCATATGACAACAAAATAAGTTAAATTCAAATATTAAGTATTCGCCCATTAAAATGGGACGTAGCAAAGGTCAACAAGATAAATTAATTTCAAATATAAAATAGTTCCCGTGAACATTAATTTAAACAATACAGTACATAATCGATACAATCGATTATTTGTGACTCTACTGGCGATAAGTCGCCCTAACCTTGCAATGAAGTGATCTCTAAAAAAAACTATGTTCCTGTCAGATTAATTTTAAAGTTATTTGAAATTTAAGCCAAAATTGAATTTTGAAAAGGTTTACATTTAAAAAAAAAGTTTAATTTGCCGAAAATGGATTTAGTTCTTAGATTTTACGTAGCTGAAAGCCGGAGCTTATCCTATCCCTGATATGACTCAGGCCCAATTGTAAAGTTCGTAGCCACAGGCACCAGAATATATACCCTAAAGCACAGAAGAGGGGAAGATGGAAAAAAGGGGGGAATAACATTCTAGAATAAAAAAGGAACACGAGAAAGCGCAAGTTTATTCGCTTCGAGAGAGGCCGTGGGCGTTCGGGAATCTTCTCGAAGGGGATCTCTTTACTGCCCAAGTCCATTCAACACAAGGCGTTGGCTTGAACTTGCCATTCAGTCTTCACAGTCAGTATTCAATTTTCCCGGTTCAGTGAAGGTGCGTTAGGTGGTTTTGTGTCGTTCTTCCACGCAGCCCCAGTCAACAATCAAACGGGATAAGCCTGACTATTTATGTTTGTTTCGTGTCTATCATAAAACATCCGATGCTACACAATTATAGTCCAGTTTGTCGATGATGGGGAAGTTAGGGTTAGAATCTCAGCCGAGCCTATTGAGGGTATTTATTTCTAATTTTTTTTTAACGGTTCCTCCATTAAATATGGATACATCCACATTCAATTCAACCTCCTTTGCCATAATTAACTAGCGTATTAACATGCGTATAGCCCAGACGGGTAGTAAGACGCGGTTGTAAATGTTGTTTGATTTATAAACGTATTCTAACATATTTTCTTTGCTATATTATCTCTTTCGCTGTAGAGGAAAATTGCAATAGAAAAAATTGTCTAAGTTTCTTTGAATGCTTTTGAATATAGTATATTTTAGTTTTCAGTACAATCTATAAAGCTTCCAACAAACATATGTGAAGTGTATATAATATTATGATTCTTGTTTGGCAATGAAAAGTTATAACGTGTAGGAAACCAAAGAGCAATAACATATCAACAAAGACTATAGTATTGCAATTTATGTTTACGTGGATATTGTCAATTATTTTTAAGACCAATTGACATATAAAAATTATATTTTTTCTAATCTACACCCACGAACTCACTAACGATATTAACGATTTTAAAAAATACATAATTCAAATAAAAATATTTCTACCATCCTCAGAATATTGTGAATGCCAAACTTTTAACTTCCAGGCCTAACGGAAAATCACCAGGAGAAAACGTCCAAAGCCACGCCTTCAACTTCCATTAGATCTCGGTTTCAAACCGACTCCTCCACCACCGGGATTGTTTATCAAACCTTACTACAAAATGGCAAATTACGTCATCGCTTGTCAGGCCACCATTTCACCGGGGACTCTCAGCCCAATAATATAGATAAATAAAGTCTAACATTGAATGTATGAAATTCATATAGATATGAATAACAGCATAATAGGTTAAAATGAAGCATACATATTAAACAAAAGCAACAAAAAAATCCTGTTGGATCTTCTTCGGGATTCACTCCAAAACACCTGATTCATCATGCTAATTCATGCCTGGATTAATATCCTACCAAAATAGAAAAACTACAATGCCATTGGTTAAGTGGGTGCATAGACACATACAAATATCCAGCTGTCACTTCACCGGGACTAACACCAAAACATTTTATTATAATTATTATACTAAAAAATGCCTGGATAAATACTCTACAGAATAATAAAAACTACACCACAGTAACTATGTGGTTCCATAAATGTATACAAACAACCAGCTGGCCCCTCACCGGGACTCGCACCAAAACGCTGATTTTACTCAAATAATCCTAAAATATATCTGTATATAGAATCACTATAAAAGTAAAGACCACACCGCACTCGGTAAAGTTGTTTCAGATATCCTAAATTTACAGATATAAATAAATCCGGCCGTATCTCTAACGAAAACTCAAACCCTGACTGTGTATATGCTAAATCCTCTCTTAGCAGACATCCGAATGAATAAATACATGCACTGCAATCGTTTATGAAGTTCCAGATATCTTTTCCAACAGACAGACATTCTAAAAAACAGTACAGAACTACCATATTTTTTTACTTAAAGATATTTACATTCCAAACCTTTAAAAAAAAGCAGAGATATCATGCATGTAAAGTGTTTTAAAGCTCGTAAACCAAATACAATATTTCTTCTTGCTTTCTAATTATTTTAACCTCCTCACTCTGATATTGTTTTGATACTTACCTTTGACATGTCCAGTATTATTGTTTGAATTTCCAGAATTGATTTAGTAAAAAAACAGGTTTGACAAAAAAAACATATTAAACATTAAATTTATTAAAAAATGATTACCACGTAAATCTTATTAAACTATAATCTTTCTCAAAGTATTTATCAAAACTTTTTACCATTAGTTATATTGTGGCTGTACGGTAACATTAAATATAGTATGGAATCGAACTATGGTCCCACAAAGCTATAGTCATAATAAATTCGGAGAAAAAATAAATTCACTCTTATAACTAAAATATGCCCAATGGATAATATTTTATCAAATATATATATATTATATATTGTCTACCCAGAATATTAAATATTTTAAATCAGGATTGGGACCCTTATATTTTATACTATTTTTGACTCAGCTTTTAACAAATAAAGTATATTTATTTAAGAGTTAATTTGTTATTTGCATTAGATGTGTGGAATATAATAATTATAAAATGCATAATTAGCTATTAATAGTAAATAAGATTATGGAAAGGAGTAGACTAGCTTTATGTTATCATGTATAACCAATAAATGTGGGTAGCACTGCTGCCAAGATAACGTGTGACGTGGTTAAATCTTTAATAGCTAAAAAAAATGCCAGCCCATAAATTAATGGGAGCAAATATAATTAACTAGTATGTAACGAATAATTGATTTTATCAGGAAGAGAACAAACAAGTAAAATTAATTTAGTAGATCAAACTATTTGGACATCGCAAAAAGACATAACCCCTTCCCCATCACTCCTTCCCAACACTCAAGAAATAATTTAAAGGACTTAATGCTTTCTCTAAATCCAGCTTTGGGCGTAGCTATGCAAACTATTTAGCAGTCATGTGTGGTGGTATAGCATACCGCGCGGGCTGAGCCAATAAGTTGCTATCTTTCAATTCCGACGGATTGTACAAATACCATATATACGTGCAGGTTTAGTTACCCAACTCAATTGTGAAACTTCGACCAACCTTCCTTAAAAATTGAAGGAGAAATTAACAGAATTTAAACATTTTTTCTTTAGTTTTAAAATTAAAATACCCACACCAATGGGCACGAGAACCAAGGTGCCAGTCTTGTTTATTCTGGTTTGCTCGTAATGGGGAGGTTGGGGCTCGAAATCATGCCAGATGTATCGAAATAGCTTCCCCCTAAATTGATCGCCAATCTCGCTTTACTGTAAATGCGGGTAAGGGATACCTTTAAATTTTATCATCTTCATTCTTTCCCCTATAAGTTGTATATATTACTATTAATACTACTATTCGGGTTTAAAGTTGCGCCTTGTTAAATACATTACATTGAAAGGTTGTTAAAAAGTAATACTGTTTCTCTGAACCTGCCTCGGTGGCGTAGCTCGCTAACGCGCTGGTTTCGTATTGAGTTATACTGCTGAGGGTTGGGAGATTGAGTTTGGAATCTCTATCGGGTGAACTGGGGTGGTGGTTCCTAAATGATTTTCCAATCTCCCTCCACACACACACACACACACACACACACACACACACACACACACACGTGGGTTCACTTCCTCTAAATTCAACCTTCCCAATTTCTAACCAATTAGTACAATT
Source organism: Timema cristinae (assembly GCA_039000515.1). Taxonomy (NCBI): domain Eukaryota; kingdom Metazoa; phylum Arthropoda; class Insecta; order Phasmatodea; family Timematidae; genus Timema; species Timema cristinae. The sequence goes on from JBCFYV010000100.1 coordinate 33,829,023, forward strand.
AGTACTTAAGCGTACAACCCGAACGGTTAGTAAGACGCAGTGTTATAATTTAATAATTTGTTACTTTGATTGTATTAAAATTCAGTGCTTAGTTAAAAAAATACGTAAAAACTAGACTGTTTGAATTAAAGCGGCTTGAAAAATAATGGAGATTATAAATAAATAACGACACATTAAAAAACGTTTTTATAAATTTAGATATGATTAATTAAAAACTACGTAAAAGTAAATACGGTGATGAATCAGCAATATTGTAAATATGTGGCGATCCTAGACGGATAATAAAACGTGAAGTAAGATTAACTATATATCAAATGAATTCACAAAGAAATACATTTTGGCATCCTGTTCAATATAGCTTGGTTTATTTACCCCCCCCCCCCCCCATTCTTATCATTCTGATTTTCATTGATATTTTGTAATATTTTTTCAAATCTCCTTGTCCCCTTTCACCATGAAAATATGATGGAATGAAATATGAATATTGAAAGGTAGTCCATAAAACATGCTATGTATTATTCTCCCTTTCAATATCTACTACTAACATTTTCAATTTCCTCACAAAATTAAAAGAAAATGTGGTCTTACGCTACTATCTTGCATTGACACAATGTAGCTTGTAAGTTGCGATGTTCCTCTGGGAGATGTTTTATAGTGATTACCCCAGTGTCTGGGTCTATTTATAATGGTGGAAACTACTTATTGTAACTGGATAAAAATATATGGTACGGAACTCCGCACGGAATTTCTCGCTCTATTGTTTACAATGGAGATATTTACACAAAACTCGTAATATTGTGAAACGAAATAATATACACTAGCAAACCCAAGCATAAATTCACTATGCTTTTATAAAACCTTTTTGTTTTATTCCCGGTTTTTAATTTTATAATTTTGTTTTTAAAGAATTAATGTCCTCATTTGTATGTTTGGACCGATAAAAAAGATCAATTTTGGGTCCACAAGGGTCAATACTTCGTATTAAAATTTCAACTTACAGTTAAAATTTTCGACATTTTATTAAGTGTTGCAAATCTTCATGCCATCGCATTACTATTAAATTCGTAATTTATAAATGTTGACCAATAAGAAATGTAAATATTGACTATTGAGTCTTGAATGGATATATATCATTGTTATACAAACATTTCTCCTAAGAGGTTTAAGGAAAATCAACACACTTTTAGAGACTAACTTATATTGAATTACTCTATGGCATTGGAGAATTATTGCGCTAAAACTTAAGTAGTATCTCTTTACAACTAAAGCTCACAAAATTGTATTATTGTGTTTGCCAATATCTAAGAAACTGTTGGTTTTATAAAAATATATTTCATATAAAAGTTTTTTTATTTTTAATAGTACTACAATTTTGCAATGATAAGTTATTTAGTATCTCAAATAGTTGCGGAGATACGGAAGTTTCTACTTTTGTAAAGTACCCTAAATTCATTTTCATGGAAAAATTAAAATATCCATTTTATTTATAATTTTAATCAAACATCTAGAAATGAATTTTAATCATAATCGTTAGTCGGTTTTAAGAAAATCGATTTTTTCTCTTTTCACCCTTTCTTAAACTACTCTTAATTTTGATTTTAAACAGACACACAGACAATGTCATTGTAAAGACCACTTTTTAGGGTGTAGGGGGTCTTAAGACGTTGACATCCATCCACATTTCAGGTTAGATTTTCTTTTTCGGTCGCAATACTTATACCTTTTGTGTTCGAAAAGTTAAAACATATATATATTTACTTATAGGTTGAAGGTTATTGGTTTTATAAAAATATGCTAAGGTTATAATATTTTTATCATAAAGAGACCTACATATTTGTAACGATAGTTAATTTAATATCTCAAATAGTTTAAGAGAGATTATAAAAAATATATAATTTACGCATCAGACTGGAACCTTTAAAGTAATTTTGCCGAAATATTGAGAAGTGCCATTTTGTTTGAAATATCTATAAATGTTTAGAAATGAAATTTAATCAAAATTGTTTGAACCGATTTTGAGAAAATCGACTTTTTCTTTTTTTGCCCTTCAGTAAACTACCCTCAATTTTAGGGTTAGATATCCAATTCCAAAAATCCCACTGGGCAGTTCTATGAAAACCCTAGATACCATGTTTTTGCAGGATCGGTAAAACAGTTTAGGCTCTAGTTGGAAATACACACAAAGTCAAAAATCACTTTTTTGGTTTAGGGGGGGTCATGAAACGTAAAGATTCATCAAAATCTTTGAGTTCAATTTTTTTGACGATCACTATACTTTCTCTACCTCTAAGATAGCGAGAAAGTAACACCCGGTCAATAATAGAGCACCAACCTCCCCGTAAATGATTCGAATCGGAACTCCGTTGACCACTCAACCCCTGATATGGATTTACTACCCTTTTGGTCAAAAAATCTTTCAAGGTATTGTGAAAAAAAAATAATAAAAAAATATTAGTTATTTTAATTAAATATATATTTCTCCTACTGTTGTATGTAAAAAAAAATAGTTCAATTTTATCTAGCTCAGTTGCACGAGGAAATTTAATCTCGGGACCTCTGGGTTTAGATAGGCACTTATACTTAACCTGCCTGCGGAGCTCCGGTAAATCACATATCTAGGTTAACATATTTATATAACATTTGTTTTGTTGTCAAAGCTATAATTATTATATCACAATCTTAATCCAATTTAAATCATTCGATAACAAAATAAAAAAAAAACCTTTTTCCTTACATTTTCAAAAGCAAAATAAAACCAACATATATACCTAAGTCCAACCACGTACAAAATTATGGCACAGAAAGTTTATTATTTACCCTTAACACAATTAGACTTCTTTGAGTCAAACAAAATAGCCACACTGCTCACAGCCACCTATTATTTACCTTTTTTTTATTAAAACCATCCTCAGTCCCGCAATAATATAAGAAAATTGAAACTTCTCACCCTAGACCATCTGTAGTCGAGAACTCGATCATATGTACATATCTCTTTATGTTTACTGAAGGATATGCATGTCCTCACAAACTCTTCAAGTAGTAATCAAGATCCTGGTGTACATCCTTTCATAATCTTAAACTGGTAATAAGTAGTGGAACAAGTCCTTTTTCCTTCTTTTCTAATGATTGTAAAGTTTTTACATCCCGGCATTAATATTGTTGGTTTTTGCAATAAAAAGGCACTTTTGGTTTCACAATTATTAGAGTTTATTCAAAACGTTGTTTAGCGATAGGAAGCGATACATTCATTTTTTTTTAGTGCGTATGGTTGTTTACTTACAGTTGCCTTAGGGATTTTGATTTAACCATTGTTGGGGTGCTGCGTTAGCAAAGGATGAGAGATAAAAATTAAAAGTTATCAAATAATATAAAAAGATGTTAAAATACATCAACACTCTCCCTTATTTTATAACTTGTAAACTCCCATTTTGTTACATAAAAATTTAAAATGAACTGAAAACAATGGTTTTGTAAAAATGTCCGCGAGCTGATTTTGAGTGTCAACTTTTAAAATGTTGATTTCTCCATCGGTGACCAATTCGCGAACAAAGAAGTGTCTGATCCGAATGTGTTTTGTTCTTCGATGAAACTCAGGATTTTGTGCAAGCCGGATGGCTGCTTCGTTGTCAACTTGCAGAGTAGGTGTCGACTTCAGATGGCCAAGTTCGCTCAGAAGCCGCTTGGTCCACAGCATCTCTCTCGCAGCTTCACTGGCAGCTACGATTTCAGCTTCGGTTGTGGATATGGCAACAGAGGCTTGTCGCTGACTCATCCACGAAATAGGTGCCCCAGAGTACCGGCAGAGCACTCCTGAGGTAGAGCGTCCTGTAGTTAGGCAGCCACCATGATCTGCATCGCTGAAACAATCAAATACACCTTTTTCCAGGTTGGATTTGTAGATCAGTCCGTAGTCTGTCGTTCCTCTCAGATACCGCAGAATCCTTTTTACTTTCTGAACATCACGGTTGGTTGGATTTTCGAGGTTTCTGGACACCACGCTGACAGCATATGCGATGTCTGGTCGTGTGCCGCACATCAAGAACATAAGTGCTCCAACAGCTTGTCTGTAGGGGAAGTCAGGATTTGGAGGACTTTCTTCTGCATCGTTGTCCTTGATAATTGGAGTAGATACAGTTTTGCAGTTGGTCATTTCAAATCTCTCGAGTATGGTCTCCGTGTAGTGTTTCTGGCTCACACTAATTGATCCGTCCTTTTCTCGGCTGATTTCCAATCCTAGAAAATAAGACGCCGGCATGGAGGTGATTTTGAACTCCTTTTTCAGATCGTTGATGAACTTCTGAAGTTCTTGCTCATCTTCAGCTGCAATCAGTCCGTCGTCAACGTAAAGAACGAAAAACATCTTCTTCTGTCCTTTTTGTCTCACGAACAGACAGGGATCCGCTTTACTTCGCTTGAATCCCAAGCTGACGATGTAGTTGCTGAACTTTTTGTTCCAGCATCGAGGAGCTTGCTTCAGTCCATATAAGCTTTTCTTCAGGCAGCAAACCCGGTTGGATCCATCACTATGTCCTTCAGGTTGCTGCATGTAGATGGTTTCCTGGAGGTCACCATAGAGGAATGCTGTTGAGACGTCAATTTGTGCTAGTCTCATCTTCTCGTTGGCAGCAACACTGAGTAAAGTTCTTATAGTTGATGTTCTTGCAACTGGACTGAAGGTTTGATCGTAGTCCACTCCTTTCCGCTGTGAAAAGCCTTTGATGACCAGTCTGGCTTTGTATTTATCAATCGATCCATCGGCGTTGGTTTTGATCCGGTAGACCCATTTATTCGAGATTGCTCTTTTTCCTGGGGGTAGATCAACCAGTTCCCAAGTCTTGTTCTCTTCAAGAGCTTTCATCTCACGACTCATAGCTTCTTTCCAACGATCTTGCTGATCCGATCGCATGGCTTCTTTGTAGGATCCAGGTTCCTGAAGAGGGCTAGAGAGAAGCATCACGAAGTCCTGATATTTCTCTGGAGGTTTGAGCGACGAACGATTACGAAGGCGCTTGACGATGGCTTCTTCATCTGGACTTGGAGCACTATCTGGAACTTGTTCATCTAGACCTTCTTCTTCATCAACAGTACTCATATCCCAGAATTCATCATCATTTTCTTCGCTTTGCGTTTTGTCATCATCTTCTTGACTTTCTTCAGAAGTTGAATCCACTGGTTCAGCAGCAGAGTCGAGACTTTCCGGAAGATAGTTGTCGATTTTATGCTCTAGCACCTTTTCCTCGAAGATGACATCTCTTGATCTGATGAGTCTTCCTTCCTCTTCACAGAAGATCCTGTAGCCGTCGTCTTTGTCGTATCCGATGAGAATTCCTTTGATTGCTTTTGGATCCATCTTCTTCCTTTGTTGTTTTGGAATGTGTGGATAGCAGGTAGATCCGATCACCCGAAGATGTTTCAGACCTGGTTTACTGCCATGCCACAACTCGTAGGGAGATTTTCCATCAACTCGGGAAGGTCCTGTCCTGTTGAGAACATAGGCTGCTGTGTTGATCATCTCGGCCCAAAGCATCTGAGGCAGCTTTCCATGAGCATACATCATTGCTCGAGCAGTTTCAACCACGGTGCGGTTCTCTCTTTCACTGGAGCCATTCTGCTCTGGAGTGTAGGGCATCGTAATGCGTTGAACAATTCCTTCCTTTTGTAGGATTTTTCTGACATGCTTGTTGTCGAATTCCTTGCCACCGTCGCTTAGCAGCTCTTTGATGTTGTGTCCAAGAGTCTTGACTTCCGCAACGAATTGAGCCAACTTCTCTGCAACTTCGGACTTCTCTTTCAAAAAGTAGATGGTCCTGAACTTTGTGTAGTCATCCTTGAAGAGGACGAAGTACAAGTATCCTGACATGGACTCTTTGAATGGACCGCAAACATCTGTGTGGATCCGCTCTCCCGGTTCCGTTGTCTTAGACCTCGTACCGAAAGGCAGACGATGAGCTTTGCCATAGACGCAGCCTTCACAAAGTTCACTGTCCAAGTTGACATGAATTCCCAGCTTGTCCAGAAGGGATTTCACGTGTCGCTTGTTCTGATGTCCGAATCGTTCATGGTAAAGTTGGAGAAGATTGTTTGCTTCTGTTGCGTTGACTTCATTGGATGGAATGTCGTTCACGTTCTTCACATTCAGCCTGTAGAGTCCACCAAACCGCTCACGAACTCCAGTCAGTTTCACTTCGCCGTTGACGATGAAGTTGCAAACCTCTGGAGACGAGATGAACCTGCTTTCCTTGTTCTTATCCTGCGCTGCAAGGACTGAGAATAGATTTCTCTGGATCCCGGGAACACACCATACATCAGCCAACGTGAGCTTGTGCATCTTGCCGTTGACTTCTGCTTCGATGTCAATGTCGCCTTTACCAATAGCCGCAACCTTCACGCCATTCGCTGTGATCACTGTGTGGTTTGTAGAAAAAGACTCGAACGTCCTAAAAATATTTTTGTTATTAGAAACATGACTTGTTGCTCCATTATCTACATACCAGAACTTGGAGTTGCACTCCAAGTTCATCACAGTCGAGGCTACCGTAGTCAGGATCATATTTGCACCCTTTTCCGGATTTTCCGAGTTGCTGGCTTTGTTGCCAAGTGCTTCATCCGCGATTCGCTTCCTGCATACCTTTGCTAGGTGATTTTTCTTCTTGCAGTAGGTGCAAAATTTCTTTTTGTCACCCTTTTGCTGATTCTTGTGCGAGTTGTTTGGCTGCTTTGACGAATTAACATAGAGGGCTTCTTGTTGAGATGACTCTTGTTTGCCTTTCAGTGCATTCTCGTAGGCACACAGCTGGTTCGTCAAATTGTCGATTGTCCTGTCAGCTTTTGACATCAGCATCCAGCTCGACTTGAATGAAAAGTAATCTTCAGGCAACGTACCTAAAATTTTACAGATCATAAATAAATCTGGCAAATTTGAGGTTAGCTCGGCGTCGTTACTCATTTCCTGCTTTAGTTCGCTCCACAAATTCTTTAATTTTGAGACATGCGTAGCGATATCATCTTCAACGGCTTTTTCATAACTAAAGAACTTAAGGCATAAATTGTAAACCTTGTCTTCGGAGACGCCGTCGAAGAGTTTGTGCAGTTCGAGCCACACCTCCCGGGCTGACTTGAGACGCATTATTTTCTGAAGTGTCTCTTCCGTCATATTTGCGGTTAAAACGATCAACGCATGGCTGTCTGCCTTATTAAAAGCGTCGAGCGATGTCTGGTACTCCGCTCTTTGTGCCGCGGTCGCTTCATCTGACAACGCCCTTGGTTTGACTAACCTGCCTTCAATTACGTCTGTCGCTCCGGGGATACCTCGTAAACAAATGCTCAGTTTATATCGCCATGTATTCCAGTTTCCTTTTCCTTCCAGAAGTCCAACGTTGATAATCTTCGTCGAGTCCATTGTGAGCGTGGCGGCGTCGTCCTAACCTCAAAATGTCTCGTCGGATTTTCTCCAAAAATATCGCACCAAGTGAATTTATTTTAACAAAATCAATCACGCACTAATGTCGTTACGTGCCTGGGCCCATAACCTGTTGGTTTTTGCAATAAAAAGGCACTTTTGGTTTCACAATTATTAGAGTTTATTCAAAACGTTGTTTAGCGATAGGAAGCGATACATTCATTTTTTTTTAGTGCGTATGGTTGTTTACTTACAGTTGCCTTAGGGATTTTGATTTAACCATTGTTGGGGTGCTGCGTTAGCAAAGGATGAGAGATAAAAATTAAAAGTTATCAAATAATATAAAAAGATGTTAAAATACATCAACAAATATCACTTCTTTTCAACCCCACGCCAATAACAAAACAAAAGAACCTTTCCAATACACGCCAAAGAGGTGATACCATTTAGAAGTAGTAATATTGTTGGAATAGTGACGTATGGATGATTGTAAATAGGGATTATAATTAAAAAGGGATGGTTTTCTTTGTCACAGTATGAAAGCCTATTTGTTATAATTAATACATGGGTGGGTGTTGGCCGAATACACTCTAGGTGGTTTTTCACGTGTGATCTACTGCTGTGGTTTTCCCATACTCTCTCGACGCCAATGTGTGTTCACTTTTTCCAAACAAGTTAACCTGTACTTTGTATTAAGTAGTTAAGGTGGCTTTAAAAGGTACGAGAGCCATGTGTAGTAAAGTTTTACAGCTTTTTTTGTTGTATTTATAGAAAACACTTTTATGGACCCAATTAGTTTAATTTCATACATTTATAAAACCGAACAGTTCTTGATATTTTTATGGGCCTGGTGAAAATTCAACATAAACTTTTTTAAATTAAGAGAAAAAATCCTGGTCAAAGGCCACAACACTCGTGCAAAATATTCAAGAAATTTTGAGCTTACCATAAACAGATAGTAGCTAATCGTTTCTAATGAATCAATATTTTTTTAAATAGATTTTTTATAAAAACTAAAAGTACTAATTTAACTTTCCGTTTTTTTCTACCCCATAATAATAATTAAAAAATATATTTATCATATCCTAGTTAAAGATTATGGAAGAGACAATTTTTTTATTCATTAGCGGTGTGTCTTTTTTTTTTTTAGCATCGCATCTTACTAGCAGCTCGGGTAGTACATTTAAGTAGTACTCACGCTAATAGATTAAGAAATGGGAAGGTTGGATTTAGAGGAAGTGAACCCACATTTGCATGGAGGGAGGTATAAAACCATTAAGGGAAAACCATCTCCCAGTTCATCCGACCGAGATTCGAACCTTGATCTTCCCATCCATGTCAGTCATGCTCAATTCAGTTTTACTCCTAGATTGTTAAATTAAAAGTTCTCCTCTTACCTCCAACAGGTATGATAAAATCCTGATATCGATGCATGCAGGTATCCAGACTTGTGTTGATGCTGACCGAGGCGGCCTCTGTCGTCGTCTCCATGTGACGTCACTGTCACTATCGGTTAAACGATAAGCTCAGAGTTGAAATGACGTCATTGCTACTGCCAACCACGTGGCTTATGACATCACTGACACCATCGAGCACTCAATAGTTCATGGCTGAAATTACGTCACTACTGCTGTCGCTCACTAGACGTTCATAGTCGATATTACGCTATTTTCCCCGTCTGTGAGAAAAGTATGAAGACTTGATAGTAAAACTAACACCAAAAATTAATTTAACAACAATATTACGTCATTGTCTATAGTTGGTTTGATGGAATCGTACGGTTGATCACCTAATGGTTTTTAACAATATGTTGAAATCATTATTAGGGGATTAAAAGATTAATGCTAATTTTATATCACTTTACACCATAAGCCTATTTGCTTAACGCAGGAAAATTAATGATTGCATGACGTCACTTAACAATGTATCGCGCAACAACTAATCACCATGATTAGAATAACAGTTGCATAATTATTGCAAAGCCAATCACGAAGGGGATGTTATGCAAACGTCACATGCATATCTCGTGTTAAGCCCATTCACAAGATACAATTTTGAAGAGGGAAACACTTTTCATTTAAAAATAGAACTAGTATTCATGTTGAAATATGTTTATTTAACAAAATTGGGAAGAAATAACATTACTAAGACCAATTGTATAAAACCACTTCAAAATTAGTTTTGGTATTTCGATATATTTATAAGTTCATATAGGTAGATTTGTCTTTTGATAAAAACAAAATAGGGAATATAAAGTAGTTACTATAGTTGATTTTTAAATATTTTAATGGATAATAGTAGTTTGGCTGCCGCATTTAATTACCTTTATATTAACACTGTATTGTTCATTAATTAAAGTAAAATTAAATGTAATAATTAACGGGTAATCTGCGTCTTAGAAAATTGTGATTATTAATATCTAATTAACAAAACTAAATAACAGTGTGTCTAGTTCTCAATTCAAAGTATAGTTTGAGTGGAATATTATCAAACACACATGATTTAAGTAACTAATTTCATTGCTGATGTTATTTTATTAAATATGCGTTGCGTATTGATTTTCTTTTAGAATTAATCAATTAATAATTCCTTCTGGTCATTGAATGTGTTTTATGTGATTACTTTCTTCGAAAGTGTATTATTTTCCCATTGTATCACATAATTTAATTATATTGAAAATAAGGGTGTACAACATTTTTTTTTGAAGAATGTCTCGAGACGTTTCTATGGTAGGCACATCGGAAAGGATCGATTGAGTTACCAGACATCGATCGAAAGGCGTCTGCTGAAAGAATACTAGAGGACTCTCGAGTGAGGAACGAGGATCTGTGCACTTCTGGGTGACTGCTTTCTTGAAGACGTCAAGCCTCCCACTTTAATGTTCTCTGTAAGCAGAAAGAAAATAAAAAGTGAGAGAAACGCATTGATTACCAATTCTTTTTGAATACGTTTTATATTAGGATTTTTTTTTCTGTCAATGTCATCGTATGAAATGAATAACTGTGTCTGAATGTAAAAAAAAAAATACTTTGTGAAGAAGTTCACTAAAGAGAGAAGATTTTTTTTTTTTTAATGTTCCGTGTCTGTTTGTACGTTTTGTTTTACACAGGTTCGCTATTACGGTTATATTAAAATATGAGCCGACTGTACAGCCAGATTTGGATAGGAATTATTTTTTGTTTCTTCTGAAATGTAATATAGTTACTTAATAATGTTCATATCATACGTCAAATCAATTAAAATTTAGCCACTCTTTATGATCAATAGTACAACTGGAATATTACTAATTATATAAGAAAATTATATCAATGTTAACCACAAAAGAATATTTGTATATTTTAAAAGGTCCTTCCTACCAGAATACAGCTATAGATAAGATATACTAGGCTACGACCTACCCTCACTCGTAAGTGGCCACGCGTTATAAAGTATACTAAAATGTAATATTTATTTTATTTTTAGCACCACGTCTTACTACCCTTTCGGATTATACGCTTAATAATTATCATAATGGGCTAAGAATTGGGAACGATGAATATAGAGGAAGTGAACCCACATTTGCGTTTAGGGAGAGTGGAGACACATTTAGGAAAAACTACCCCCAGTTCACCCGAGCGAGATTCAAACCTCAATCTCCGCGTCCTCGGTAGCCTAGCTCAAAAAGAAACTAGCACTTTACCTAACTGCGCCACCGAGGTGGGTCATATGTAATAATTACGCTAATGTGTTATGAGGAAGATGGAGAATGAATCGCAATTTTGCGTGGGGAGCAAGGGGAAAACTATTTAGAAAAAACCCACCTTCGGTGCACCCCAACTGGTATTCGAACCCCGATCTACCAGTCATCGGCAGTCCAGTAGGCCTATATTGTGGGAGTGACTCCTTTTAGACCGATCGATCAAGGAAGAGGGTAGCGGATAGTTTAGTAATTAAAAGTATTGTTCTGTGACAGCCACGAAAACCTAACTTCTGAATTCGGCTTTGACTTGGTTTCATTTTAACTTAACACACTCCTAATAATAAACAATCATCATCATCATCGTCAAATGTTTCCGGCCTGTGTCCGGATCTGTTTGGTAAATGCCTCTATCCTCCCCTCCCCATTCAGCATGCTTCCTTCTTTCTCCTTCCAACATACTTCCTTCTTTCTCCTTCCAGCATACTTCCTTCTTTCTTCTTCCAGCATGCTTCCTTCTTTCTCCTTCCAGCATGCTTCCTTCTTTCTCCTTCCAGCATGCTTCCTTCTTTCTCCTTCCAACAAGCTTCCTTCTTTCTCCTTCCAGCATGCTTCCTTCTTTCTCCTTACAACATGCTTCCTTCTTTCTCCTTCCAGCATGCTTCCTTCTTTCTCCTTCCAGCATGCTTCCTTCTTTCTCCTTCAAACATGCTTCCTTCTTTCTCCTTCCAGCATGCTTCCTTCTTTCTCCTTCCAGCATGCTTCCTTCTTTCTCCTTCCAACATGCTTCCTTCTTTCTCCTTCCAACATGCTTCCTTCTTTCTCCTTCCAGCATGCTTCCTTCTTTCTCCTTCCAACATGCTTCCTTCTTTCTCCTTCCAGCATGCTTCCTTCTTTCTCCTTCCAACATGCTTCCTTCTTTCTCCTTACAACATGCTTCCTTCTTTCTCCTTCCAACATGCTTCCTTCTTTCTCCTTCCAACATGCTTCCTTCTTTCTCCTTCCAACATGCTTCCTTCTTTCTCCTTCCAACATACTTCCTTCTTTCTCCTTCCAGCATGCTTCCTTCTTTCTCCTTCCAACATGCTTCCTTCTTTCTCCTTCCAACATACTTCCTTCTTTCTCCTTCCATGCTTCCTTCTTTCTCCTTCCAACATACTTCCTTCTTTCTCCTTCCAACATGCTTCCTTCTTTCTCCTTCCAACATACTTCCTTCTTTCTCCTTCCAGCATGCTTCCTTCTTTCTCCTTCCAACATACTTCCTTCTTTCTCCTTCCAACATGCTTCCTTCTTTCTCCTTCCAACATGCTTCCTTCTTTCTCCTTCCAACATGCTTCCTTCTTTCTCCTTCCAACATGCTTCCTTCTTTCTCCTTCCAACATGCTTCCTTCTTTCTCCTTCCAACATGCTTCCTTCTTTCTCCTTACAACATGCTTCCTTCTTTCTCCTTCCAACATACTTCCTTCTTTCTCCTTCCAACATACTTCCTTCTTTCTCCTTCCAACATACTTCCTTCTTTCTCCTTCCAACATGCTTCCTTCTTTCTCCTTACAACATACTTCCTCCTTTAATCGCTTTCATTCTTCTTCTATAACTTGCACGCTATCTGTTATTTATGTTTACCATCTCTTTCTCAATCTTCCTTGCGGTAATTTTCCTACATACTGCATCTCCATCATTCTCTTTGGTATTCTCTTCTTTTCTATACTCATTACATGCCCACACCATCTCAGCCATGCTTCCTCTACTAACTCACTTACTTAGCATGCTCCCACTATTTTCCCAGATAAATTCTCTCTCTCCTCTTGACAGCTAACATGCTCCTCACAAACTTCATTCCCATGGCCTCCAATTTCCTGGTATCGTCTACATTCATTGAATAAATAAATGTTCTCAACAAACATTAGTACAGTTGTTTTTATCTTAATACATTTGCAGATTAAATTCGAGACAGTGTGGTTGCTTCAATAAATTATGTAGACTATTTATCTGAAGTAACTGTAATGTCTCTAGGAATGTTATTTTAACATTTCAACAGGGATAAAGGAGGGTAGGGGTAGGGGGTGAAGAGGGTGGATATCACCTCTTAAAAACTTTCCCACCGGTGCGTTTCTAAACCAAGCCCCAATTCGCTGAGAAAAAATCTCTACGGTGCCAACCCTGCTGGTGTCAAATACCTGCACAGTCCAATTTTAATATGAGCAACCTTTTGTAAAATGTATATTTTTGTGGTCAAATTCTCTAACATTTAGCTTTATTAAGACTGTTATTTTATAGATATTTATCATTTTTATAAAAAAATGATAGTTACATATCACATGACTTGACATATGTAGAGCTAGTAACTTTTGAAGCTTAAATTTAAGGTCCTTCCTATGAAAATTGGATTGTCTGGCTAACCACTCTGTCGCAGGAAAGGGCGACGTCCTAATTAGTGAGTGGAATAAGAATTTGTCTTACACTAGCACTTGTTTGAGGTTCCTCGTCGGAATCCTCAAGTAGGGAGACAATTTGAAACACCACGGACCGGTCATAGCATCCCAGGAAAGGTAAGAAGAAAGTAGTACTAGTCTTTGCCATCAGGGCTGTATCGAGGCAGAAAACTTCCATCTTGAAAAACTTATCAATAATAATGTACCGATTACATCGAGGCTCTGTTTTAAGGTTGGGTTATAGGGACCACGGTTAAATGATAGTGTTTTTGTAGTTTTTATCTCAAAACTTATTTTTGGTTAAAATAAATCAAATAATTCTCCTGTAGAGACTTAGTTTAGAGGTCACCATGTAAAGAAGATTAAAGTCCTTGAATATCTCTCAAGGTTGTATTTTAGAACTTAATGACAATATTTTCTCTTCCTTTAAAAAGTTTGTCATCTAAAGCTTCTGTGCTCATGAAATATTCAAGAACTGTTGATATCACCATGTGAAGAGATATCATTTTTATGTTTATCCAAGAGTGATATTTGATTCATTTTGAAAAAAAAAAAGTTTTACTATAAAAACATCGAATTTTTTTCATGTTATTTTCAAATTTTACTTATCTTTTCAATATGACAGCCACTCAAAAGGTTTTTCGTGTAATAAAACATCCTAGTGATTTAAATTTAAAAGATGAATCTTAAGCAACCAATCAAGGACTTAGAGCGCATTTTTTTATTTTTTAGAATTTGTCATATTTTGAAAGGCCGACGTCTCAAACCACGTGAAAAATAGTTATTCTCTATTAATACAGTGGAACCTGGATAATTCAAACTTTATGGGACCAGGAAAAAATTCGAATGGTCGAAAAATTCGAATTAAATCAGTGTCTTAAAAAATAACTCCCTTTTCCACTTCCTCATCACCGCTAATTTTTCGGCCAAAATTAATGATTTTTACGACTGTGGCTTGGACAGTGACATCACAATACACACACACACATACACAAACACAAACACCACTATCTAGTATGTACTAAACAAAACTAAAACTAAACAAAAACTGAAACACAAAACTACAATAAACTCGCACGTCACAAGAATATCGCTATGACCGAATCAGTAAGAACAGCGCACGTAACCGCTCGAGAGATTCTACCCTGACTGAGTACATAACTGTACGTGTAAACAAAGATGTACTGGTGAGCGGAGGAGGGGCGTGAAGAAAGGTGCTGACTGTATTCCAACGTCACCTCCACTATTTCCAAAAATATAACAACATAGCTCCACATATAGAAGTAGGAAAACAATACTGCACAGTACATTACACCTTACGAAAATTTTAGAATTTACCAAAACAAAACTCGAATCATCCACGATTTTTTAATATTGTTTTATTACAAAATTCACGGGACCGGGTGAAAAATTCGAATTAAAAACGATTTTGAATAACGGAAATTCAAATAAGTCTGGTTCTAATGTATAATTTACTATAGAATAAAGAACTAATTTGTTTCTGTATTCTTTTATCACAAAATAAAACAATAAACCTGAAATCCAAGGGGAAATTATCGTAGAAAATGTTTAAAGCCGAATTCCGAATAGAAATTCTAAGACTGGAGGGGTCGGGTTCTATGGCCGCATGATCTAAGGCTTCCCTCTCCTGTGACAGGCAGACCGGGGTGCGAGTACCAGTCGGGTATACTGAGGGTGGATTTCCAAAATAATTTTTCTTTCTATTTTCACGCAAATACGAGTACAATTCTTCTAAATTCAACCTTAATCATCCTTAACTCATTAGCGTAATAAGTACATATGTGTACAAGCTGGACAGATAGTGCGATGCTATAAAAACTAGTAATTATAGGAATCATCTTTATTATTCTTAACATGATGTACTAGCCATTTGTTTAATGGAGGTAGCGGGGTCTACCGGTACATATTTATACCCCTCCTTGGCCTATAAAATAGTAGGCTTGGATATTTTTTTCTAGCATCTTCTCAATGTCAGTTTGGTCCACATGCACATGTATTAGTTACAATAATGTGTTAAACATGAAGGTAGAGTTTGTATTAAATTTGTCCGCATTTTTGTGAAGAGAAAGTGGAATAATCATTTGAAAACAAATATCCTCAGTTCAACCGATAGGGATTCGAAACCAGTCTTGCCATCACAGTGAGTCCAGTCCATTGCGAGAGTGACGTCTTAAACCAGGCATATCAAACTTGCGGGCCGATTTATGACTTTGCGGGGTCCACACAGCTCAATAACGAACGAACGAACATTCAATGCAGCTCAAACTATGATTTTGTGCTGCCCGCGCAGCTTACTAACGAACCAACATTCAATACAGCTCAATCTATGATTTTGTGCTTCCCGCGAAGCTTAATAACGAACCAACATCCAATGCAGCCCAAACTATGATTTTGTGCTTCCCGCGAAGCTTAATAACGAACCAACATCCAATGCAGCCCAAACTATGATTTTGTGCTTCCCGCAAAGCTTAATAACGAACAAACATTCAATACAGCTCAATCTATGATTTTGTGCTTCCCGTGAAGCTTAATAACGAACCAACATCCAATGCAGCCCAAACTATGATTTTGTGCTTCCCGCGAAGCTTAATAACGAACCAACATCCAATGCAGCCCAAACTATGATTTTGTGCTTCCCGCGAAGCTTAATAACGAACCAACATCCAATGCGGCTCAATCTATGATTTTGTGCTTCCCGCGAAGCTTAATAACGAACCAACATCCAATGCAGCCCAAACTATGATTTTGTGCTTCCCGCGAAGCTTAATAACGAACCAACATCCAATGCAGCCCAAACTATGATTTTGTGCTTCCCGCGAAGCTTAATAACGAACCAACATCCAATGCGGCTCAATCTATGATTTATTGCGGTCCGCGAAGCTTAATAACGAACCAACATCCAATGCGGCTCAATCTATGATTTATTGCGGTCCGCGAAGCTTAATAACGAACCAACATCCAATGCAGCCCAAACTATGATTTTGTGCTTCCCGCGAAGCTTAATAACGAACCAACATCCAATGCAGCCCAAACTATGATTTTGTGCTGCCCGCGAAGCTTACTAACGAACCAACATTCAATACAGCTCAATCTATGATTTTGTGCTTCCCGCGAAGCTTAATAACGAACCAACATCCAATGCGGCTCAATCTATGATTTATTGCGGTCCGCGAAGCTTAATAACGAACCAACATCCAATGCAGCCCAAACTATGATTTTAAGCTTCCCGCGAAGCTTAATAACGAACCAACATCCAATGCGGCTCAATCTATGATTTATTGCGGTCCGCGAAGCTTAATAACGAACCAACATCCAATGCGGCTCAATCTATGATTTTGTGCTGCCCGCGAAGCTTAATAACGAACCAACATACAATGCGGTTCAATCTATGATTTTGTGCTGCCCACGCAGCTTTGAACGAACCAACAGTCAATGCGGCCCAATCTATGATTTATTGCGGTCCGCGAAGCTTAATAACGAACCAACATACAATGCGGTTCAATCTATGATTTTGTGCTTCCCGCGAAGCTTAATAACGAATCAACATACAATGCGGTTCAATCTATGATTTTGTGCTGCCCGCGAAGCTTAATAACGAACCAACATCCAATGCGGCTCAATCTATGATTTTGTGCTGCCCACGCAGCTTTGAACGAACCAACAGTCAATGCGGCCCAATCTATGATTTATTGCGGTCCGCGAAGCTTAATAACGAACCAACAGTCAATGCGGCTCAATCTATGATTTTGTGCTGTCCGCAGAGCTTATAAACGAACCAACATTCAATGCAGGCCGACTCTTTTATTCATAATTGTGACAGTACAGTGTACGGTGTTTGTGAGTAACAAAGAGGTAGAGATAGATACCGGGTGAGTGAGTTGAAGAAAAGAGTGAATGTAAGGTTTGAGAATATTCTAGCATAGTAAAACTTTTTAACTAAAGAGATGGTATGGAAGGGGTTAAGTGGTATTTCAACACTTAAAGCTGGTATATTAAAACGCAGAGCATTTTAGGAAGAACAATTAAATTAAGTGTGAAATTTATAATAATATTGAGGAAACTAGCAAAATTTATCTTTGTTACTGGCACAATATTGCTCTCTGTACTTGGACACATTGGTTGGAGCCCAGATAGTCAAACGTGCTACTCTCGCAGTAGACTAGACTGCCGATGACGGTGAGTTCTAGGTTCGACTCTCGGTCAGGTATACTGAGGGTAGTTTTTCCAAAATTGTGTTACACATTATCTCCATGTAAATCAGGGTGCACTTCTTATAGATTTAACCTTCCTAATCCCTAAAACCATTACGTAATTAGTACATAAGGGTGTAATCCGAACGGACAGTAAAACGCTGCGCTTATATAAAAAAGGCAAGTAGTTTGTCACACACTCTAGTGAACAGTGACTAAGAAAACATTCCTTTAGAAGTTTTCTACTCTAAGAATTAAAAAAATCTTAAATTCAGTCTCGTTTGTCTACCGTAGCAAGGGGTCCTGTGATTTATTCTAATTTTTTTTAAGGTGAAATATAAACAATTTTCGACTGAAAAATAGTTTGAACTATTCAAATTAAAATATATTTTATTTGATTTTGTAAAGGGCTACTTGTTAATAACGCTTCAAATAGTGTGAAACTCAAAATATTCATTTCAAAACCTTTGAAACGCAAACTAAATAGAAGGGTCATGTGTTTTAGAAAAAGTGGGACCTGGAGTATTTTGTTCACCAAATAAATAGTAAAAATGTTTGTATTTTATTTGAACAAACAATCCGGGTTGTGTTGTAAAGGCGTCGTTTACTTTTTGTCTGGTTGGCTAGTGATTGGTTGGTCAGCTGCAAATAACAAGTGTCAAATTTCTTGGAAAAAAATAAAAGGTGAGTTCTATTATTTTCTAAAAAAATATATAAAAAAAATGAAGGTTCTAAAATGAACTTTACGAATGGTGATATTTTTTAAATATATATTTTTAATGTAGGCCGTCCATTATTTTTTACTTTCTCTTAACCCCTCGAAGAAAGAAGTGTTGTGATCCTCAAACACATTTAATTCGAGATTTTGACATGTGAAACAGAAAAGTGGTTTTCGCGATGACGTCTATTTGTCAATCGGACTAAAATCGAAACTATTTTACGGATTGGGCTAAAACTTGGTATTTAGTGTTTTCATAAGAATCTCCCGAAGTTTTTTGAATTAGATATCTAAAACTAAATTAGGGGTAGTTTACTGAAGGGCAAAAATATATGAAATTGATTTTATCAAAATCCGCTGAAATGATTTTGATTAGATTTTTTATCTAGACACAGTTTATCATTGCAAACAAAATGGCAATTTTAATTTTTCCATGAAAATTAATATGAGGGTACTACTATACAAGGGCGAAATTTTCAATTTTTAACATATCTAGACAGCTATTTGAGATTGAGTTTAATATATATCTTTATAAAACCAATAATTTGGTGAGTTATGAGCAAACATATACCTTATTTGAAATATATTTTTATAAAACCAGTAGTTTCTAAATTATAATCCAATAAATATGTTTTTAAAATTCAGGTTTATGAAAATGAATTTGATTCTTATTCTCTTTGGTGGACAAAGATGTTTCTCTTTGCTAACTTTTTCTGTAACAGTGTTCCAAGTTCTTAATGCCATAGAGTAACAATATAAATTATTTCTTTTAAGATCTTAAGTGTAGTGATTATACAGCAATGTATATACCTATTATTTTGTTTCACAAATATCACAATTTAGTAAATGTATATTTTAAGATAAAAGAGAGAGAGCCTATGTGGTGCGCCATACCATTTATTTTAATATGGGTCCATAATAATAATATAATAATATGATAATAAAACTACAATTGAGAATAATTTATTTTTTAAATTGCACAACATCTCTAGCTTCATCATTCTGTTGCCTACTACCTTTTAGTTTTCTCCGTCTAGCCACATGAATAATTCACTAAAATGGTTTTCGATTTTAAGTATACAGTAAGGATTACGTCATTTTTTAAAAAAAATCTTTTAAGCTCTTGTAAAATTCTACATTCTTGTATCTTGGGATATTTTTGTTTGGTTAATACATAACTTCCATTAATTCTCCACCACACTGGACCTGGTCGAGGTATTAGCATTTTTACTAAGCTAATTAAGTAGAAATTAGGAAGGTAGCAATTCAATAGAAATGTAGCCTCATTTTTGGTAGGTAAAATGAGTAG
This sequence comes from Timema cristinae, assembly GCA_039000515.1. Taxonomy (NCBI): domain Eukaryota; kingdom Metazoa; phylum Arthropoda; class Insecta; order Phasmatodea; family Timematidae; genus Timema; species Timema cristinae. Next base: position 33,848,768 of record JBCFYV010000100.1, read on the forward strand.
TAGACCCAGTCTTATAGGAAAATACCTCTCAGAGCATTAGACCAAGATTCGAACCCCGACCTCACCCTACTTCGACAAACAAGCGAGACTGACGTCATTTTTCACTTTTATACCGAAGAGGCCTAAACTTTGCCTTTTGGGGGTATATTTGATCATTGTCAACCTGGGTCTCTTTGGATAGATATAAAATTATTAAAATTATTTTTATACTCGCCCATTCCTCAAATATAGTTGGTATTTTGACGAGTGAAGTAAATTCTAGTAAATTGTCAAGTCCTAACAAATATTTTAAGTAAAATATTCAATCGTTATAAACGTCCATCTTAGCATGAAGAACTAAACCATTAAAAGTTTTGTCTCCAAAATAAACAGTGAAGTCGTGAAGAAAGATATACATATAATTATATATAAATATATGGTACCTGTACCCACATCAGAGGGATTGTATAGTGTGTAGCCTCTTTAAAAGAGGAACAAAATAGATTAAACGTGAAAGCTTACTTGAATATTATCTCTGAAGGAACTGCTTGATTACTCTTGGGTAACAGCCTTGCCCTTAAGGTGTTTTCATGTGGTCAATCTAAACTCTTCCATGTAGTACATGCTTACTCTATGGCGTTATGAGCTCGAAAATCCATTGCTGCGCTTAAAGTACGCCACCTGTCTACCTAATTACACCCTATCTGTTTCAGGTCCGTTATAATGTCCTCCCATCTGCGTCTAGGTCTTCCGACTCGTCTCTTACATTAGTTTTACCAATCAATACATTAACTCACTAGTTTTACTTTATTATATTAGCGTTGAATGCCCTACCCACCTTAATCTGCTAGATGTGACTATACTAAAAAAAACCTGATGATGAGTAAAAAGCATTTAACTTATTTTTATGTAACTTCCTTCACTATACTTTATCTTCAAATAGGTTACTCTACAAATGTTGCAATTTGACTGTAGATATTGCCAGTAACACAGAATCCGTTCAACTATTACACACACATTAATTGAATGAGGTGACCTGGCGGTCTAGGGGTAAGGTATCAGGGGGTCCGGGGTTCAATCATCGGCCCCAGTACAGATTTATCTTATTCCCAAACCCTTCCTTCACCTCTGACCAGACGTGTATTAATCACAACTTGTGAATGTGTGGGATGTCAGGCCTCCACCGTGGTTAGGATTCCACGTTAAACTGCAGATCCTTCATTTCATCTCGCAATCACCCTACCATTACACATTAGCGTAAGTGCGTATAACCCAAACGAGCAGTAAGACGTGATGATGATAATAATAATATAATAATAATAAATTCTAATAAAATAATTCTTTTGTTATAATGGTACTTTGTGTAAACTATATTAATGTGAAAAATCTGTATCATTAATAAATTTAATATATTTTTTATATTATATGTATTGATTTTTGGCCAAATAGATGTGTAATTATAATATTTGGTATATTATTTTTTTAAAGTAGTGGGGTGTTACCAGACAACATTTAGTGTAAGTTATTATATTCCATAATATATTTTTTATAAATTATTAGTAAAGTAAGGATTTTTAAACAAAAAGGTTGTAAGAATGTGAAGAAAATGATGTTAAGTTAATAAGACTTTTATCCTGAAAATAAATGTCATGATTGTGGCAAAAAGCAATGTTTCTAAAATTCATTATGGGATCCATTTTGCAACATTTATCCGATACAAAGTTAAAATAAAGCTTTTCCACAGCCTGCGATGTTGTTAAATCTAGTTCTTATTTTTAGGTTTTGGCGACCCCTTAAAAAGAATATTATTGTGATCGCCGAAAAAATCGAATTCGAGATTTATATGGATGTTAACGTGCTGAAACCCGGAAAGTTGATTTTGGAATGCTGTGTCGTCTGTCTGTCTATCTGCCTGTCTCTCTATCTGTATCTCAACCTAGAATCTAAAATCTTTTAACGAATTCTGGATAAAACTGTGTATCTAGGGTTTTCATAAAGTTTCCTGAAGAGGTTTTTTTAGAATCATATATTACACCCTAAAATTAAGGGTAGTCAACTTACAGGCTGAAACAGAAAAAATACTATTTTCTTGAAATCTACTTGAACTATTTTTATTAAAATTCGTATATATACACTGTTTAACATTATAAATAAAATGATACATCTTATTTATCCGAGAAAATTATCTGGAGGGTACTTTACATATTAAACGAATCTCTCCAATTTTGATAAGTATGCAATTCTTTGAGATAGGAAATTACTTCATTCCATAACTGTAGAAATATTTAGGTAAAAAACTTTTATTTGAGATTATTTTTATCACACAGTTTCCAAGCTATAATCAAATATATATTTTTTAATGGGTATCTTGTGAAATTGTGAGTTGATTGCATTTTCCTTCAGTGGGTCGTGATGCAAACTTTTTTTCTCAATATGTTTCTGTACCTCTATTTCATATACGTACGCCCTTTGGTGAAATGTGATACTCCTTTTTCCATAATATTTCTGTAACGATACATATTATTTTGTTTAGTATATATTTCGAGTTTTTAATTAATATCTGGTCCTGGTTTATCAAGTTTTCTTTATACAAAGTGATTTTCAAACCCCATTTCATTTCAATTTGGGTACACTTCCTCTAAATTAAACCTTCCTCATCCTTAACTCATTAGCCCAGACGGGTAGTAATACACGTAACATATTTTTTAAATGCACGGTAAAGTTGTATTGCTGTAAAACCAAGACTGGACAAAACTGTAGAAGGGTGTAAGTTTCACCTTAAGAATGTCGCTATACGAATGGGTCGCCAAGTAAGGTACAAATATTTGTAGGTAGAAACAATTTATTATAAAACAAAACCACATTTTATATAACATGAAAAAGGAAGACAATATAAAGAAACACCAATAAAACAGAGTTTTATTAAATTAATCCAATATTTTCATATAATCATTTTGTCAGGGCGTAGATGGACTGGACACTGCTTTGAACCTCAGGCTACCAACAAAATCTTTCACCCCAAGATGGATTAGGCACTATTAGCATAGTCTAATCTAACCTAACATTTCTCAACCTCACCTAACCTGTTTACAATATTTCACATAAAAAAATATAATATCACTATCTAAATTTTGTCAGACAAATTTAGTAGTTGAGATTCTTAAAACTTCTTATATCTATCGATATATTTTATATAAATTGTATATTCTTCCATAAGAAATTTTTTTTATTATTCTAGTTTCTATTATTCTAGTTTTTATTATTCTAGTTTCTTAGCTCATAGGCTTTATACAAATATGTAACGGGCCGCTCATGGCTGTTATAAGCTATGAATACAATTTTTTTTTTTTTCAATGAATAATTTATAAAATAAAGTTATCTAACTACTTTTTTCCACACAACCTTTCAATTATGTATGCTCACTAAACGAGTAAATGCCATTGTGTGTAAATTACGCCATAAGCTAAACATAATTTCACTCATACTCTCTTTAGTATGAACTTTGTCTTAGTAACATGAACTTAGCATTTTATCTCAGTAGGCGTCAAAACTTAATAAATGTATTCAAATTAACTTTTCGACTAATTAAATTTCAAAGTTTTATAGGCTGGCTACAGCTAATGAATCATATTTTCCAATTTCATTTTCCTTTGATATTTAAAAAATAAATTTGCAGATTAAAAAAAGTCACCACCCATGCCCAGGAGAGTTAGCTTATATTTATTTGCTTAAGTATCTTTGAACTTGAAATATCATACTAATGGATGGTTTTATTGCATATGATACTTAAAGTGGCATTTATTAATAAAACGTTTATGTCACATATTACCTACCAGATTAACCTAGGTTGAATACCTAAACCTCTGGTATTATTATAATAATTTAGTATTTAATACCCGACTTACCATTTTTGGTGGTCTCACGGCCTAAAGCATTACTTAAGTGATATGCTGGTTTGCCGATGTTGAGATGATCAGGGCTAAAATACTAGACGGGTGAACAGAGGGTTTTGTTTTCTTAATAGTTTTCCACATTCTCTTTGCGCAAATGTGTGTAAATTTCCTATAAATTCTACCTTCCTTATCCATAATATATTCGCACAACCCAAACGTGTAGTGAAACACAATTGAAACAAAAACCTGAACTAATATTATATTTATTTACTCGAGGTATTTAATGTGCAGTTTTCTGAACTGACTGATTGTAGCAGCACACAATAACTTCTAAGAGCGAGAGTGAAAGAGCCTACCAATTTTGCTAGGAAATACATTTTCTCGTAACTTCAGGGTTATTTTAGATGCCACAAGTTATACGGCTTTACGGCTTTACATCCCATCTAAAGGAAGTTATGCTGCTTATTTTTATCACTCAAGAGAAATCCGTTGACCCCAGTTTGGTTTGAACCTGAACATAGGATTCTTAGGCAAACACTTTACCCCAAGACTACCAAGGTTGGAACTGACCTAATAAGATAAGAACGTATTTATAGATTAAGTAACTATTGAAATTTTCCAAGGATTAAAAATATATGTTTCCTAACTCTAGCCAGTCTTTCATAACTGTTCCAAACACACCAGTGGTTACATGGTCTAATGTGATAAGCTCGAAATCTACTAGGGGTGGGAATAATAAGATTTAAAAATCTACCTGAGGACCTGTGGTTTAAACATTTAGTTTATTACCGTGATTTTAACACATTCTATCCATGCTAAATGGGGTTGTGCCTCTTATAAACTTCCTTAATCATTCCTGATCCTTAGAATATCCAATTAATAATCATGTGGTGTTAAACGTAATAAATATAATATAAAATATTACACACCCATACTCTGACTTTAATGCTCCAAACTACAAATGTTCACAAAGTTGTGTTGACCTGTGACTATACCGTACGTGCCATATACAAAGTTTTCGCTCTTCCATTGTTTTAAAGACATCTTCCTTCGAGGGTCTAGCTAGGTTCCAGAGTGTTGCAAAAGATTTGATCAGATATTAAAACTACCGCATTGAAATTTTAAAAAACAAACAAAAAAACATAATTTGTTCTTATATACTTAAATTATTTCATATTAACAACCCTAAGAAATTATTTATTTGCTCTTTCAATGTAGCTGAAATAGCTATGGTGTATTTGACAAACTATATCCAGGTTGGCTCATATTTATGTATACGATTTTAACAAAGTGGTATTATGTAATTAGAAACTGTATTTATTTCATGAATCTATACAATGTTAGAGAACACACAACACACAAATTGAGTCATTCTGTTTCCCATTGCATAGGCCACCACACCATGTGGACACCGAGGACGATGCACGTCTCCAAACGCAAATTCGCATGTTCCCAAGTCGTTCGGCGCGTGTCTGCAGGAATATTGTTGAATTCCCCAAAAATTTGAGACACAAGTGCTGTAATGTTGTGGCCCCCATGGTGGTGCACCTTGTCTTTGAGATGCCTCATAAAATATAAATGTGGTAGGCTAAAGCCCAGGAATTAGGCTAGCAAGTCCCCGTCTGCCGATCCTCTGATCTGGAAACGTTTCGTCCAACCATTTCTAAGCTGCGTGACCATAGCGAGACTTGAGCAGCATCCAGTTGCCACCACATTGTGACCAAGTTATATAGTTGAAGCATTAATTGATAGACAGTGTCCTCTAGGAATCCCAGGTCATTGTGTCAGTAATATCGTTGAAGCAGTATGGATGAGACAGTGTACCAGATGAGGATTTACAGCTAACTGTATTCTGTATTTGTGGTGTCAAAAATAAACGGGTCAATTACTCCATCGAAAATGACACCACCGCACACCATATCTCCAGGACTCCGCTTTGTTCACCTCAATGTCCACGTTCGGATTTTCGATACACCAGTACAAGTAATTTTGACAGTTCATGCTACCTGATAAATGGCATTTTTCTTCATCAGTATATATCACGTGGCGCGTCAGCAAAGGAGTTTCTTAAAGCTTCACAAGTCAGGCCTAGTTTACTCTACACGCCTGTTGGGATCATCCTCATAGAGTTTAGTGACCAACCGCGGAGAGTAAAGTGGTCAAAGCCATCCAGTAAGAACAATTTTTTTTTATCACCCGTCTTACTATCCGTTCAGGTTATATTCTTTCTAACTACGTAAATGGTTTAGGGAAGAGGACGGTTATATTCAGATGAAGTGTATCCGAATTTCCGTGGAGCAAGCTGGTAAACCATTCAGGAAAAGCCGCCTTTAGTACACCCGCTCGAGTTTCGAACCTCGATCTCCCCGTCATTGGCAGTCTAGTCTACTGCGAGAGATGCGTGTTAGACAATGCGGCCACTGAAGCGGGTTTACAACGTAACCATTTTGGAAGGTCTATGAATAAAGTTAAAATAAAAGCTATTAATACCTATTCTACTAATAATAAATTAAGGAAAGACAAAAAAAAATTAAACTCTTATTGAAATTTCTTGATCAAGTGTTTGTCAATCTTTTAAAACCCTGTTAAAAACTAGGGCACTGTCTAGAGAGTTGCGAACCACCCTCTTTTCTATATAAAAAAAAGAATTAAAAAAGAATCAAGGTGAAGTGGTGTCTATATAGGACACACAAAATGAAGTTGACCTGGCACACCACTAGACCCCCAATGACGTCACAAGGAGATAGGAATGTAGAAGGGTTGGGGGAAAAAAAAGAGAATAAATAGCGTTAACATCCCATCTTTATAGATTTTTATTTTTTATTTTTTAAGAAAACAATTTAGTTTCTCATTTACTGACACAGAATAAAATAAGATTCCACTTCTAACTACAGAATTTTTTTAATGTATTATAATTTGAACTCTTTATAGTGTTTGTTATTTTAGAAACAAGCTCGCCAGCAAAATTCTTCTCCTAACAAAGTATATTTCCATATTTTTCTCAGTGATGCTGTATTTTAAAAAACAACACTTTTAACCAGTTTTTACTTTCTGACTTTAGCGAACACTACTTTTCAACTCCCCTCCCCCCCGCCACCCCCACTCACCCCCATATAAACTCGCATGATTGGTTGGCTTGAGCACGTGTTAGATATAGACACCCAATCAAGCTACTCGTGGTGACTCCAGAAACCCAACGGATCTTCCTAAACCTCTGAGGACCCCTCCGAGGGTGGGAACAAGGTGTAAACCTCAGAGGCAAGGAGGAATACCCCCACAAGACGTGCTCTAAGAGAATGAGGAGCTAGACGAAGGAAACTTTGACTCGATTTATACAACCACCAACTAGAGAGAGAGAGAGAGTTCTCTGTGGGGAACAAACCACACTGCGCTCCTTTCTTGAACGCGAGGAAAGAAAGTGGTAGAGGGGGTTGTAAAGTTCTGAAAGAGGAAATTCTCAGTCTACTTAAACAGATATCTACTTTTCTGGTAAGGAATAAGAGAAAGCAAGTAAAGTTTTTATAACAAAATATTTTTGTTCAAAATTAATAATTTAGAGAAGGATATTTAGGTTGGGAATTTAAGAGACACGAGAAAAGGTCAGTATTTTTTACAGTTTTTATATAAAAACTTTTTTTGTTCAAAATAAATATTTCTCCGGTAGAAAAATGAGAGGCTAATTTTCTATTCATTCAGTTGAACTAAACAGTTCTTGAATATTTTTCCAAGGTGGTCCTGGAATTTAACAAACAACTTTTCTCTTCATTTAAAAAATATGTCATCCAATACTTCAATGCTCATAATAATATTATATTATGATTATTATTATTATTATTATTATATCACCGCGTATTACTACCCGTTCGTTTTATACGCACTTACGCTAATGTGTAATGGTAAGGTGATTGTGAGATGAAATGGAGGACCTACAGTTTAACGTGGAATCCGAGCCACGGTGGAGCCTGGCATTCTTCCTGCCAAGAAAAAGTTAAAGTCTACAGGCCTTGCAGTTGGTGAAATACGTTGATGAATGAGTCGGTGAATCCCAAAACTTTCTACCTTTTTCCATCCTCTTAAGGACGAAATTTGAAAAAATCTTCATGTCTCGCCCAATTTTAAAATTTGAAATTTCAAATCTGTCACTGTTGGTTAAAGAATTTTGAAATTTTGAAACCTCCCCCACCCCCATTTCACCTCTTAGAGGTCAAATTTCACAATATCCAATCTCAAATATTGCTTAGGGCCTAAAAGAAACCTTCACGCAAAATTTAAATTTTCCAGGAGACGGAAAATTTTCAATCAATATTTCTGTGAGACAAATTAAACTAATTAAATAGATAATAATAATAATAATAATAACAGTGATAATTAGTAGTAGTAGTAGTAGTAAAAAAACACTTGCTTCAGTGATCACATGTTACAACGGCTACTTTCGCAATGTAATAGACTGCCGATGACAGGTATATCGAAGTTCGATTCCCTTCTGATACACTGAGGTTGGTTTTTCCTAAACGGTTTTCTCTTTCACTCCTCAGAAATGCGGGTGTAGTTCATCTAAATTCAACCTTCCTCAACCTTAGCAGATTAGAGTTATTAGTACATGGGCGTATAACCCGAACGGATAGTAAGAAGCAGTGCTAAAAAAAAGTAGTAAAGAAACAAATAAAGGCGAGCCTTTGTAGACCCATTATGTTCATAAATCATACTTCAATATCTTATCATCAATAAGTTAACTAAAATAATCTTAAGGCTTGCTCAAACTTTGTCTCATCCCCACCCCCTTATCAACCGAGCTTCCTATCTACCCCTCCCCCACTCTGTTCCCCCTTTATCCTTCTTATAACCCACTCATCTCTTAACACACTATATTTGGAAGGATAATAGGATTGTTCCAATTCTATAATTTAACCCCTCCACTGGAAGCCACCACAGCAGAAAATTTTTATATTCGAAATTTTCGTCTCTGCCATGGATTGTGTAAATACTGTGATGAGTGAGTGGGATTTTTGCGTGTTTTTTTTTTTTATAGATTCCATATTATTTGTTTAGAAATTATGAATAAAATAATGTTTTATGCACAAGAATTTGAAAGAATATGAAGTAAATTATGAAAATTTGATCAAACTACCTTTCGAAAATTTAACTTCGGTATTCTGGCTAAAGGTAGTGTTTCTAGAATAGGCTATATACTGAGTCAGGTGAAAAAAAATTGACTGTCATTTATTTGTCTTCTATTATTCACTAATAGAGGAAATCCAAGTACTTTGCTCCCACTACTTTTTTACTTGTTAAGAACGTTGTCTACTCGTGACGTCACGACAGGCTAAGAAAGGATTTCCTCTATTAATGAATTTATGTTTTATTCAGTGAGTTTTAAAAATATAACGTTGAAACTAAAACCATAAATTATTAAATAATTCTAAAAATATTCCTACAATGTCACAAAATTATTATTTTTATTTCAAAATAGTTTTCTTTATAATATGTTGTAGATGATTTATAAAAAAAAACTATGTTGTTTAGCTTGGTCACAAAAAATAGCCTCTAGGAATTTTGTTGCAAAAATGTAGATTGAACATATCCTTGGTAGAATATGTCTATCTAAAATAGCAAACAAGAAAAAAGTAAGTCAATGTTTTTAAGGCGCAAATATTATATTGGATTGTGTAAACTTGTCAGAGGAAGAGGGGAAGTGTTATCAGTAGATAAAAAAGAGGTTTCGCAGGGTGAACCTCTCATTTTCTTCCTTCTATTTCTATTTCGTACATTGTGGTCCAAGTTTGATATAGCTTAGAGTGCCTAGGTATATCAAATTAAGATGCAACCCCTTCGCAAAATAGCTTCAAAATCTCCAAGCACGCAACTTTTTTGAGATTAAGCTGGAAAACTTGTCAACATTGAACAGAAAGAGAGCCAAGTTAAAGCAGCTTTTATCCATAAAACCTGAATTTCTCTCATAGGTTATATACAGTGTAGTACCTCAAAAGGGGTTTAATTGAAATGTTCCTACTGCACGAACCATTTCCAGAACTAGATAAAAAAAATAGGGGAAGTGGACATTATAATTAACTTTAGTTAAAATGTTTTTTCAAATTCAGCTGAGCTCATGATGGAAGTGCGCCTCTGGACATGTCCCAGAGCGTAAAACGTGAAAGAGATGATCATTTCAAAAGTAGATTTGACAGGACCACCCCCTGTTACCCCCGAACTACCACTCCCACCCCAGAAAGCTAATTCAAAAACCAATCTGTTAGTTTATAAGTAGAAGTGGCTAAGTCGAGGTTTTGTAAGTTATATAGTTAGTGTTAGAATAAGTTTTCAGGATACTAAACTCTCTGGTCTGCTATCCGCTCCTACTAATATATATAATTATTTCAAGGTTTTGAATTTTATAGACCAAATTTGTATTCTATTCATCACGCAAGAGTTCTTATCTACAGATCCAGAGGTCCCGGTTTCAATCTCTGACTTGCCCAAAATATATCTGTGAAGTGATGGGTCTGGAATGGGGTCAAACTCAACTTCTTGGAGACAGTTGAGGAGCTACTTGAACATAGAATTAGCGGCTCTCCTCTAGAAAACCGGTGGAGGGTTCATTGTGCTGACCACATGACACCCTCTATCACAAATGCTGGCAGTATATCTGCCAACAGTTGATGGCCTATTGGTCGGTATGACTCGCTTGCGGGCTGACGCCATGGAGTTTTTTTATTTAGGTTTTATAAGTTTGTGAAGACAAGTATCCATGTATGAGGACATCTTTCCACCTGTTGAGGTGTTTTTAAGTTTATCTTCTGAACTGGTTTCGAACTAGTTCGCATCGGGTGGTTATTCATTCCACTGTTATGGGACTAGGGCTAAATTCACTTATACATACTTATATAATCACGCCATTCCCTTACGTGGTATGCAATAAACTGTGAATATAACTGAAAAACAACTTGTATTTAATCCACACTTAACTATCCTTGCATACTACCTTCGCTTCAACAACATCCATTCCTAAAACTCTTAATATTTCTCTTTTTCAATAATTTGTTTACCACATTTAGCCACGTCTTAAATGACCTACCCCTTTGATTCCCCACACTCTACCTACATATATTTACTTCGTCACTCAATCCACACTCATCCTATCAACATACTCAAACCGACGTAAGACGCTTATTTCACATTGACCTATTGGATTCCCTTTCAAACCACTCTCCTTAAGAACCTATTCATTACTTACTGACTCTGTCCATACGAGTTTTCCATATACATTCCTTAGATATCTCATTCCAACTACATTCACCTTGCTCTTGTGTTTCTCCGGAAAGACCCTAGATTCACATCCATAAAACAATATTGGCGTTAACAAAGTTTTATATACTGCCATCTTTGATTCTTTTGATACTAGTTCATTGTTTGTAATCAGTCCACATACATCCAACTACTTCGGAGATGAATTCACCCGTCTGTAGATTTCACCATCCATCCTTCCGTTTTTACACAACATTCTGCCCAGATAAACATCATTCACTTGTTTTAACAGTTTTCCATTTATACTAAGCTTACATAATTTTCTGAACCATCCTTATTCAAAACCATCACATTGGTTTTGGAGAAATTTATACGAATATCCATTCTGCTTGTCATCACATTCAAACGAATTAATGCATTCTGCAAGTCACTTTTAACCTATCATTAATACGTCATCATCTAAATATAACAGCACACTCACATTCACATTGTCCATTTGTACGCCAACCGAGTCCTTGTCCCTCATACACCTATCCATAACTACATTAAACAACAATGGATACGTAGCACAACCTTGTATAATACCCTACTCAATGTCAAAACTTTCGCTCAAAGCTCCATCCACCTTAACGCACGCTTTACTTAGTTCATACACAACCATAATTGCATTTACTAACAATGTATCCATACCATACTCTCCAAAAACATTCCAGAACAAACTCCTACTCACACGATCATTCGCTTTCCCCAAGTCAACGAGTGAGTGCACAATAATCTTTCTTCCTTAATACATTTCTCATCACAATGCTGCAATACAAATATTAGGTCCATTAAACTTCTACCTAGCGTGAAACCACATTGCACAGCCCAAAATATTGCCCACAGTTTTTTCACGCACCCTCTAAATTAGAACTCTCTCAAAACCTTTGCCCGAAATACTCACAAAGCTTAATGCTCCAGAATTCTTGCATTTACTCTTACTGCGTTTGCCTTTTTACAAAGGAACAATGACAGCATTTTTCCAGTTATTAGGATTATTACAAATCCCAGCACACGCAAAAAGTCAAAAGATTTAAAAAAATATTTTTTAAATCCAAAAAATATTAAAAATGGCGGAACAACTTTAAAGTCGGTCCAGACGTTTCTTTGGAGGTCTCTTGTGGCAAAATGGTAAGACCTATCAAAAAACTGTTCTTAAATTACATTATTTTACATCCGCTTGCAAATAAAATTAATTGGGGTTTAGGGGGGTAGCTCCCAACGTGAAAAGCGAATATTAAATTATATCTGATCTCATTTTTTTTTTCATCTTAATTTTCATGACACCACCCGTTCCACCACCTATCCGGGCTATTCGCATATTTATTTTGGCTTGATTGTGCTTAGGAAGATAAAATTTAGATGAATTTCACCTGCATTTTCGTGGAGTGAAAGTGAATGGATATATGTGATTGTTCTGAAGGATTTTACCAGCCTGGATTTAAACTACATATTTCCCGTCATAGGAATATCAGACAATATGAGACTGACACCCTTGTCACCGTACCCACCTTTGACCGTAATGGGGTATTTTATATTCCTCACTTACTTACTTCAAGTCATCATGAACTAAAAAAAGTTGATTTCCGCACTTAAGTACACCACCTATCCATATCTTGAGCTAGTTTTATCCAGTCCACCTCATTACACCCTATCCCTATCTTGAGCTAGTTTTAACAAATCCACTTCATTACACCCTATCTCTTTCAGGTCTATTCTAAAGTGATCCTCGAATATGCGTCTAGATCTTTCCAATGGTTTCTTCCCATTGGCTTTACCAGTCTCTACTCTCATTTTAAAACTAAACTGACATAAAGAATTAACTGTCTTTGAACACACATATGAAAAATTGTTCATGTATAATAAGGGTGAAAGTATAAAAAGATGTCTCTATCGTTTTGGTGTTCGATTACAATATTTAAAAATAAACATATAAAAAATTATTGTAGTTTCATGTCGTAATAACCGATAGCTTCCCCACATAATAAACTATATATGTATATAAAAAATACCCTTTCAATACATCATAATGAAATAAAATCAATCTACTTGATTACTTTTTCATTCATTTCTTTTGAAAAATTGATAGTAGCCCTACTATATGGAAAAAAACTGTTTTATCTCAAAAAAGACCGTAACTCTTTTTTCACGTTCTATGAGTGGTTTATATTTACATATAGGTACCAGTTTCAAAATTACACTTACCATTGAGCATGTGGTCTAAATTTCAGATTAAATTATTCTGGTTTGCCCTGAAAGGGAGGTTGGAGTTCGAATCTTGTTTTATTGTATTGAGTGTGGATTTTCTCATTCTCTCTCCATTCTCTCTCCACTATATCGCTGTATATTTTTCTATATACTATCTTATTCATGCTTAACACACTAGCATGATTAATATATATGCTTACCCGATTTGGTGGCCACAAGTCTAAGGCACTACGTTCGTAATTTACTAGACAGCTGAAGACGGGAATATCAACGTTTGAGCCCGGTTGGGTGCACTGAGAGCGGTTTTTCATTAATGGTTTTTTTACTATTCCTCCAAGCAAATGTGGTTACATTTCCTCTAAGTAAAAGATTCCCCATCCTTAAACTATTAGAGTAATGATTATAATGACAAGGTTAGGATTTGTTTTATTAAACAATATTAATTTATTAGCTATGTTGACATAGACATTTTAGGCTGCCTTTATTTTCTTTATAATACTCTGCCTGAATATAGATTTTAGTTTTAAATGAATTGTAACTCTATAATTTAAATAGGAGGAAATATTGAAAATGACTTCTACGTTGGCAAAACTTAATTCCTTTTATTAAAACTTAACGGGATGCTGGTTTTTTCTAAAACACATATTATATATTCCCAATATTTCTTATTATTACTTTTACTCAAAATGTTGGGAAGATTATAAAACAGTGTTTCAATATACCAATAGATATTTAGAGTAAAACCCCATAAAGTTAAAAATGAAATTACAACTACAGTACTATCATTTTAAAACTAATACTTTATTTATACGGAGTATTTAATATTTTTTAAAATAAAATTACGAACTTTGAAATGGCGCGTAAAATTTAATTTGCCAAAGGCAGATTAACAAAGAGTGAATAAAAATCTTAGAACCGTGCGAAATTGAGTTATTCCTTGTTAGATCATAATTCAAACATAATCTATATTTCAATTTAGAATAAAATATATTCGGAAATTTAAATTTAAAGTAGAGCTAGCCAAGCTCTAATTTTTCTATCATTTTATTTGATATAAGAAATATACTATTCTTACTGAAATTAACCATTCTTAGTTTAGAAAAACCAAATTAGGGACCTTCCATTTGTTTTGGAAGGTCTCAAACAATATTTTTTTATATTGTTTCATTAACAATTTCATACTTCTATTGAAGTTTTAGACTTTTGGCAAGAAAACTTCAATAAAAACATTACAGTGGTCCATACAAATAAAGTGGAAGGGTTTTTGAGAAAAGGGGAGGGTCAGTGTTTTATTAATTTTTATTAAGAGGGAGTGGGTGGGTGGGGGATTATAATTCATATTCGTCAGATTTTTATCAGTGTTTATGGTAAGACAAAATTAAAAAAATATATATAAAATAATATCAATTATAAAATGATCTTATATTTAATCTAATTACTGCAATTAAACTATTCTAAAATTTCATATCACTTGCCTTATTACATATCGTAAAATAATACTTAATACAAGGAGAGAGGGCTATGGAATATATTACGAACCTTTACATAGGGGATGGGTGTCATAAAGAATGAACAGAATTCCTTACGTATTTTAAAGACAAACCCTTAACGCTAAAATTTAAAATAAAAGTGATAAGCATAATTCGAGGGTACAAAGGCAAAGTGTGTAACCATCATAATTTCAAAAATGGAGGTTAGGCTATTTTAATGTTCTCTAGTTTAAAATAAATCTTCTGGTAAATTGTCATAGCTCTAACTTTATCATAAATGGTTTAAATCGTCATTTTTTATTTAGTGTTGTATTCACTGTGAATATTTTACAAACTGGCCAAGTGTCGTAACCCACCAATTAATTAAGGCATAACCATTAAAACAAGCATGTAGTGCTACAAGCCAAACTTGAGTAATAAATTATTAATAACTTACTATTGATTGAATGTACCTATTTTTTCCATTTGAATAACTGTATCATCAAATAGACTATTATATTAATTATTTAATCTTATAGCCAAAACAATTGAACAAATAATTTGTTGTATTTATATTCATATTAACTTTAGTAAGGAGAAATTGATTGAGAATATTATGTAAGGAACGAGCTTGTGAGAATATTAGATCACTACATATAATAATTGAGAAAGAGATAATTACAGTAATCCTATTAAAAACAAAATAGGCCTTATTAAATATTAGATTAGAATTTGTAATATAATGATTAGATGAACATTTAGTTAATATGTAATATGTTAAAATTATTGCACATAAGCTATGTGAAATTACAGTTCTGAGTAAAAATAATAGGAAAGTAAATTAATAAATTAAATTTAAGCCTGTTTAGGATCATTCAGTTTGTAATCAAAAAACAGAATGTTCTGAATCTAATTATTAAATGGTTACAATTTAATAATTTATACATATCATTACCGGATAACATAGGGGAGAACATCTCAAACCCCACTTTAGATTTAAGAGACCTGATGATGGCTGAATAGCCGAAACATGTCGTCAATAAACTTCAATCCAACGAAGAAATATTAAGGAGAGGAATTAACGAACATAGCTAAGGAACGGTTTATGATGAGCACTTATTAACCTAATTTCATTTTATCAAAAAATATCTATCTATCTTATATTTAATACATTCTGATGTTTAATTGTATTTTAGGACTACTGTTTTTTTATTACAAACTGAATGATCCTAAATAGGCTTAAATTTAATTTATTAATTTACTTTCCTATTATTTTTACTCAGAACTGTAATTTCACATAGCTTATGTGCAATAATTTTAACATATTACATATTAACTAAATGTTCATCTAATCATTATATTACAAATTCTAATCTAATATTTAATAAGGCCTATTTTGTTTTTAATAGGATTACTGTAATTATCTCTTTCTCAATTATTATATGTAGTGATCTAATATTCTCACAAGCTCGTTCCTTACATAATATTCTCAAATAATTTGTTTATTCAGTTTTTTCCATCTATTGTTAATTTTGCCTTTTGACGGTTACATTCTTTGTCCTTTATACCCCCGAATTATATATTGCAACACTTCTCATTACTCGTCCTAGATATCCACATTTAATTACACTAATAGTTGATAGTGAAGGAAGTTAAAATATATATTTAATGTACCCGCATTTAAGTAGAAGTGTAGTGTAAGAGCTTATATGAAAAATACATCAACTGACTGAAGCTTAAACCTGAAACATCTTGTCTCCGTCAAAAAACATTCTTGATCTCTCACGCTTTGTCTGCTTGTCGGCCGATGTAGATTCAACTATTTATTATAAATTTAAATAAATAGATGAAACCTTTATATACACTTAAAATGAAAAAGCTAAACAAGCTAATGAAGTTACATTTTTTTATAACAGATTTTATTATATGATTTAATCTAAATAGCTTATTGTTTGAAATAATTTACAGCTTATGAAGTTAGTAAGAAGAAATTAGTTAGTAATTTTTTTTGAAAACTGCTTGGTACCCTACCTTTGTTGTTTTGTTTTAATAAAACTTAGAGTGAATTTATAACTTGATTTGTATTGTAGAACTGTTTCCAAGAAATTTAATTATGTTTTTACATGCCTACAAAATGTATATAATAACGTATACTTAGGAGAGAGAGAGAAAGCAAGTTTGTAATTTTAATTAATTAAACATTTATGAGCTAAATTAAGTTGTAAAATGTACATGCTTTGATTAAAAAAACAAAAATAGTATTTTACTCGGTCAGTCAGTTAACAACTCGCCTGTGGTCAAGGAATATAAAACTCAAGACTATAAAAAAATAATTTTACCGGTTGACCTTTGTGGTTATGAAACGTAATCTTGTATCTTACATGAGGGAAACAAATTTAGGGTGTTCGAAAACAAAGTTCTTAAGAAGATATTTGATCCAAAAAGGGACGAGACCACTGGCTAATAGAGGAAACTATATAATGATGAGTTACATATCATGTACTCATCACAAGACATTGTTAGGCCAGTCAAATCTCACAGATTACGGTGGACAGGACATGCAGAGGGAATGTGAAAATCTAGAACCACGTTCAGATTATTGACTGGCAGACCAATGGGAAGAGATCATTGTAACGACCTAGACGCAGTTAGGGGATTAAATAAGAATGGGTTTGAAAGTGAGAGGGTGTAGTGAGGTGTACTGGATAGAGCTAGCTCAAGATAGGGATAGGTGGCTTAATTTTTTTGTAATTTCGGCAACGAACTTTTGAGTTCTTAATGCTATAGAGTGAGAAAGTAAGTAAATAGTCCTTAAATATAATATATAAATGATAGCAATACATTTTGTTATCTTTTTACTTGTCTTGGTGTAGAAATTAAATATTTTTTGAAATGTTGATAGTCCAGGAAAGGCTTAAAACGGAGTGTTTTTATAGTAAAAATGTTTAATAGCTCTACGCCTCTCAAATACTTGTTATCATTAGAGTTAGGATATTTATAACACTTCATATTTATATTATAGACTTCACTTCGATACTGAATAAGAGATAAACATCTTTTGAGATAGTACAACAACAAAAACGCTTTTTATTATGCATATATTTGGGATTTTTCAGTTCAAGTTCATATTTAATCATGTAAGAAATAATTTTTTTTTTTACTAATCAAAAATATCAAATCAATATAATTTATAGGTGTTTTATAAATGTCGAAATAAATTACACATTTTTATTATACCAGATTTTCTGGCAAAACTAATCAATGTAGTGTATATTTTGAAAGATCCATATTTTAACTTTGTAAGAAATCTTTTGACGTGTTCAAGAGCATATTGGTCTGAATATTCTAGGTTTTTATTAGATAAGACTATACAAATATACAAATCCTGATTACTAATACTTTTAGAAGATTATTATTTTCTCAGAAGTATGTAAAATAAAAAATTACCTATTTTATATTTTCATAAACACACGTTTAACCTTGGTATAGCTTTACAACAAACTTATAGTTATCAACAGCAATTATCTCAGATCTTCAAAGATCTCAAAGGACTATTTAAGTAGGAAGAAGAAGTCGCCTCTTTTGTGTGTAAGCGCATTCATTGAACAGGAACAAGGTCGTATCGACTTTACCCCCTCATCACTCTTTTATCACTCCATTCTCAACCCATCCTACCCCAATTTCACCCCTTCTTTCACTCCCTGTCACCGTCAACTTAAAGGGTATGTATCAATCCATGAACCTATGTAAGCTAATAACTAACGCTTATCGTTCATTCGTTCTATTTCAAGCGTTAACTTATTTATAGTGCGATAGCAAATGTGGTAACGAGAATTAAAATACATTATATTTTCCACTACTTTTGACTACACATCCAGGAAATATACATTTTAATTATATAATATATATATATGATATATTATAATAATGTAGGGCTAAGTAAGGTAGAGTTTTTCTTAATGTACCCAAATATGTGTGAAACCTTTAAGGAAAAAAAACCTCTCAGTACATTCAACCAGAATTCAAACCCCAACCTTAAACGTCACACCCTAAACCAAACTATTTGAGCCATACATTTAGTTCACGCACCAGTGATACATTTTTCGACCATGCTGGGAATCTAGCCCGGGACCCTCAGTTCAGAAGACACTCTTTCAACTGAGCTGAGGTGTCGGATACGTTGAACACCTACGGGAATCAATATAGCGTAAATGCATAGTTAATCCAACATGGCAGCGTTCATCGTGGTAGAGGGACGAATCTTAACACCCCGTCATGGCTTGTGACACGTTTCGCCGTGCTCCTAAGTGAAGGTTTAGGTCAACAAATCTGCCATGACAACATTGTCCTACATCCCTGAAGGGCGGAGAGGGCAAAATAGGTTAGTGTTCAATGTCAACTATTTAAAGGACGATAGAGAAAGATTGCTAAAGGTTGTAAAAAAATATTTTTTTATTCAAAATTATATACGTACTAAAATTAAACTTTTTTTTTTGTGAGTGCTTAGGCCAAGTAGTAATATAAAAGTATTGTAGATAAGTGGGACAGTTACATATTATACTCGGCGTCATAAAATAGTGTATTTGTAACAACACTGGACACATTATTTACCACCGTGAAACGACCTTGAAAAAAAAATATATATATATAATTTTTAGTAAATTGATCCACATCTATTTTATATTGAATAGAAAGGAATAAATAAAATATTTCAGTTCATAAAATTATAAAAATCAACCAAAGTACGTTTACTATTATCTTAATGTATTCTCTTTTTTTTTGTATCCTATTTTGATTACAGTAAATTTAAAAGCGAAACTTGATCAATCAACTGTTTCTGAAAATTAGCCATGAATATTTTTAAATGTACGCCAGTAAAAATAAAAATATAAAATATTATAAAGCCACCTCAAGCATAAAGTCTATGATACAGGTTAAGGTAAAAAAAAGACATTATACGAAACAGCATTATTCTTTCCGAGAAGTCTAATAAATATTCATTAGAGCGTTTGGTTATTGCATGTAAACATGTTTTCTTTGAGAAACTTTGACTTTTTTACTTTTTTTTATATTCCAACATTTACATTAACTGGGTTATAGATGAGACCAAGCATCTCAAACTTGCAACCATGGGATGCCTGTGGCTCGATCCATGATTATACGTGGTCTGCAGACTTTTAAGAGGAATAGCGTGCAATGTAGCACGATTATTATTGTTAAAAACGTTGTAGAAATAAATAATTTGGGATCAGGACATTTGTAAATTGGGAATATTTTGAGAAATCTTAAAAGTGAGACTGCAAAACACTGTTTTCAATTTTCAATGTGGCCCTGGTGATCAAACTAGTTTGACAATTCTGATTTTAACGAATTGAGATACTGAATAACGTTCTAGAAACATTTTAAGAAAGTTAGCAATTATGGCGGGTTATACAGGTTGTTTCAGAAGAAATAATAATTTTTTTAAAGTTGTATCGATTATTGTGTGAAAAATGTTCTAATAAACATGTATAGTTATCAATGATTGTGGAGATACAGATGTTTGAAATTGGTGCGTACAAGTCCGATACGCACGAAGCTCTCTTTAAATCCGATGACCAGCGTGCAGGTCTCTAAATTAATTATGACAAAGGCCCATTCTACACGGAAGCTGAAAGCACCGCGTTTATGAAGCCGATGCCTGCTTGTAATGTGATTAATCTAAAATTGACGTTAAAAGCGCCACGTTTTTGAAGCCGTGAAAACTCGATGAAAGAGCTAAACAAGATATACACAGCGTTTTCTTATTTTTAGGGCAGGACTGCTGAGTTCAATGGTGTGTTCCTCTGAAAATGGACATCGTTCAGATATGATGTATTGGTGTGATTCATATTTTGGAAGGTTATTATGAACATTCTGAAAAAGAAGACGTTGGGGAAATCATCCAGTATTAGCTAAACGTCTTTCGAAAGGACAGTTTATTTAATGTTTGGAAATCATAGAATGTACGCAGACTCTTTTTTCAATATTGTAGAATGTCAGTAACGCCATTTTATGAGCTTTTGAGTTTTGTTTGCAAACAAAAGCGACAAGATACTGTTATGAATAAAAGTCTTGACTCTCACTGAACAAACATAATGCGAGTGAGGTGTTTCGTCGTAACATCGGTAAAAACGCTCCGTTGAAATTTACCAGTGCTGCCAACGTCAGCGTAGTTAAGGCTCTGCCTACCCTCTCTGGTGGTGTGTTGAGCTTACAGCTCTCAAAATACATGGCGTTGCTAATGTTATACAAACTGGTGAATTCCAGCCATAAGCTTGGCAGCATTACTAAGTTTTTTTAACAATTGGAGGCTGGTTGACCGGTGATCAGTAAAGGCTGCAAGCAAACTTTTCCTAGAACACACCAGGTGCTTAAAACGTTGCTACTGATTGGACCATGTGATGCATGTTGACTGATTCAATTGACGTTTACGCGGCATCAAAACTGCCTCGCTTTCAACGTTCGTATAAAATGGGCCTAAGGCCGATTCTACTCAAGCGGTTAAGTCTCTAGCTTAAGCCACCAAACTCCAGAATCTACACCTGACTGTCAAAACGCAAGTGTTAAACAGCTACCATAAAACGCTACTGATTCTACACTAAAGATTTAAATGCCACGGTTTATGCTTCCACTTGTGCAGAATGATTTAAAAATTGATATTTTACAGGTCGGCTGTATTGTGGGTCTTATTTTGTTGGAGTAAACTCGTAAAAACAAACTCGTCAAAAGAGACGTTGGTGGACTCATCCCACATTATCGAGTCGTTTCTCAACAGGACAGATTCATATTAGGTTTATGAATCACATAATCTACCCAGAGAAGTTATTTTTTATACTATGGAATGTATGTGTTGTCATTTTGATGAACTACTTGGTTTAGTGAATGAAAATATTTCAAAACGTGATACCATCTTGAGGAAGAGTACTTATTTTTCCTGCTGAAAGACTTGTGACATTGAGGCACAACTACCTGTTAACGCCTGGTGTAGTTTGATTCGAGTTTCTACCGCTGTGCGGTTTTAACGCCTCCAGAGGTAGCGGTCAAAATGCTGGTCTAGACGAAAACTTATTTTCTAACTTTATAACAAGGGTTCCATTCAAAGGTGCGGTTGCTAGCGTTGAAACCGCTAGTGTAGAATAGGCCAAAGAAGCAATTATTAGCTAATGCCATCCTGTGTTAGAAATGTTATAAATAATTCAGCACCTCTCTACACATGATGAACAAGCTGATATCCTGTTGTTGTTTTTTACGGTTTTAATAATAAAAGGACTGTAGCTGCTTGTAATGCCGTCGTCGGTACTCAATATATTAAATTATGGTTTGTGGGGATGGATGAAAAGTGAAATAAAAAGGTGATAACCAGATGTGAATTGATGGCTCGCATTATGGATAGCGGTGCCTTGAAAAAATAAATCCAAAACTACCTTCAAACAACATGAACTATTACAAGAGCTGCAAAGTGCATTGAGGATGGCATTGGAACTGTTTGTTGAATGTTACAAAACACATAATTTACAAACAAGTTGTTTATCTTTTTCAATATCTCTCCTAGTGGGATCTTCACGCAACAGTTTCAAACAGCTGTATCCCCGTAGTCAATGAAAATTAGACACATGTTTATATATTTTTTTCTACCTAGAATAATCAATATTACAATCGTACAAAATATTTACCATTCCTCCTGAAACATTCTGTATAAGATAAGAGTTGAAAATAAATTTGGAATTGTATTGGCTTATAAAATAAAATAAGAACATTAAATAATGGTGGACAATATTTTATTAATGGGTGTAGGGAGAATTTAATTTGAAAAGGGGGACTCAAAATTTAGTTTTATGACTTAAGAATTACTACTACACCCTAAAAAATAAGAACATTATTTTATACAGTAGAGGTGTAACTTTATTTGTTTAAGAGGGCAAGTAACAATCGTTTTTTTTTAGGGTTTGTCTACCCTTCTCTCATCTAGTTATTGTTAAAAAATAGAATTCTCCAAGAAGCTATTTCCAGTGGCCCTCATTTGGAAATTTTTGAAAACTACACTCTTAAGAGCTATTTAGAATAATGCTCCCAAAAAAAATTAATTTTGATAAATCAAAAAGCTATTTGGAATAGTCCTTCTTTGTCAGGTTTTTAAGTCTTGGCTGCCTCTAAAAACTATTCTAAAAAGTGCTCAACAGTATATATATATAAGTAATATTATATTGTGAGTTTTTAGAGTCCCTAGATGCTATTTGGAGTGGTCCTTCCTTGGCAAATTTAAAAAAATGATTGCTTCTATAAGTTATTTGAAATTTGATACTAGGCCATCTTTAAGCTTCATATTTAAAACTTCGAAATATTGATGAGGGCGAGGGTGTTAGCCCCATAAACCCTACATACGCCCATGAACTAATGTGATATAATACAGATTGAAACTCGTAAGTTGGAAGAGGTTTAAAAAAATTTAAAAAAATATTATATATAGTTATGTTAATTTAACTGTAGCTATTATTTTAAACCAAATTTCTTTAAAATATTTTTCAACTTACTATTTTCAATTTACATTTTTTTTATATGTGTCATCTTTATACACTATTGTTTACTATTTTTTAATATTCTCATATTTTTCTATCCAGTGAAATTACAAATTTATTCTTAACTCTTGTCTTATATTTAGTAAATAAAGCTCAAGTATATATCCAAAAACTCTCATATTGTTCGTTATTTACATGGTTGCTATCTTACGTACAGAAACCAAGAAGCCTTTAAAGTTAACTTTACATTTTGTTTATACGTGCCTCAAACAAGCTGTCGTGGGAATGTGATATGATTTGATTCTTCAGTACAATCTCAATATATTCTGTCAGAGAAGTATAGTTAGTTATGTTAATATCCTCTATTTACACTTTTAGGGCCGTATGCGAGAATGTGAATGTGAATTTGGTAACCACGCCAAAGGACTCTGGGGTTGTAATACTTTGACAGTTTTACACATTTTGAAAGTTTATTTAAAAAAATAAAATTTCAAAATTACATTTAAATTTCAACAAATAAAATAATTTTACGACATTCTTTGGAAAGTTTGATTTCGATTTGAAGAAATGCTTTAACAGTTAAAGAAGTTATTGAAATAGTTTTTATATATTCATACTCAAAGTAATATAATTTGAATCGTCACTTTTTGAAGGTAACATAAAGGAACTCTAATTGTATACTATCTTCGTTGATCACAAAACGACTGTTTGTATTACAAAATGTTCGTTCTTACAAAAATCCTACTATATCTTCAATCGAAGATATTTAATTATTTTCCCCCTATAATAGTGTTCCCGCTAGTTTTGACACTATACGGAGGAAAAATGTATGCCATTTATATTTCAACATGAGTATTTATAATAAAAGTATTATTTAGTCATCAATCCTTATAACCGTAGTGGTGTTTGTCCCTAAAGTGAGAGAGGATAAAAAATTACTTCCACTTAGAGAAAAAATCCTCAGTTCACCATCCGGTATTCGAACTCGTGTTCCAGCCTCCCGAATCAAAAATATAGTTCTGCTCTTGCATTTATGCATTGTATAAGTATATTTACTTAGTAAAATTAGAACATAAGACCGAGTCTTATCATGGTTAACTTTGATCTTTACTGACGGCTTGTAAAATTTACTTAAAAAAACAGTTTCGTTTATAACTACCTCACAAGTCCCTTGGACAAATGAAAACATTACCTTTAGTTGTCAAAGGGCCAGTTTCATAGTCTGATTGAGAACGCCCCTAGCGTGGTACTATACTAAATACGACACCTGCCTAAAAGACAATGGAATGGACCAATTGCGCATATTGTTTTTTTTAAAGTTATGTAAAATATATCCTTAGAAATAAGTATTAAATTTTT
This sequence comes from Timema cristinae, assembly GCA_039000515.1. Taxonomy (NCBI): domain Eukaryota; kingdom Metazoa; phylum Arthropoda; class Insecta; order Phasmatodea; family Timematidae; genus Timema; species Timema cristinae. The sequence continues at coordinate 33,873,494 of JBCFYV010000100.1, forward strand.
CAATATTTGGTTCTCAACTAAAAGATTTAATTTCATTTTCTGGAGTTAAATTTTTAAAAACAAATTCTGTTTTATGATTTAGTTAGTTCAAGGTATTTTTGGCCTAGGAAACATATATACAAGGAATATTGACACAAAACCCTGTATAATAACTTTATTTTGATATCAGAAAAGGCCAAAAATGCCTTTAACCGAATTTAAAATAAAATATAGGAGTTTTCCTCAAAATTTAAATCTAGAACATTAAGTTTAATCTCATAGAGATAAAATAATATAGAAAAAAATTAACTCTAATTTCTAAGGATATATTTTACATACCTTTTTTATAAACTATTTTTTAATACTCGAAGCTAATAATCTTTTGAGCTAATGGTTATTTTAAAATTATATGGCGAGGGTGAAAGTTAGTCAACAATATAATGAACATATAAAGTGTGAAATTGATGTACAAGCACGTAATATTAAAAATATATAGTTATATAATTATCACCGGTTGCCTATTCGTAGAGAATGATGCACATACATATTCAATCAACACAAGAGATAATGTACTCTTCAATAACTAACCAGTTTAATGTAATAAAATTGTATAGACAGTTATTAATAAAAATGATCAGTTTGGAATTAAATCATGGCTACGGGGTAAAATATCATTATAAATCTGTATTTATAGACCATAGAGAGGTTTTATTTTGAACTACATCCTCTGTTATTATTAGCACCGCATCTTACTACCCATTCGGATTATACGCACATACGTTAATGTGTAATGGTAGGGTGATTGTGAGATGAAATGAAGGACCTACAGTTTAACGTGGGATTCGAACCACGGTGGAGGCCTGGCATTCCACACATTCACAAGTTGTGATTAATACACACGTCTTGTCAGAGGTGAAGGAAGGGTTTGGTAATCAGGTAAATCTGTGCCAGGACGAGGGATCAAACCCTAGACCTCCAGCACAGAAGTCTGACACCTTACCCCTCTAGACCACCAGGTCACCTACATCCTCTGTTAAAATACCGGACACAATCTGAAACGTTGCTTAGTTTGTCCCTGGTTGAACGGTATTTTTATCCGGGATACGGAATTTGCATGCCCACAATACATAATCCATTGCTTCAAGCTATAGCCTATCTACATAGGAGCGTAGAAACTGTAGATATGTGAAAACCAATTAAAGCTACCATATCTACTATTATGTATCAATAATTCGCCAAACCATTTGCTCTGCTAGACAATAATTCTATTGATGATTTTGTTACTTTCAGCAATCAGAGCTTTCACAATCAACAATTATTGATGTTAATTAAAATTCTTTTTAAACTTTCTTCTAGCTGTCATTTACCACCCTTACAATTGCGAATAAACTCTAGAAATTTCATCGTAAGCTAACTGACCGTCATAATATGACTTCCAATAATACTTGGTCTCAACCACGCGTATCTGAATTTTTGCTTTAAAATTTTGAATACACTTCGTTAAATATATTGCTCACCCTTTGGATTCCAAAAATATTTTTTTAAAAAGCAATGTAATGTAAAAAAAATGTTACATACATACATACACGCGTACATACATGCCGTTCTATTACGGGTTAGGGAAGAAATTGTGCATATAGCTCAAAAAAATCCTCCGCACTTCTCTATCCTAACATACTCACTTCACTTCAACAGCATCCATACACCGAGTCATAATGGTATTTTATTTTAAAACTCTTTAATGTTTCTCTTTTTCACACATTCCTCTACACCATTTGGCCACGTCTTTCTCGGAATACCCCGTCCTTTTGATACAAATGCTCCCCCTTCAAATATATTTGCTTCATCACTCGATCCACACTCATCCTCTCAACACGCTAAAAACCAACGCTTATTTTACATTCACCTGTTGTATTTCCTTTCAAACCACACTCCTTCAGCACCCATTCATTACTGAGTCTGTCCATACGATTTTTTTTCCACGTACATTTCTTAGCTATCTAATTCCAACCGTATTCGCCTTACTCTTGTGTTTATTCTGACAAACCCACGCTTCACAGCCATAAAACAATGTTGGCATTAACACACTTTCATATACTGCCATATTTACCTCTTTCGATACTGCTTAATTATTTGCAGTAGTCCATATATATATATATATACACACAACTAATCTCAAAGATACATACATCACCCCTCTGTCGATCTCACAATCTATTCTTCCTCTTTACACAACATTTTGCTCAGATAAACAAAATCATTCACTTGTTCTAAGAGTTGTACATTTATGCTAAGCTACAATAATTTCCTAATACGCACCTATCAAAAACTATAACCTTAGTTTTGGAGACATTTATACGAATATCCATTCTGTCTGTCACCACATTAAAACGATTTAAGCATTCTTTAATTCACTTTCACTATCAGCCATTAATATAGCATAATTTGCATATAATGGCACTCTCACATTCACATTGTCCATTTGTACACCAATCTCATACAATAATCCTTCATAAACTTATCCATGAAAACACTGAACAATCATGGAGACATAACATAATCTTGTCCAACACCCTGTTCAGTGTCAAACTATTCACCAAAAGCTTCATCCACCGTAACGTACGGTTTACTTCCATCATACACTGACATAATTGCATTTGCTAACCATGCATCCCCACTCCACACCATACTTTCTCAGAACATTCAATAACTTACTCTTATTCACCCAATAATTTGCTTTCTAATTCTTATTAATAATGAAAATTAAAAGTTTAATATTGAAGATTTATTTCTCAAATAAAAGAAAATGAGCTACAAATATATAAAACAATGACAGTTTTTAAATATAATTTATTAATTTATTTTATCATAATATTGTTTCTGCTAATTTTGAACATTTTTTATACAAAAAATATTATTAAAAACAGCTTAGAATCTAATACTTTGTTTAATATATTTTTACTTCCTCTCGACACCTCAAAGAGAAAGTATTGTGATCGTCAAAAAAAAATCAAAATTCAGATTAATGATAAATGTCGACGTTTCAAGACCACCTGAAAAAAAAAATGGTACGGAACTCCGCACGGACTTTCTCGCTCTATTGTTTAAGAATGGAAATAATTACTCAAAACTCGTAATATATGTTTAACGAAATAAAATACACTAGCAAACCCAAGAATAAATTGCACTCTACCTACGTAAAACATTTTTTGAATCTCAGTTTTAAATTTTATAATTTATTTCTAAAGAATGTCCTCATTTGTATGTTTGGACCAATAAAAATGATCGATTTTGGGCCCACAAGGGTCAACACTTTGTATTAAAATTTCGACTTCTGGTTAAAATTGTAACATTTTACTAGGGATGTTGCACATCTTCAGGTCATCACATTGTTATTAACTTCCTAATTTATAAATTTTTACCAATACAATTTTTTTAATATTGACTATTGAGTATAAAATGAAGGAGATATGTTATTGTTGTAGAAACACTTTGCTATTTTTTCCTTTAACCTCTTAAGAAAACTTTTTGAGAGATTTACTTATATTTAATTACTCTATGGCACTACAGAATTATTACGTTAAAACTTAACTTTATAACTAAAGCTCACAAAATGGTATTAATATGTTTGCCAATTTCTCAGAAACTGTTGGTTTTATAAATATATAGATAGATCGATAGATAGATAGATAGATATTTTTAATAGTACTACAATTTTAAAATGATAAGTTATTTTGTATCCCAAATAGATGCGGAGATACAGAAATTTTCGCTTCTGTAATGTACTCCGATTCATTTTCATAGGAAAATGGAAATAGCCATTTCATTTATAATCTTAATCAACGCCTAGATACGAATTCTAATCAAAATCGTTAGAGCCGAATTTGAGAAAATAAACTTTTTTCTTTCTCGCTTTTTATTAATCTAATCTTTATTTTAGAGTTAAACAGACACAGAGACAAACGACTTTGCAAAAACCACTTTTAAGTTTTCGGGGAGTCATGAGACGTTGACATCCATCAACATTTCAGGTTAGATTGTTTTTTTTACGGTAACAATACTTTACACTTAGTGATCAATAAGTTAATATATATGAAATTGCGTATAGCTTGAAAATTATTTATAAAATTATTCTTTAAATAAAATGTTTGTATTATAAATAGACCTACACATTTGCAATGATAAGTAATTTCATATCTCAAATAGTTTCGGAGAATTGATAAAAAAATGAGAATTTACGCTACAGACCGCGGCCCTTAATGTCATTTGGCCGTAATATTGAGTAGTAATTTTGTTTGAAATACTTATAAATGTTTAAAAAATTTTTTTATCAAAAACGTTAGATCTGATTTTGATCAAATCTACTTTTTCTCTTTTTGCCCTTCAGTAAAATACCCTTAATTTTAGGGTTATATAAGCAATTTAAAAAAACCTTGGTCCAGCCCTATGAAAACCCTAGATACCAAGTTTTAGCCCGATCGGTAAAATATTTTAGGCTATTGTCGGATGTACTAACAGACAACCAGACACGGAAATTCAAAAAACACTTTTTCGGACTCGAGGGGTCATGAAACATTGAGATTAATCAAAATCTCAAGTTCGACTTTATGACGATCACAATAATTTCTCTAACTGTAAGATAGCGATAAAGTAAAAAGATGTTATCGCAATTTGGTCTGTGTCTGCGTGTCTGTACTTAAGGCTAGAGCCGAAACTGTTTTACCGATCGGGCTCAAATTTGGTGTCTGTGGTTTTCATAAGTCTTCTTACCCCCCCCCCCCCCCCCGAGGGATTTTTGGAATCTGTACATTTAGCCCTAAAGTTAACGAAACTTTACTGAAGGGCAAAATGAGAAATAATCGATTTTCTCAAAACCACAATTTTGATAAAATTTTATGTCTAGACACTGTTTATCATTATAAACCAGATGATAGTTTTCATTTTATAATGAAAATAACTTTAAAGATACTTTACACAAAGGAAATTTTTCCAATTTCTATCATTTCTCCGCAACCATTTTTAGATACAAAATAACTTATCATTGTAAAATTGTAGTACTATTATAGATAAAAATATTTTATATGAAATATATTTTTAAAAAACCAATAGTTTCTGCTATAATCAAATACACGTACTTTTTAATTCAGTTCTGAAAATGAATTTGATTCTTATGCTCTTTGCTTAATGTTTCTGTAACAGTGTTTCTAGTACTTAATGCCATAGATTTAGTAACAGTGTATCTTATTTAATTTATCATATTTGGTGTAATGTTTCTACAACAATGCATAGACCTATTATTTCCATTCACAAATACGAGTTTTTATTAAATGTATATTTTAGGATAAAAAGCGAGAGAGATTCTGTGCGCTACGTCGTACCATTTATTGTACTTGGAACAGGGCATTAAAATAATTGGTATTACTAGTACCACTTACCAAACTAAATTTTGTATCCGATTGTATAGATTATTAATATAATAATATTTAGCACCGCGTCTTACTACCCGTTCGGGTTATACGCTTTAAGTACTAATTACGCTAATGGATTATGAATTGGGAAGGTTGAATTAGAGGAAGTGAACCCTCATTTGCGTGAAGGGAGAGTGGAAAACCATTTAGGAAAAACCACCCCCAGTTCACCCAACCGAGATTCGAACCTCAATCTCCCCGTCCTCAGCAGTCGAACTCAACACGACTAGGACGTTAGCCAACTACGCCTCCGAGGCGGGTTATAGATTATTCTTTTGGCAAATTATGACAAGTGAATTGAGACAAAACAATACAAAAACCTTCTCAATACATCTTTTTTAAACAAAATTATGTTTATTCACATTATAATTCACATTTAATTGTGTTTGTCCATCTTTTAATTATAACCATCATTTAATATAACATGATTAAGACATGAGATAAGGACATCAACAGTTTGGAATACTTGCTTGATTATTCATAAGATTTCATAAACAAAAAATAGAACATCGTAACTAAGAGGTATAAATAGGATATTTTCCAAGCATTCAACCTACACTATCAAAATAATGAATATTTAACAAGAAAGTTTGATGAAAGGAGAAGATAATAACATAGTATGAATACATTTCCTTAGGTATATGTTATGAGTAATAGTAGAAGAAATATATGACTGAGAACAAAACCGTATATAAACGACTTGGGAATCTTTTTAAAAAACCAGAGAGATAAATTAAAAGCGATGCATGGGCATGATGAGTAATTTAAAGAGTTGACATTGAATTGGGGCTGTAAACAATATCCAGAAAAAAGCTATGTGGATCAATGCATACAAAATGTACCGTTAAGTTCGTTGAAGCGATTTTTGAATTATTTGTAAAATTTATCTGTTTTTTTTTGTTTTATAAACCCAACAAAATGACGAGTGTATGTGTCTGCCTGTCATGAGTATTGCGCGATATCTGTCGCACGCATAGGTGTGAGATTTAAAAATTATTAGCCCCTATGTATGGAAATATGTACCTTTAAACCGAAATTTTATATTTGGATTTTATTATTTTTAAATAATTGAATATCGGTTTGGAAGAAATTAAAATAAAGATTTTTTTTTCTGTCTTGTTTGAAGCAAAGAAAATCTTTGCACGAGGTAACCACGCAATTCATTGCTAGTGTATATTAAAGTTTTGATGGTTTATTAGTAAGAGCCTAATACATTTTAGCGAGCAGATTGAAATTATTTTTATAAAAATAAAAATGTTAAGTAAATTCCTCAGCAATATTTATTTTAAACTAAATAATTAATAATCGAGTGTCCTTCAAAAAAAGAGAAATAGTTACTCATAAAATAAAAAACTAAATATAATTTCAAACCGGCTTTGTTGTTTTCATCCTGTGTATCACTCACCACAAATGGACCGCATTTAGGGACAGTTCCAAAAATCCAAACTAATTCCAACAGAACACTACCCAATCCAATTTAATTCAACCCAATCTAGTTAAACTAAAGCTAACAAAGTCCAACCAAAATTAACCTAATAAAGCTTAATCGCACATAATACAACTCTAACTAATAAAAACTAATCGAACTTAAATTATCACAATCGAAACTAATCTAATTCAATTTTACCAAATGCGTCTTAGTAATATACAATATAGACAAATCAAACATATCCTACTGATACCTGGCCTAAATTAATCAAGCATAATAAATCTTGACCTAGTTCAAATCGCCTAATCATCCATAGTCTAATATAACAAAAAGATAATATATTTCAATATTTTGACACCTTAGTTGGTGGCATTTCTATCTACTGAGCTTTGGGTCCTGGGTTCGGTTCACGGCATGTCCAAAAAAATTACCTATTTGTTAATATGATTCTCTTTTCACAGTAATGAATTAACGGCCGGAATTGAATGTAGCGTCTTTTATAGATTTAAGTTAGTTTATAAGTCGTGTTGTGTTGATATAATCAGTCAGGTCACAACGTGAACGTTAAATACCACAAATTTTTATGTGTATGTGTTCGTGTAATATTTTTCAAACGAGTCAAAGATGACAACCTGAACCTAGGACTCGATCACTGGACCTTGTGTCAAAACTGTTATTTCTCACTTAATTGAATTTGATTCAGCTTTCGAGACTGATCTTGTGGAAATACAGTATGTGTCGCTTTGTGCTACACATTAATTAAAACTATTTTTTTTAAATATAACTCCACCTAATCAACATTTTTTCTGGAAAGCTTGTAGACTCTTTCGGACAGAGGGAAACAGATCCAAGAAATTAAACACAATGTATTATTTGATAATTTGGCCTTAGCATACAACCCTCAAGATGGTCAAAATATTAATTAAAGGCAAAAAAACTTAAGACCCGCATCTATGGTCATAATATGGCCTAATGCGTAACTTACGCGTTAGACTGGATTGCCGTTAGCGGGGGGATCGGACTTGTGATCCCAGTCTGGTGTACTGAGTGTGGTTTTTCAAAATGGTTTTTCACTCTCCCTCTACACATTATATTATTATTATTATAGCACCGCGTCTTACTACCCATTCGAGTTATACGCACTTACACTCATGTGTAATGGTAGGCTGATTGTGAGATTAAATGGAGGACCTACAGTTTAACATGGGATCCGAACCACGGTGGAGGCCTGGTATTCCCCAATCACAAGTTGTGATTAATACACATCTTGTCAGAGGTGAAGGAAGGGTTTGGTAATCAGATAGATCCGTGCCGGGACCGAGGATTGAACCTCAGACCCCTAACACAGAAGTCTGACACTTACCCTAGACCACCAGGTAACCCTTATGCAAATGTTGGTACAGTTTCTATAAAATAATATAACCTCCCTAATCCCTAAAACCATTAGCGTGTTATTACACGAGTGTATAACCCAAACGGGTAGTAAGACGCGGCGATAAAATGAAATGAATAAAAACTTTACGTTATGCAGAATATGTAGATGGTTTTGAACTTGTCTTTAAAATAAACATAATGCCCTGGCCTTAACTGCAAGCCGACTGTAAGTCTATAAGTCATCAACACAGCTAGAGCAGGCGGAGCGTACTAATTGGACGTCCGGTGTGTGTGAAGGGTTGGAGGGAGGACGATGTTAATTATTCACTCCTGCTGGGATAGTGCTAATGTCATCTCATCAGTTTTAACACGTGCAAGTACCTCAAACTGATGACTGTGGTGATAGATCGGAGGTACGACACTACCAAACAAACACAGACGCACTTTCACGGGATTTAATTACTTTTAGTTAGACAATACATTCAAAATGGTAGATCCAAAAACATATTATCTGTACATTCCGATTTGTATACCACAGTAAACATTAATATTGCATCTTGTTGGACCTTATGTTTAAATAGGTAGGACTTTGTAAATATTATTTTGGTTTTGTCCGACTAAGTATTTCAAGTTACAACTATATTAAATATAAATTGATCTGTTTCAGACAACACATTCCAACATGTACATTATAGTTAATATTACTCGAATATGTTCAGACAACACATTCCAACAGGTACATTAAGTTAATATTATCGAATGTATTCAGGCAACATATTCTAACAGGTACACTATAGTTAATTTTAATCTAATTTGTTTAGGCAACACATTCTAACAGGTACACTATAGTTAATTTTAATCTAATTTGTTTAGGCAACTCATTCTAACAGGTACACTATAGTTAATATTATTCGAATATGTTCGGGCAACACATTCCAACAGGTACATTATAGTTAATATTATTCGAATATGTTCGGGCAACACATTCCAACAGTACATATATAAATTATTCGAATATGTTCGGCAACACATTCCAAAGTACATATATTAATATTATTCGAATATGTTCAGGCAACACATTCCAACAGGTACATTATAGTTAATATTATTCGAATATGTTCGGGCAACACATTCCAACAGGTACACTACCATCTAGTTAATATTATATGAATTTATTCAGAACAAACATTCCAACAGATGCACTGGTAAATTAAATATTGATAAGGTTTCCCCGCACAGAAGCTAAGCTAGGCAAAGATGTTAGTTTTCTTTTATTTGATTTATCCGTGACGAGGAATTGAGGGTTTTAATTCACATCCTCTAAATACTATATTCCAACCTCTCGTTCGTGTGAATTTGACTAAAGGACCTGGTGTTTACAAAGACGAGTAGCGCTTTTAATTTTAAAATAAATAGTTCTCATTATTTTATTTGTCAATACGGTACCTTAATACAGGATGAATCTGTTAGTAAAATTATAAGTAGATGTAAAAAAAAAAATCAGTGGAATGTAAAGTGGTTTTTAGTTTTAGTCTCATTAATAAAAAAAATAGATTGTGTCATAAAATATAGGTTCAAAAATACCTAGTTATTTAAATTTTTTAGATAATTTTAGTTAGTTTTTAATTAATTTTTTACTTCCACATAGTCCTACAGCAATTAAAATAACCCTTAATTAGATTTGTTACAGTATGCAATTTTCTAAAAATAAAGCTTTTATTCTTACCGTTTTAAATTTTTAGCAAATTAAAGTAACTATTATTTTGATGTATTTGAAACTTTTATACAAAAATATTTGAATAGTAAAGCGTTGTAAGTGTTTTAAAAAAAAGGTGATCTGGCGGTCTGGGGCTAAGTTGTCAGAATTCTGTGCTGGGAGTCCAGGGTTTAATCCTAGGTCCCGGCACAGATTTATCTGATTACCAAACCCTTCCTTCGCCTCTGACAAGACGTGTATTAATCACAGCTTGTGAATGTGTGGAATGCCAGGCCTTCACCGTGGTTGGATTCCACGTTAAACTGTAGGTTCTCCATTTCATCTCACTACACTTTAGTGTAAGTGCGTATATATAGCCCGAACGGGTAGTAAGGACGCGTGCTAATAGTAATAGTTTAGAAAAAAACCGATATTACTATCGTATTGCTCCAATATCAGTTTAGACTTGATAACAGCTCATTTGGTTCGTTACTCTTCATTTAAACCTTGTTGTAGTTTTGATATATTTTATGTATAATTATTTCGTATTAATTTGATAGAATAGGCGGAGATTCAATGTTAGGTAATAGTACATGAACATTAGATAGCAACAAATAAAAATTCCTGATTTGATGAAAATTTACACACATGTTTAAAAAACACTCACTTTTAAAGAACATAGATTTTTTATAAAAATTTAAAGATTTTAATTTTTGCTAGATGGGTGTAAAATTGGGGGCCAAGTAATATCTTGTAAATATCTCGACATATAATGGTTTTCTCAAAAGGTCACGTATACTTATTTGAAGAATATAAAAGTGCCTTATATTTTAATTTTCTAAAATCAATAGAAAGTATTGTGATAGTGAAAAAATTGGGTATCGATATTTTGTCGAATCTTTACGTTTTATGTGAACATGAACCCAAAAAAATAGAATGTCTGTCTGTCTGTCCCTGGAAATGGGTCTAAAGTGGTTAAATGAATTGTGTTTAACCTTGACATTTAGATTTTATAAGGCTATATACATCGGGTATTTTTTTATTTTGAGCCTAACCCTCAAATTAAGGGTAGCTTACTGATGAGAGAATTTTCTTAATTCAAAATTTTTCTAAAATGGCTTTGACGATTTTGATTAAAATGAATATTTAAGATTAGTTTGAAATAAACAATAGCAATGTATCATAATTTTTCATTTGCAAAAATTCGTTAAAGGGTTGTTTATGAATGGAAAATATTGAAAATTCGAAATATTTCGAGATTCCTTTAGCAAGTTGGTTCAAAATGTTAATTTGGAGTTGTATGTCATGGCAAAAAACACCATATCCTTGCTTTTGGGGTAAAAATTAATTTATGGGTAGTTTACTGGCGACTGGTTTTTAAAACGCTTGAAATATTATAGAAATGGCTTTAACAATTGGCTTCCAAATGGCTATCTTGAGAGTGCTTGGTGTGACAAATAGTTCTTTATACTTTATTTAGGTTAAAATCTAATAAGCGATGAGTGATTTGTGAATATTTTAAATATTTTGAAAATGGCTCTAACGATTTTGCTTAAAATATGCCTATGTATGTATATTTATGGTGAGTGATTGACATGAACATGACAAATAAAGCTCTATACTTATTTTAGAGGGAAACTTTGGTTAAGGGTGTATTACTGAGGACTATTTTAAATTTGACTATATTAAAACATGGTTATAGCGATTTGGTTAAAAAGTGGAATTCATTAAGTTGTTTGCACCATAAATAGTCTATAGATTTGTTTTTCTAAAAATGTCACACAATGACAAATTTTCGGAAAATTTGATTTTTTGAAAATTGCTATGCTTTTTTCAAAATTAGTATCCGGAAACTATTTTACACTATAAATAAAAATTATTTATTTATCTAAATTATATTAATTTAAAAGTAGTTTACTTAACACAACTTATAGAAAATTGACTTTTTTAATTGAGCTTTGAGAAAGAATTTTAAATGGTCATCTGAGAATAGTTTTACATGATAAATAAGAATATTTTTTTATTTTTAAAAATAAATAATTTTTGGATTATTTAATTAAAGAGTGTTTATTGCGATCAACGAGACGATTGTTTGATTCTATGAGAAAAACATCATTAGGGGAGCTATCTTAAAACCTATATTTAACATTTTTCTTTGAAGCTATAATATACATGAGAAAATTTGTGCAATTGAATCGTACCATGTAATTTTATTTCTGCTCAATAAAAATAGGCAGAGATTTGACGTATTTTTTTTTCCCCTTTTTTTCTACCCATGTCCAAATATTCAACTTTTTCTATAACTTTTCGAAGAAAAATATGTTAAAAATGTGTAAAATCTTTGGCTTACGGTTGGTTATCGAATTCGCTTCAATTTGTTTTCCATACGTTATCCTACGATTAACCTAACGAAGCTATCACATTAAGTATCCAGAATATTGTATTCTTAAAAATTCAAAAAATTCAAAAAATACAAAATGTATCTTGACTATTTATGTATCTATGAAACTATGAAATTATTAATTAGTTCTATAACACAAAAAAACTGTTGTGATATAATCGAATAAAGAACTAAAAATAATTGGTTTGTCATTCTTAAGAAAACTCACTTTTTTTTTCCTGAATATTTTATGAAAGTTATTGTTCAAACAAAGTTTGTGCTAACAGTTTTTAATGCGTTTTAAAATTTAGTAAATAATATTTAAAGGGGTGGGTGTTTTATTTAACTATCACAATTACAGTATTAAAATAGCCATTTGGAAATTTTTCCTTGTTACAATTAATTTTGAGATATTTTTCCTGATTGATTGATTTAGTGCCGGTAGCGCTAATTAGTTATGTCAACACTTATCACTCTGTCTCACTTGTAAGATTAGTCAACACGGAATGAAATATTTCAGTAATTAATCAATCATTAATGTGGTATTAGCTGCCATTGGTTTTACTTTGTAAAATATATATCTGCCCATCAAACACAATAATTGACCATTATTTTGTTTTTAATAATATATTTCTCTCTCATATCACTTTTAATGAATCTAAAACTGTATTGAAATGATGGTTTTAATATACATATTATTCAGATTGAAAAATGAGACCTGTACACGGGAAGTGATACCAGCACATTTGACTGAATACACAAAAGCTCTTACCACCGAGAGCTATCTAAAAATAGTCCCGTGGTCAGGGTCACTCCTCGATCATATTTCAAGGCAGAGTCTGTGATAGACATGCGGAAGTTATCGGATACATATGAGAGATCACCTAAGAGCACTATCTATTAAATAACGCAGTCAACCTAGATTCAGGAGGACTTTATGAGTGAATAATGTCCTTGGGCCAGGGGGTTTATCTTGGATAGCTCAGTGATTAAAGCATTGACTTACTTTATGTGCGATGAAGAAAGATCCCCCCCCCTACCCTTAAGCCAAAGAAGAGCTTTTATCAACCCATCAGCAGATATGTGCTGTTTTATTTGTCTATTGAGTGTACCTATGTGAATTAAATATTGATGTTTTTATGTATATAATAAATGTATTATAAACAAATAAACATTTGGGTACTAAGACAAAAGATCCCATTTTTGGTTCACGTGTTTAAGCGCAATTCTAACATTTAAAGAATGTGTAGGCCTATTTAATTTGGGATAATCAATAGAATCGATCAGTACCAGTGGCGTTGCCCGGGTTTAAGGCCCGAGCTATCCAGTCTCCCCCTCCCCCCTCACGGCCCTACTTCCACCAACTCTTTTTAGCTCAAGCATATGATTTAGTTTTTCAATTTCATAAAAAAAAATGTTTAAGAATTTTTACGGTGGGATTATATTTGCAGTTTTTATAGTAACAAATTTTTTATTGGCAAAGTAAATCAAATATTTCTCTATTAGACAAGTTTAATTTAGTTTTATACATATAGTAGTATCAACAACTATTTAATATCAATCATGGAAATAATTGCAAAATTTGTAATATTTCATACAACATTCTACATTGAAATGTCACTATGCCCATGACAGTCAAGTGTTGAGATTAGTAGACGTAGAAAATGAAACTAGTTGTATCTACTGAAGGAATATTTTATTAATAATGGCAATTTTATAACCCCCACCTCTTCATACAAACTGTAAGGGACGTGAGAAAAGATAAGTTTATTTGTAGTTTTATAAAAATAAAATCAATATAAATAAAATACTGCTCCAATAGAAACATACTACCATGTGAAGTGGATTAAACTTTATCAACAGTTGTTGAATACTTATGATTAGCATAGCAGCATTAGATGATATTTTATTAATAATGGCAATTTCTAACCCACCCTCCCCCCCCCCTTCATACAAACTTTATAGAGACTAGAAAAGATAAGTTTAATTTGTATTTTATAAATAAATCAATATAAATAAAACTGCTCAATAAAATAAACTACCATGTGATAGTGATTAACTTTCAAGTTTTTAATAATTTATTGCATAGCAGCATAGATAAATTTTTAAATTAAGACAATTATAAATAAACTTCATACAATATTTAATAAATGTTATCACCATGAAGAAAATCAACTCCATGTTATACTGAGCATCTCTATTATTTTGACAAAAAAATTTACTGCTATAAAAATTCAAATATATGATCCTTTTCTCACGTTCTGCATCCCAGCTAAAATTATATTAAACTTACATGATAACGTACTAAACTAATTAGAAGATTTTCTCGGGTGAGTTATACGTCTATTTATTAATACTTAATTATAAATATATTAGAATCCGAGAAGTTACCACATATTTTGAATCCATTTTTTTCCATCCTGTGCCCTGGGTAAATTTATTATTCAAGTCATATATGTTTCCACTACCGGCTTGCTAGGCCTGTTTTAATTTCAAATGCCTTATAATCTAACTTAAGACTAGGACAGACACAACATCCAGTCCCAAAGCCATCAATTTATCGTTAGGAAAGAGTAAATTCACATTTTCATCAAGATAAATTTGCGGCCATGCCGGGAATCGGACCCGGAAACTTTAGTTGAGTAGGCAGACATTTTACCGACTGAGCCAGGGTGTTGGACTATGCACCAGCATATGCATGGATCCAAATGTGATTCGAACCCAAACTCACAGTTTTCGTTACCGGTCTATTGTGAGTGTGACGCCTTACACCATTCGGTCACCGAAGTGGGTTATGATGATATAAACACCCCTACCTATGAACACACTATTTGTTCATTAAATCAATTTTTATTTTTATTTTGTGCGAACTAAAGTGTAGTTAATGTTCTTGTGTGACTTTTAAATAGGTCATGATTCTTTGATAACGTTGAAAAACCAGTTTTAGGTAGTTCCACATATCGATAGAAAAGTTAATATCAGTTCTGCCCGGTTTTACACTTTGTTGAAATGAAAAAGTCCAATTTATTCAACTTTACATGGCAAACAATTTCTAGTTGATTTATATTTGTATTCATGAAAATAATAATTAACTTTCACCTAATAATCACTAAGGCCAGTATTTTGATGATATATCTTTTTATATATATAAAACAGTTTATTAAATACATAAACTCTGTTCATGATCCCCTGTTGTAGAAATGTAAGTTTTATATGCCTTTTTTCATTATTTTGTTTTAATTTTAAATTATTTTTCCCCGTTTTAGGCATTTTTAGGCATTGAGTAACCCATAGGCATATTTTAGTAATTTTAAGGCATTCATGTTGAATAAATATATTTTTTAATAATACTAATATTTGATAAATGCTCAAACATAACTTTTTTCAAAAAGAGTTGTTGGACTGAGATGATAATGCAGGTAAAGCCGTTGGTCCCATGTCGATTGTGAAAATAACTTTCTTGGCAAAATTGGTTGGCCCCTTCGCTCTTGCTCATAGAAACTCTGGTGTGCTGATATAATCAGTTGATTCAGAAAGTTCATGTTAAATACCTCAAATAAATAAAAATAATAAAATACTTAAAATATATTTTGTTTTGTGTACTAACAGTTCCAACCTATTAGATTTGATACTTTAACTCTTTAACAAATGATTAGGAGGGAAATATAAATTTGTATCTCATGTAGTGCATATAAAAAACTGTTTCTAATTAAACTAATGCCATTGAGGGTAGATCTAGTTGCTTGATAAAATATATCAAAGGATCATAAAAAAATCCTTTCATCAAATATATATTGTGTGTTTGACAATTTTCACTAAAAAAAAATATTTTTCTCGTGGTTTCAATGCATTTTAAAAATGTGTATTTGTAGTATTGTTCAAAATAATACTATTATTTCGACAATTTATACTACTTTAAGAAATAGTTTGCTTAATTTTAATATTTTACTTTTCGAAATCCCCTTGAGTATTATTATTATTAGCACCGCATCTTACTACCCGTTCGGGTTATACGCACTTACGCTAATGTGTAATGGTGAGGTGATTGTGAGATGAAATGGAGGGCCTACAGTTTAACGTGGAATCCGAACCACGGTGGAGGCCTGGCATTCCCCACATTCACAAGATGTCTTGTTAGAGGTGAAGGAAGGGTTTGTCAATCAGATAAATCTGTGTCGGGACCGAGGATTAAACCCCGGACTCCCAGCACAGAAGTCCGACACCTTACCCCTAGACCGCCAGGTCACCCCCGTTAAGTAGTCATACTCTTTAACTATATTATTGTGATTTTACACACACATCGAAAATTATCAAATTCAAGTTTGTTAAATTAAAAATATGAGTATAAAAAGTGTAATAAAAACATGGTAGTTACTATACTTATAGATAAGTTTTTTAAAATCAAAAATGGCACTATAAAAATGTAATAAAATACCATAGTCGGTCAGTAAATTGTTAACATTTTTACTTCTGTCAAATAATGTAGAATTAATTATACAAAACATAAGTCTTACCGGTTGTTCTCTATAGGTGTAAAACGTGTTATCTTACCTTTATACGACTAAATAAAATATAGGGGGTTTGAGAACAAGCTGCTTAGGAAGATATTAGGTCCAAAAGGGATGAGGATGTTAGAGAGTGTAGGTGGTTACATAACGATGAGCTACATACCCCATAATAATTACAAGACATTGTTATGATAATAGATTATCGTAGATTATAGATGGAAGAACATGCAGTGTGAATTCAAGAATCTATAACAGTAGTCAGGGTGTTGACTGGCAGCCCTGATCGGAAGATAGAATTGGGAAGACCTAGACTCAGATGGGAGGATGACATTAAAATAGACAAGATAGTGATAGGGTGTAATGTGATGGATTGGATAGAACTAACTCAAGATAGAGATAGGGTGTAATGAGATGGATTGGATAGAACTAGCTCAAGATATAAGGTGTAATGAGGTGGACTGGATATAACTATTTAAAGATAGAGATAATTGGCGTACGTCCTTAAGTGCAGTAATCAACTTTCCAGTTCCCTATGCCATAAAGTATGCAAGTATATGTATTATAGTCATATAATCCTATATATAGTGTTATATTTATTTATATGAGCTGTAAAATTTAAAAAAAGCTTTGTAAAAGTGTAATTATATATAGTAGTATATAGTTTTATTATGTTTTATGGTGACATTACTATTCTACTACTCTCATTACTTAGAGTTAATGTTATAGAATTACCTTCTGGTAGGGCAGAACCTCTTCTCTTGTCAGTTTCAGAAGAAATAAGTTTCTTTTTTGTTTTTTGTTTTTTCTTCAAATAACCACTTGTTAACGTGATGAATTTTAATATTTTTACTTATGTAATCATAACAAGTCTTTCGTTGGTGGCACCAAGAAGACAGTATAGAAAATTTAGATTTAAGTTACCAAATCATTGGAAAGGTTAGTTTGTAACGCGAGGCGGGGATTATAAATAACATTATCAGTTAACATAATATGAACTTTAATTAGAAAACCAGCTATGTTCACATTTAAGTAATATTTCGTTTGTGTATATATATATATAAATGGTAATTGGAACCGTTAATATCCTTATTGGATAACATTAAATTTTCACACTTCTCTTCCGAAGATCAGATGTAAGAAAGGTATTTTCGCAATTTTTTAATTATTGTCAGACTTGGATAAGATAAGATATTCGTATTTTCGGCAGAGAAAAAAAAAGATTACTGGCATACGCTTGAGAATCTAACCCGCCACTGTTTTTTTTTTCTTTTTTAAATTGCTCATCCGATTCTAAAAAAACGTGTGGCAGTAAGTGATATGAATAATTATTAAATGAAACAATTATGTCGCGAGCTTGAATAAATAACAATCGCGCTTCGGATACATCTGTTTTTGGCGGTAGATTTTATTTAGTCCCTTTTTTTTTTTGTCCCCCACCGTCTTCCTTCCACACCTATTCCTTTCACATGGATAAGAAGGTAATTTACCACGGATGTGACAACCTGACAACGGCTGTGCGAGTTCTGTCAGGACGAGAGAAACAGTGTAGTGTGTTTCACGCTTGGCTGAGCCACCGTCGCCGGTCGCCGGTCGCCGCGAGTGCTTCGGACAGTTACACGCGGGAGTATGGTAGGTAGACCCGCCACGGGGAGACGGAAGAAAATGCGGGCGGTGCTTTACTGGGTGTGTGTGTGTGTGTGAGAGAGAGAGAGAGAGAGAGAGCGGGAGAGGGGGAAGTGTATAGTTAAAGGTTGAAAAGAGATGTGTGAGGAATGAGAGAGAGAGAGAGAGATACTAAAACGCGTCTCCGCGCACGCTAGCCCCCTCACTGCAATAGATGCCCCTACTCCCCCCCCCCCGCCAAGTCCCCCATCAAATGGTTTCCGCATGCGTAAACCATGAGTCTGAGAAGAATGTAAGGCGTAGGGGTTTGGAGGTGGGGATTAGTCATCTGAAAATAATATAAGATGTAGACATAAAAAAGTTGAATTAAATCTTTCGTTTGTTAAAGTAGTCCTGCCCCCCCCCCCCCACCTCCTTTTAACGATTAAAAGAAAAGTTGGACCTTTGTTTTATGATGATATTCTATGTGTTTCTTAAAATTGTAGCCATGGTCTTTGATAGTTCATATCAACTTAAAAATAAGATATAAGTATTCAATTTTGAAAAAGGTTTTAATGTTGAATAATATTAATCGATGAAGAGTTATGCCCCTCTTTATTCCCAGTGTCAGAATTCTTAGTGTTATGTCTTTGGTCTCGTTATAGGAAAGATCATAAATAATTTACTCTACAGTTAGCTTTTAGTGCTATCACCCGCCTCGGTGGCGTAGTTGGCTAACGCGCTAGTCTTGTTGAGCTCGACTGCTGAGGACGGGGAGATCGAGGTTTGAATCTCGGTCGGGTGAACTGGGGGTGGTTTTTCCTAAATGGTTTTCCACTCTCCCTCCACGCAAATGCGGGTTCTCTTCCTCTAATTCAACCTTTACAATTCCTAATCCATTAGAGTAATTAGTACTTAAAGCGTATAACTCGAACGGGTAGTAATACGTGGTGCTAAATATTATTATTATTATTATTATTATTAGTGCTATCCATGTGGTAAATTCTTGAAGCTAGTGTGATGTGTTTTAAGGCTGGGTATAGTGCGCTTTGTTAAGCTAGATTTTTAATGATTTTTAATGGTCTTGTGTTTAAAGTTCCTAGATACAGATATATACGTCCAGGGTTCAATCTCCGGTGATTTCAATTTTAATTTTATTTTTTTAGATCAGTGGCTCTAGAACGGGGTCAACTTAGCCTTGTGAGGGCAAACGAAGAGCTGCTTGGATTAAAAAGTAGTGGTTCCAGTCTAGAAAGTTGAAATTAACGGTTAATCGTGCTGACTATAGTATGATTTTTGTAGGAATAACAGTAAAAGTTACCTGAGTTACTAAAACAAATTTAATATAGTCTTCTGTACTGGGGGTTCCGGGGTTCAATCCTCGGTCCTGGCACAGATTTATTTGAATGCCAAACCCTTCCTTCATCTCTGACAAGACGTGTGTATTAATCACAACTTGTGAATGTGTGTAATGACAGGCCTCCACCGTGGCTCGGATTCCACGTTAAACTGTAGGTCCTTCATTTCGGCTCACAATCACCCCACCATTACACATTAGCGTAAGTGCGTATAACCCGAACGGGTAGTAAGACGCGGTGCTAATAATAATAAATAATAATAATAATTAATAATAATAATTAATAATAATAATAATGTTTTCCCACTGCCAGACAGCTACACCCAGGAACATTGTAAAACTATTTGGTTTCTGGCGTTTATGAATTTATGCTCGACTATTATAGTGCCTTAAATATTACCTTTACCTAGTGCTTTTATTTGGTTAAAATGCAGGGACAATGAAATATCTCTTTATTTATTATAGTTAAGAGACGTCCGTACTGATATAACAATGCTGTTAACATAAGCTATCGGCAAATAAACATTTCAAGGTCTAAAATTCAAATAAATATATTTGAAATTTTTTACAAGCTGGTTGCGATGTTGAATAAAGAATATTACTGATGGTACCCAAATATTTAAAAAGAAGTCACAGTAAACATAACCTTACTAAGAAAAACCAATATATATTTTATTAGTCATTATGAAATACGCTTCAGATATAAATTGTGTATGGACATAATAACTTTAACATTTTATATAAATTTAAAAAATTTCAAAAATTAATCGTCAGTTAACCAGCATCAATTCTTTTAAATATAAAAACTAACATACATTCTTATTTAATATATAAAACTCTTCCCATATTTCTACCCAATTTTTGATCATATTAAATTATAAAACTGTTCAATTTTAAAAACGAAATCATTTGTAAACTACTCTCAATTTTGGGGTTAAAAATAATCGAAATCAATAAAACGCCCCGAGGTATAACCATATACCATTTACATAATAGATCCAAAATAAAATGCATACATCCGTTTCGGTTGTAGCTTCAGGTACCGACAGACAAGTGGTCATGGCTCAGACAGAGTAATTGCAAGACAAGCTTTTTAGGACTCGGGGGCAGATAAAACGTAATGTTTCATAATATTTTTGGGGTCAAAATTTGTAATTATACTCGTAAAAATTATCTCATATTTAAGAGATTTACAACTCTATAAAATAAAAATAGGATTCAAAATTAAATTTTTTTAAATGTATTTTTGATGGATCACTTTTTAAAAATAAGTCTTTTAACCGATTTTAACAAAACTATTAATTGTACCATTTACAGTATTAATGGCAGATTTTTCCCAAATATAAACACAATTGAGTGAATTTGCAATCTCCTAGTCCTTCTTTATAGCATCAATGCTATGCATATAATTTTATTTTGTCGCTAATATAACCCATTCTAAGGGTCCAGTGGCAGGGCATAATCTTTTAACAAAGTTTCACCACCTACGGACATAGCTTATCACTCTTTACCCCAAAATTTTAAGAATATATCAATTTTTTTTTAAATACCTACACACACATGTATATTTAATTTATTTTGGCAACACGTTTTACCATTTGTTCAGGATATACGCATGTGTACTAATTACTCTGATGAATTGAGGGTAAAGAAGGTTGACTTTCGATTAAATGTACCTTCATTTGCATGGATATAAAGTAGCAAACCATTTTAAAATAAACACCCTCAATACACCGGACTAGGACTCAAATCTCATTCACTCTGTCATCGGTGGTCTAGTATATTGTGAGCGTGACGTTTTAGACCAGGCACCCACCATTACAGGTGTTTGTAAATCCAAAAGGGGACAAGGATTCACTCAAACCAAAACCTAATAACGAGTGGTCATTGTTTTACATACAACATAGTAAAAATATATCGATAGATAAATTATTATGGTCATGAGTTTAAGATATATAAATTTACCCTTGATATTTTTACATTTATTTACTATAATATGTCTACATATGACCATACTTTTGTAATAAATGTATACTTGTATTATACTTAATTTTCTGTTCCTATATCTTGAACTCTATTTAATAATTTCTTAATCAAATATTACATCGGAGTGAGGCTCCTTAACCCAACGTAAATCTGACTTAAAACTAATGTGGCTTACTGCATATACAGCTTGGATGTTACAGGTGGTCTTTGTTAACCTACGGGATGCTTTTTACTTTCGGTTTGATGCTACTACTGGCCGAACTGCGTGTCTGATTGACAGTCAGCCTTCATTCCAGTCGATGTCACGGTTACCCATTGGTGTCGGTCACGTATTACACTTGTTTCCAAGTGGTCCGAGCTCATGGGAATCCTTAACAGATCCAGTCATCCTTCCCCTGTATACCTCTTTGCTGTTGTGTTTTGCTTGACGGTGTATCAGGGCCAGACTCCAAAAATTGGAGAGATTGCTATCCCTGGAATCCCGGACTCCCACCTCTCCAGGATACCTCAAGAGAATGAGACATTGGGATTTTCCGAATCTCGTAGTTATTATCTTAAATCCTAGGTTTTATGTTTTCACATTGTCCGTCTCGTCTATATTAGGATTCTGGTAGGAAGAACAGTGCTTAGCAGTTATAAAGTTATTAAAACAATGTTAATATATTAAAACGTCAATTCTGTGATCTGCAACTGTTAATTTTGATATATATTATCAATACTTTTAAAATAAAAATCTTAAGATAAAAAGGTGATATTAACGTTGACCACAAAAAAAATATATTTGTACTTTATTAACGGAAGACAACTAGGCTATACTTTTGGTCTGCTTGTATTCTCAATCATTGTCATCGTCCGTATCTTTACCACTATATTGTTGGTGTTTAAGGATATTAATTATATCTAGGCCTATCATAAGTCACAGCTGCAGATGAAATGTTTTGATGTATGAATATATTAAAATTGTTTTAGTATATTTTATAACTGTTCATCCTACCAAAATCATACTAAAGTAACACAAGCTAATGTTAGTGAATAATAATACCCTTACCACTGAAGGGCCTCAAAATTGCATAGTTTTTGGAGCCTAAAGTGTTGCAATTAAACTTTGAGATATTAGATTTCTGTTGAAATATCATAATATAAATAAAGATGAATTGAAATTAAAACTACCATTTTATAAAGGAAAGGCCAAAATTTATGAAAATAAGATTCAACTTATTCCCATTAAATTTACTACTCTCATAGAAACATATTTTGCTTGTGTTTATTACCTTCACCCGATGTTATGAACATTAAAAATATATTATATATACCTTTGTTTGGCAATAAAAGGCACAGTAGAACATAAATATGCACTTATGAAAATTTGCAGTTTACTTTTAAACGTGCTAGTTTCCAATTTAAACGTTTAGTTAAGATTACAGATCATCACAATAATCGTGTATTGTATTTTTGTAGCGTCTTATCATAGTTACATTGTTTGGTTCCCAAAAGACTCTTAATTACTTTAATAATATTCTACCAAGTAGTTAAATAATGTGATGTCATTCTAAACTCGCCGTGTTCCATTTCACTGTATTCATTCCAAGCTGACTATCTCCCACACCACGCAACCGGCTACGCGAATGTGTGATCAAGACTGAATGCGCGCGTGAACTGACCCGGCCAACATTGAGTGCTCACTAAGAACAATAAGGCATTTCCAGCCACGTAGCCTAGATGCCTGTTCTAGGGCTTTCTACGGCCTTCTCGTCACATATTCTCCTTCCACCCACTACCTCTCTTTTTCTTTGTTTTTGTCGTGTATGTAATCCCTACCTTCCCCCTCTTTGAGTAAAGATATCAAATAAATACCACCAGGAGATCGGAAGATACTTCACTCTTGAAAGGATATCAATCTTGGACACATATACGTATTTTAAAATGTAAGAACTGAATTAATTTTTTGCTATTTGTTTTTCAATATTTCTTCTCGGCATTATTATTTTTGTCATGATAATAATACTTTATGCTTTGAAAATTAAAATTAAATAATTGACGTAGAAAAATTCCAGTTGACTCGAGTTTATATTATGTTAAATCTTGTGCTAATTCAGTTAGTAACATTTATCTCTTGAAAGAACTAGCTAGTTAAACTCCTTCCGACTATTGGAAAGTAGACTTAAATAATTGACGTGGAAGGAGTCCGATTGACCCAAGTTTACATTATGTTAAATCTTGTACTACATAATTAAGTCCTTTAAGGAAATTAAGAGAAATGTTACCATCTATTCAAAGTCTTCCCAACTAGTGGAATAGAAATGTAATGATGGGAAGTTGTTGACTTAGTTTATTTTAAATATAACATTTTCTCTTTTTTTATTAGTCTTTTGGAGAAATTAAAGAAATAAAATGCTATTGGCTATTCCAAGTCCTCTCGACTAATGGCAATATAGATGTAAATTTTTGACGTTATTCACTTCTACTCTTTACTAAAAATATATGGTGTTTATTTATAGAATAGAGTGAATATTGTAACGTGAATATTCGAGTTTTGTTCAATCAATATTCTCTCTTTCTATCTCTCTCTCTCTCTCTCTCTTATATATATATATATATATATATATATAATATATATATATATATATATATATCCTTTTGATGTAAATTTTTCATACATACCTCTTATTACTTATCCTTTATTTATAAATAAACTGATTCTATATATTTATTTCCAACTTGCCAACTTCAACTTTATTTCAATTTAGCTAAGTGGTATATAACTTCCTGGGAATGTTGTTTATTAATTTGTAATATTTGTATTCATCATTTTTTGGTCTATCCTTTTTGGTTTACTGCAATTATGCAGAATGGGTTGCTTGGAAACACGAGTAAATATATTATCTAATAATATATATTCGCTTTTAATAGTCCTATCCGCTCACTATATATTAATCCCCCCCCCCCTTTTTTTATTTTTGTAACTTTGTATGCCTGCCTTTGTCCTAGAGGATGAAAAGGGGCTACATTTTGTAAAAATACAAAGAAATTTAAATGTATTACTCATATGCCATAGTATTTGAGGGTTACTAGGATAAAAATAGGGGGTAGGGGGGTTATACTCACGCATATTTTTTCAAGATAACTACATCTATATCAAAAAACACATCAAGACACTAATTAACATAATAAATACCTATTTAAGTTTTACTCTGCCTTAGAACATACAATCACCAATGCACATTTGCATAAATTAGAGTATTTGTCAACACAATTATCCAAAATAATCTAGTAAATGCTTTCAATAACTAGGTACATTATGACAAAGTTTTAAATTAGTCCTTTTTCTTTTATTTCCCTCTTCTTTGCACCCCATCTTACTACGCATTCAGGTTATACGCACTCTCTATAGTTAACACCTAAAAACGGGTTTTTTTTTTTTTAAGTTCTTAATCACCTAATTATTAGTATTCTGTTTCAAGTTGTTATTAATTGATATTCACTGTACAATTCGGCAATAAAACACTATATGAATCTAGCATTATTTGTCAATAAAATTTGCACTAAACAGTATTTGTCTAGTATACTAATAAACACTACATATTTAATGCATGACTACATCGAACTGAATGTATAATTTTATTTTATCACAAATGCAACTAGTTTTTTTTTTTGTGTTATTGTCCTGACTCAGAATTTATTTAGTATTGATTTTGAAAACAAACTAATTATCAGAGCTTCTATTCCAACATGAGCTAGGTATTTTTTTTTTAGTAAAAGTGCTATATTAACATATGAATATTCACTTTTTTAAGTGACGTTTATAAATATATATAAAGAAATATTTTTATCTATTTGGTCAGCAATAAAGGTGTTTTATTGTAAAAAAACTCGAGAAATACGGGCCTAGTCTCACATTCTTCCCTCCACCCTCCCCCCTCCAACCCGACATAAAATAGCTTGTATTAAATTATCCCTACATATAAAATCCCTTATTGTGTTAGACAAGATTTCCTCCTAAAACTTATTTGGTTTCCATGAACGAATCTCCCAAACTTTGTATTTTACTCCTCGAAGAATTAATTAATATTGTGAACTCATGCTTGTCTTTCTTTATCAAAGTATCTCTACGATTAAAAGTTAGTAGGTCCTACTACATCTTTGATGGTTAAAAGCAGCTAGCTATAAACACCTGCCTACGCGTTGCAGCCAGCTAATTATAACACTATACACGTGAAAATACGGACTGGTTAGCTTAATTAAACAGAATTGCTTAAAAGATTACTGAAATATGTGGATGAACGTGGGAGATATTTTTGGAGTTAGTGCATTGTTGTGATAAAGAAACTTATTTTTATAAGTCATCTCACAAGTAAAACATTTGTCTTTTTTTCTTACAAATTTTAGGATTGTAGCGATTATTAAAATATTACTTGAAATTAGTTAAATTTAAGATTGATATCAACACTAAACCAAAAATCATTAGTTAAATAATTCCGTATTCTTTAACTGGATTCAAGCCCAAGGAGAATTAATTAAAAAAAATAGTTTAGTTAGTTATATAATTATTACACAAATAGTAACTGTGATTTGAATAATATGGCCTTTTCTTAGATTATTGAATTAATTATCCTATTTAATTTCTTATTTTATTTTTAGCTTTTATAAGAAAATGTTCTTATTTTTAACAAAGTGAAAAATTACATCCTGGACAATACCATTGAACCAGTGACCTTTGTCTTTGCGTGTCAATGCTCTACCAATGAGCCATCCTGGTTTGTAAAGCAATCAGGGCTATCCTCACCACTTGTCAGTTTGTGATACAGAGAAGTTAAAAACTATATATGCTTTTTCTTCTGACGAGCTTAGTTAAGGTTTTAATTTTAATCTTAAGTATTCTTGGATACAATATCAATAAAATAGTAATAAAAGAAAAGTCACACTACACATTTCCAGGACAACATCTTTTAGATCTCAAACCTCACAAAAAAATTGCAAATAAATGTTTTTTTAAATTCAATTTAAGTATGATGGCGACCTCCCTAAACCATCATCTAAAGTGCATTAGAAAGGTCTCATGATTGTCTAAAAGATGGCAGCACTTTCCCAATTATTTCTGTTATTTCCACCTCTTTCCCTTGTACCTTTCAGATGCAATTATTTTTTATGGACAATTAAACTCATCTTTAATCTTCCTCAGTATTACTCGCTAGGCCCATTCACCATTAGGTCAGTTTCTGTTTAAAAATCATTTCCATGTGAGGTTTAATTATACAAATAACCGCTTCGATATAAGAATGGTCTCAGGTGTCACTCTAGGAGTAGATTAGACTGCCGATGGTGGGGAGGTCGAGATTCAAATCTTTGTCAGATGTACTGAGTGTGTTTTGACAATGGTTTTCCACTGTCTGTCTGTCTGTCTCTCTCTCTCTCTGAGGTTTCTTCGTCTTGATCGTTTTCGATGCTCTCTGCTTCCATACATGTCGCATCTTGACCCCGTAGCTCTTTTTGATAAGATGGCGAATTATTGTGAATGAAAATAAAGTGTATCTGAATTGCACTATAATGTCATGATTGAACATAGAAGCAAATTTTAACTAACAAAAAAACATATATATAATATTGTAAAATATTTTTACAATGTAAAAAGCAAATGTAAAAGTACAGTGGGATAGCAAATAACATCAGATTTTCTACCGCTTCTGTAAATGTAGGTTTATAAGGTACAAAGTAAGGATTTTCAAGCCATTTGTTTTAAAACTTTGTATTTATATTAACTATCGAATTTAATTGGAGTGTTTATTGACATAATTAATTACATCAAACGTTTAAATTTAGCATATTTTAATATATCAAAGAACACATTAAGCTTATCGCAGAGCGTGTGAGCAGTTAGAATACAAGGATGTATCCTGTGAGGAATTATTATCATTATGTAGCTATATAAATATGCAATTTGAATTAATATACATATTCCAAATATATATCATTTTTGATATCCCCTTTCACAGTGATGAATTAATGGTTGGAGGGGTTCGTTGAGCTAACCACATTACACTCTAAATTAAAATAATGGAATCCAGATCAACGGCAGAGAGTGAATGATACTTTGTTGAAGTTTTAGGAGCTTAGGAAGGAGGAGGATTATTTTTCGAACTTAAATCGCCTAGTCAAATTAAATAAGTAAAAATTCGATACTACCCAGATCTGTCTCTGGTGAGAGATGGTGTTTACATACACTATACCATTTGATATGAGCTATAGCAATTCGTTACTTTAATTGTTTGTCTTTCTTGTGGTTCTGACAAATATTAAAGTGGCAGATTTATGAACAATACTATTGATAATACTCAATATACATCCATTCTTTGTGATTAACGGAGTTAAGGTGTCTCTTGTAAGGTTAGTTGGTGTATGAACAATACCAGTAATAACATTTAGCATACAGCCAGTCCCTGTGATGAATAGAGTGAAGGTGTCCTCTTGTAGGGTCAGTTGGTGTTTGCATTTCGGTGGACTTGGCTGACTGATGTACAATAGTACCCTCTGGCTCAATGAGGAAAGCAACGGGAAACTACCTCACCCCTCATTTCCCTAGTACGCCTCTTCAGTGCTTCCTAGGCTTTACAGCTGACGGTGGTAATTTTGAGGATCCAAACAACCATTTGGCAATACATATAGAGTTGTTAGCAAGATAGTGTAAAGTGATAATATATAACTGCTCACACAAATTAATGGCCCGGGACTGGATTTTTTTGCCTGTCCTAGTCTTAAGATAGATTGTACGGCATATGAAAACACGATAGCCAGTGGTGGAAAAATACTTGACCTAGATAAAAGTTGACCCAGGCCATAGACAGGAAACGGTAATGGATGTATTATCTCATCGGGACGAAGTAATCGCACCTACATAATGGCACAATCTCAGAAGGCGGTTACATAAACGTCACTGTCAATAGCATACCAGGAATGTCTGTTTAACCAACAAACCCAGGTTGTATACGATTTTAAAAGATGTACTATTTTTTATCACAGACTATGACAGACTTTTGATATTTTTCTAAACTTTTTTTGTTCAAATCCCACGATGCTAATGATGAATATTATGGAAGTCTGAGATTACTCTGCTTATAAGATTAAATTAGACGTATTTATTGAATATTTTCTATTTTATTTAGGCCAAACATAGTTTTTCCTAAAAAAAAATATTCTACCAACCACTTAGTGTGTATCGAGAAGGGAGTATCCCCCTCCTCACACACAGATGACCTTGTTGGGGTCTTAGCTATGCCGGACCCCGTCCATCACATCGCCCAGGGGCCGCCTCGTGGAGAAACCCCGACAGGATTTTTAGAGCTCTGTCAATACCGGCTCGTTTATATGAAACGTGCGTGGGTCCAGACAAGGCCTCCGAGATATTAACAGGCCTGGGTGCTTGGCCCTATGTGAGTTGGTGACGTCACCTATAAGGGCTTACATCTCAGGAATGTTGGGTTAACCCTGTCTGGGGAAGTGTCGCCAAGGCCAAATAACTCCAGTCTGCCGATAAATTCCTCACGGTTTAATTCACTTGTGCCAATCGTCCAGTCGTTACATTAGTTTTAGTAGTTTTAATATATTGTTTTAGCATACTATTGCGATCCAAAATATTTACTAGGTATACAAGTTATTAGTTGATCGAAAGTGTTAGTGATGCAATGTGTTAGTCTTTAGTTTAAAAATAATATTTGCTAGTCCCGTTTACAGATTCACTTTTAATAAAATCGAACTTTTAATTTTTACAATAAAATTTAAAAATACCTCGCAAGTGTTGTGTTCCTGGGTGTAGATCTAATTATGATTCTCAGAAGGAGAAATAAATTTAAAAATTTTTTTTACCTCAGGAACCCCATCTTCGTCAACAGTGGTTACGTGCAATTCACAAGGAAGATTTTATACCGGAATGTTCTGTTGTTATTTGTATGCATCATTTTTGTGATCAATATAGAATCCGAGAAGATCATGCTACAAGAGATGATGAATCCGTTTTAATAGTGCCTAGAAAAATTTCCAAGTTAACCAATGGTGCCTATCCGTCATTTTTTCCTAATAAGCCCTTGTATTTCACCTCAGAGCCTCCAGCTAAACGAAAACCACCTGAAAAATGAAGAGAAGAGATGACTTGCCAAGAGGAGGACATTATAAATAAATGGAATAAAGATGACGTTGTTAAAAATTTCCAGGATTTGAAAGGTAAAATCAGCTCAATAAATACAGACCATTTTACAAAAATTGAGTCGGAAAATAGAATCACTCTCATGAAAATTGATACAAGTTGTGACATTCCTAAAATGGTAGTATCATTAAAAATAACCTATAATTTGGTAGTTACAATTTCACACAACAATATTATCATACCAAATTTTAAACTTAAATGGGTTTTAGGAACAGAAATGTTAATTAACAGGTGGTACTAAATTATAATGTTTGTTGATTCATCTAGCTTCATACCATCCCGAGATCCTTTCAATAGAAGATTCAATTAAACATGCCTCAGAAGTTTTAAAACAATGTTGTAATGATAATGAGGAAAATTCTCCATTGAAAATAAAAACGAAATTTTTGCAGGAGCAAAATAATTTGTAAGTTGATACATCACCCAGATACACAAAGGAAATTTTAATATGGGCCTGTTCTGTTTATTTTAATAATCCAGTGGAATATAAGCAAATTAGAAATTTTAACTTTTTGACACTACCTCATCCCGACTATTTAAGACAATTATTTCAGGTACTAAGCAAGGTAAATTCAGGAATGTCGCACATCAAATATTTGTCTGAAAAAGCTAAGATGTCGGATGATCAGGAAAATGTTGAAAACGTATTACTTGACAAAATGTATGTAAAACCCTCCTTTTCTTACAAAGGTGGGTCAATAGTAGGCTTTTATGACTGTCTTTAGGAAGCTACTACAATACAAGCGTTTATGATAACATATTTGCTCTTAAAAAATAAAAATTTATTAGTGCTCTACCCGGTTAAAAATCTTACTGCAAATACACGCTATGAACCAACTTTGTTTATAATAAAAACATTAACTTTATGAAGATATCGTGTTTTACATTAATATCAGACAATAATAGTGTGAACAGGAACATGATTATTAAATTATTCAACGTTAGTTGGTTGTCTAGTTTCAAAAATCCGAATAAATTAGATAAAGATATTTATCTATTATTTGACTCAGTTCATTTGTTGAAATTCATTCGAAACAAATGGTTGAATCAAAAGGACTCGGAACCAACCTTTCTTTTACCGCATTTACCATTTAATCATCTCGTGTCAGAAAGTAATTTAAATTTTAGAACTAGTATTGGTGATTTGAAAAAAAATAAATTGTATTTTAAAGAAAAGAAAAACATCGCTAAAACAGCCCCTAGCTTTTACTTTAAAAGCATTGTTGCCGGCGTCAATGGAAAAGCAAAATGTTGCATATGAGATGAAATTATTTGACGAAAAAAACGTATATTTTTATTATTTAAAACCTTGAGAGCAGCAATCAACCCTCTCCCGTGGTGGTAGCATCCTGTCCATATCTAACCAGGAACGCCCCAGAATGCCAATTCAGCGAGAGTGTCACACACAAAGAAATACGAGTTAATCATCAGGGATCTTTAATGATCACTGCCCCATCTAACCAAACCCACGTGTCTGGACCTACCCATTTAACAACATAAGTAAAAAAAATCATGTTAAATTAAGCCCTGACATTAAGCAAAACCATGAATAGTAATAATATTGGCCTCTCGGCTAGTTTATTTATAACAGGTAAAAATATAAATTTATAATACAAGATGTATTAAGACTGCGATTTTTTAGGCAATATATTTGACATATAAACAATATATAAATAACTCTCCAATTTACGAAAATTATAATTAATTTAAAAATTATTAAACTCAGGGGCAAGTGGCGATATCAAATGACAACATATAAATAATACAATAATAAAACTAGAGATTATGCCCGTAATATACCACATGATAAAAGGAATTCTATAAAAATATATAGTGTTATATCCAATTCAAATGTCTAACGACTGACTCGTAAATAAATTGCATAAATAAAATGAGTTATTGTAATTAAGGCTATTCCTTTCTTTCAACACTAATATCATATCACTTTAATCGTGACCAAATCCTGACTCATATCTAAAAATAATTTAAGTGGCACGCTAGTGCGTTAAGACCTAACCCTCTGGCCAAAACTATAACGACAAAACCCCAACATGATTGGAAGGATCAAAGGTCATTTATTTATGTAATCTCAAAACAACAAGATTAACCGTAATAAGCAATTATTATTATTAAAACTATTTCCGCAACAGATTACCAACTCGGAAATCATAATATTAAAGCGTAAAAGACATAATATAAATCAAGTTAAATTCTTGAAATGCAAAAAGAGACTGCTACATATTTTGAGTTAAAGGCAGACCCTAGCCACTTATGTAAACTTAAAGAAAATCATATGAATCCCCAACATTACGACAACTTACATCCTAATATGTTCCTTGGAACTATTGGCATCAAAGAGTAAAGATCATTGTTAGGCACTTGCTTATATTCAGATTGTAAAAGCGGGGGAAATATGGAAGGAAAGTATGACATAAGAGTGATGTCATTCACAGCCAATGAGTTCTCAGATTACCTCATCGGTAGCCTGCGCAGAACGCCGATAGATACCAGACGAGGGTGAGGGGTGAGCACACTTTGCACTTCAGCTCTAAAAATATTCACAAGGCCACGCTTGCGCATCAAGTACTACCCCGATTTAAGCCTGTGGAAACAATTTCACATCGCGGCCACGCTTCAAATATTGTTTGTCGTGAGCGGTGATCAGAGTTGTCGGCTGGCGTGTTTTCTTGCTCCTTACGTAGCACCGGTTTTGCAGTTAAAGGGGTAAGTGCACAATGTACGCGTGGTGGTGGAGGTCTGGTGGTTAAAGTTTGTAGCCACGGTACAACAAGACACTGCTAAATTTATAGAATTAATTTCATCTTGGTGGAAATGCATGAATTTAAAGCATTATATTAAAGGGAAAAATCTTAGGGACCCCCCTCCCCTCCCCTTTGTGACCCAATAAGAGATACTAACTGTACAACTTTGGAATTCCTGAACAAGTTCTCCACATGACTAGATAAGTGGGAAAATTTGTTAATTCCTAACACATAATCTACATCAAACAAGCGTACAGGTAAATTATCACAGGAGACTTGCGTAGCCCTTCAACACAACACAAAAAAATTGTTATTATTGTGAAGTGCCTGTTGAATAATCTTTAGTTTTCGTATGTATTATTAGGAAAATTTCAGGCTGATAATTTAGAATCAAGGTTCGGGCAATTATCATATATTTGTTAGACCATTTTAAGATTCTCAATGAAAATTGAAACTAATAAGTTTAGTCAAATTAAAATCATCACAATCTGGGGAATTTAAAATAAAGTAAATTCTTTCAAATTTGAACAACTACGAAGTGGAAGATATTGACACTGTGGTAAGTGAGTAAAATTTTAAAGATGTTAATTTCGATTGTGACAGTGTAGAAATAAGTGAAAACCATTTAATAGGTTTGATTTACATCGCAGGATATACTGCAAATAGTATAGGTCAACTAAAATGTGAAACGTGAAAACCTCTTTTATTTTGTGACAAGTCTTTAGAAATAGAATCCTCTTACTCGGCGAGCAGTTATTTAAAAATAATAGATATGGCAGGGTGGAGGGGGGGGGGGATGTTTAAAGTGGCCAACAGATTTTATTCTAACCATTACACCAAACACGTTCAAGCTCTTCCAGTGTTTGATATCTGACAAATATGAAAAAGATTTTATTGCAGCAAAGAGTCAAAGCAATCTAGCACAAAACTTAGCCAAAAAAACAATGCAACTTAAACAATTTAAACTACCATCTTAGTGATTGTGAATGTGAAGAATTGTTGATCCTATTACTAAAAATATTATTCAAGTTATTTTGAATATGTTTCCAAACAATTATTCCAAATTAAAAAAGGATTCATTTGCCAACTCCTCACAGAAAAGATAGCCTCAAACCTACGCATCTTTTTAAAATTTTCCTGAGCAATGAGCTTGGAAGGTTGTATCATGGTAAGAAATTAAAAAATATTTATTATCAACGTTGCCTGTTTAAGAATAAGTGTGTGTGTGTGTGTGTGTGTTATATATATATATGGGGCTTTGATTGTAATTATGCCATAGAATTAGACGGCTTAGAATGTAAGCGGTACTTTTCCTAGCGTGCGTCCAGCCAACAGCCTTTCACTGTGACGTCACGAAAACAGTATCCAGGCCTGTAGCTATCTCGGAGGCCTCAGCTCAGAGCACCTCCCAGCCACCGTATGTCGGGCTGGTGCCATACTGCCGAGTTCCGTGACCCCCACCCTGGATGGTATGTGAAAATACCTTTCCCGGCAAAAGTGTTAGTCCCCTTTGCACTCGCTCATATAAATTCAATGTTAAAAGGGAACATGGAATATCGCCACTTCTCTAACTTTCCTGGTACATAGGATTTCCACCAGATATTGCAGGCAGCACTAACCAGCCAAACTGCTAAGTGAGTGCCCATCTACGGATGGATGGAAATCACATCAAACCAAACTTCAGCTTGTTGACTTAATCATTGGAATAAGTTTAAATTATCTTCCACGTCCTATTAGATTGGGAATGTAGTTTACATTTACATAAATTTACCCTACAATCAAATTATACAATATACATTTTGTAAGGGAATAGTTCTATTCAATCTCTCAATTGTGTGTAAATGAGTTAACAAATTGAGACTATGGAACTTTAGCGAACAATGCTTCTTGTAATATGGACTAGGGCAGTGCTGTCAAACTGGCGGCCCGCTGGCCACATGTGGCCCATACATACAGAAAATTCTACCCTCACAGCATCTGTCAGGAAAATTAAAGGGAAACATTTTGTGACAGATGTGAAATAGCTAATGATTCAAATAACAGCCAGTCTCTACTTAAAAAAAGGTCATTATTGCATTTTATTATGCATTTATTTGATTAATTAAAATATGACTTGAATAAATATAGTTTATATATTCATGATGCTTAGTTATTTTATGAAAGTATGTGTACATATTTTATAGAAAATTTTTCAAAAATTAATCTTTTTTCAGTAAAATTTGAAAGATTATATCAAACAAAAATACAATGCATATATATGATTAAAATAACTGTTCATTGAGTGTTGTTTGTAGGCCTATATTAAGTTGATGGGCCTACTGAATATATCTTCGGCCCACGGTGCAATATTATCTTTTTTGGCCCTTGAGATGAAAAACTTTGGACCACCTTGGTCTAAGGCACTAAAACAAGCCTGACTACACTTCAGGGTATCCTAAGAGTGGTTTTTTTATTTCGTCAAGTCAACAGTCCATACCTCAAACTTTGTTCCACTTGATTGGATTGTAATATTTAAGGAGCGGTATATTAGAAGAGAGAGCACGAAATAGAATGGCTAGTGGGAAGAGAGGTCAGATAGATAGATGGATAGACAGACATACAATTGAGGTAGAGAAGAAGGGTTGGACAATTGAGATTGAAGATATGTCATATAGAGAAAAAACGCAGATGAGGGATCAGCGATAAATCTAAAATAAGAATGTAGAGAATATATAGGAAAGAAATTTACAATTAAAGAAAAAAAGATGGTGTAGGGTTATAGGTGAATAAATGTAGAAAGAAGGGGAAGATAGGAAACTAAATATGAGTAGACATAGACGGGGGGGGGGGGGGAGAGTGTGGCACAAATAAACGGATGACATGGAGGTGATGATTTAAATTAGGTGAAAAATGAAACCTGGACATTGGAATCGAAACCGGGACCTTTTGGCTTAGAGAGCCGTTCCTTTACCACTGATTTATCCAGAATTCACCCCGTGCTCAATGTCATTCTTCACTAATAGTTTTTAAGGCTGAGTTTATGATGGACGTGTGTAATCGTCAACTACATATGAGCGACCAATAATATCGCGAGCTTTCAGATACCACAGCCATCTGCGACCCGGGAGGGCTGTTATGCTGTCAAGTATAATTTATTCTCATTTATTTGAGGTATTTAACGTGCACTTTCTGAACCTACTGATGATATCAGCAAATGAGAGTTTCTTTGAGCGAGATCGAAAGGACTTACCAATTGTGCCGGGAAAGGTATTTTCACGTATTTACAGGGTTCTTTTATATTCCACAATTGACATGAGACCAACGGGTTTACTTTCCCTTCGAAGGAAGTTGTACACGGATTTTTAACGTGCAAGAAAAATCCGTCCACCCCAGCTTGATTTTAACCCACGAACATCGGGCCCGCCAAGTATACAATAAAATATTACGGACAGTGCTGTAATTACAATGATGTTCAACCTGTGTGTTGATATTTTTGTAAATGATAAATGAAAGAGAGAAGAGGTGTGGAAAATAGTGAGAAGGATAGAGATTAAAGAAAGCAATTTAGTAGGAACTAGGGGAAAATATTATTATTATTATTATTATTATTATTATTATTTATTATTATTATTATTATTATTATTATTATTATTATTTGCACCGCGTCTTACTACCCGTTTGGGTTATACGCACGTACGCTAATGTGTAATGGTAGGGTGATAGTGAGATGAAATGAAGGACCTACAGTTTAACGTGGAATCCGAACCACGGCGGAGGCCTGGCATTCCCCACATTCACAAGATGTCTTGTCAGAGGTGAAGGAAGGGTTTGGTAATCAGATAAATCTTTGCCGGGACCGAGGATTGAACCCCGACCGCCAGCACAGAAGTCTGACACCGTACCCAAGACCTCCAGGTCACCTAGGGGAAAATAAATTAAGGGAAAGAGTATAATATAAAATTAAGAAAAAAAGTAACAGATCATAAGTACAAGAGAGAGAAAAAAAATAGAAAACATATTAATAAAATAGTAGGAATCTTAAATAAAATTGGATGATGGACAAAGGAGAAGAGGCAGATATGAATGAAAATACCAGATGTAGCAGAACATTCTGAGATAATTTTAGGTAGTTCAGAAGTATGAGAAAAACCGAAATATAAAAAAGTTTGAGAGACTTCACAGGTGTGAGGGTAGAAATGAAAATATTTTGCATAGAGATGGTATGAAAGGAAGGTGATAAAGCCAAAATAAAGACTGTATAGTAGGATTTTGGTAGTAAGGAACTTAATATTTAAAAAAATTATGTTTAAAGCGATAACATTTTACTTTATTAAGAGATTTATGTAATAGTTATTAATAATATCAAAAGTGACAGCTGTATATTAGGTGAATTGACTTATGAATAAGTGAAAGAACATCTTGTAGCTTTTATTACAGTCAGATAAGGCTCTATCTATGAAAATTGGACTGTACCATATATGGCTCCA
The DNA here is from genome assembly GCA_039000515.1 of Timema cristinae. Taxonomy (NCBI): domain Eukaryota; kingdom Metazoa; phylum Arthropoda; class Insecta; order Phasmatodea; family Timematidae; genus Timema; species Timema cristinae. Next base: position 33,910,695 of record JBCFYV010000100.1, read on the forward strand.
GTCATACAAGAACTAACAAGGACACAGCCCACCCCCACAATACAATCATTAAAAAAAACTCTTTAATTTTATTCTGAATGTGTTTGTATCGCCCATAATTATTATCATATAAATTTCTGTTATCAACATTCCTTTTTATCAACTAATACAAAGCCTACAGCGATGAATAAGTTATCAGTGGATAGGATTTTTTTTCCCCCGACTTCTGACATATCATACTCAGTTTACGTTAAAAAACATTGTTTGTTTAAAATTTAAGTTGAAAGAAAAATTTAAATTCAAGATTATTGCATTCTGACATCAAATATTGTATACAAAAATTAATATAAAAATTGTAAATACGTTCACATTAATAAACTTTATTTGCTATTTTGTGTATACACTTCGCTCAGTATTTAATTTCAACAACCCAACAAGAATTTTTTTTCTAGGGGAAGGTTGAATGTGCAAAAGTTTCGCAAGGGTTTATTATTTATTATTATTTATTTAGAGCTATAATTTATTCGAACTATATTTTATTTTTTAAATACTATCTCAAGATCTCAATACTTTCCCGGGTTTCATGTATATCCTGTATATATAGCATAGATGATGTACCATAACATGTGAAACCCACTTCAGAAGTGAACAGGATACATTAAAACAAAGAGAAAGTTCATATAAAAATATGTCCCATTTGACCTGGTTTCCGAGCTACAACCAAGTTATTCCACTAAACTTTAAATAACATTCTCAATATCTCTCGACCTGTTGACTAGGTTTGCTCTATGGCTTATTCTCGCTTATTACAAACAATTAGTATTTCTAAAAGATTTCAGCATTCTACGATACGATGACAGTAGGCTTGCAGTCAGGCCGAAGCTGGCCATTTTGATCACTTTCTATAATGTTAAGCAGCTCCACGTTAATAACCAACCTCAGTGGCGTAGTTAGCTGACGTGCTTGTTTCGTGTTGAGCTAGACTGCCGAGGATGAGAGGTCGAGGTTCGAATCTCAGTCGGGTGAACTGGGGTGGGTTTTCCCTAAAATTGTTTTCCACTCTCCTTCCTCGCAAATGTGGGTTCATTTTCTCTAAATCCAAACTTCTCAATTATTAACCCATTAGCGTAATTAGTGCTAAGGCGTATGGCCCGAATGGGTAGTAAGACGCCGTGCTATAAAATATATCACGTTACTGGAGTGCAAACAAAAATAAAACTTGGAAATAAAGTCAAAAATGAGACATTATTATCTCAACTTTAGTAATTGTGTTTGTGTTTCCTGTCCATCGGTGAAGTGAGTCCCACATGTTATGGGTACATTCTGTACATAATGTAATAAGGTTAAGGTGGGGATCCAGGAACGCCAGAAAGTGTCAGTGTTTTTTTGCAGTTTTTATATAAATTTTTTTTTGTCAAAATAAATTAACTATTGCTTCACTAGAAACCTATAGTTTAATTTTCAACACTTCTTGAATGTCTGAATAGCTTGAAATTTATATCATCACGGGTTTTTAACTGTAAATACAATATCTTGAAATCATATACTTACATTTAGTGACATGCAAAACTTTCATTTGCTATAAAACGAATTTTCAGACGAATAACACGAATCTAAGCATTTTTTTTCTAAATAAACACAATGTATTTGTAATTTGGCAATTACCACATCATGCAATATAATTTTCAGCATGGTAATACTGGTGATATCACTTTACCAGGAATGCTGTTTATAAAAGTAGTATTTGTTTTTACTTATTTTATGGGTATAAAAAAGATCACAGGAAAAATTAATATTTTCAGAATATTTAATAATTTTTTTTATCTGGATCTAACATGAAAATTCACTCTTTCTACTTTTACACATCATGATACTTAAATTTTGATAGATAAATTCTTTGTTTATAGCCTTAAAAAGATTTCACATTAGGTTCAAGCAAAGACATTCATAAATATGGACCTTGCGGCCATGTTTGGCAACATTATAAATTCTTAATTTTTATTCCCTTCTCCTTATTTGATAGTAATTTAGTCTTCTATGACATGTTTCAGTGTTATTATTGTTTGGTCTAAACCTAAGCTGATAATTGATTATTTCGATATTGATATTTGTAAGACTCAAAAATTAATGATATTTTGATTTCGAGTTTGATATTACTAAGTGTGAAGTGTTTTGTGCGTATTTATATTTGATTTCCCTCCGAATATGTTAATACATAGGTAAATACACAAATGAATGAAAAAGGAAAACAGTTTTATCCTAGTTTTTTTTTAAACGAATACTAATTCCACTCGTGTTTACGTAGATAATAGCATCGCTTTAAGCTTATAATATTATCGCTTTTTTGAGAAAAACACATTTCCCCTAAAAATAACCTTACCTTTTGCATGTCTCTACAGTGATATCTGATAAAATTTTATGAAGTGTCAATTGGGTCACGTTGGTGAATAATAGAGAATTCAGTGTATGTATGTTCTTTCTACGATTTTGTATGAGCTCGGAGAATGTTGGCTAACAAATATTCGAAACTAGTGACCCATTTAACTTGAATCCAGCTCTGAGAAAGAATGGAAATAGGACCTGATAATATCGAGAATGGAGCAAATATCGAGAAGGCATTCAGTCAAAAACGATGACCAGGAATTTGCAAACAGGTACAAAGAACCAAATTAGAAGATATTTATTAGGTATTACATTAAAAGTATTTTATTAGAAAAATGATAAAACAAAATTCTGATAAAGTATCAACGAGAAAGAAAGATACACTTGCATTATCTTTACTTAAAGACTTAAAATAATTATGTTATTTTTTATGTGAAAATAATTGGTTAGGGATACATCTGAAAAATGAGTTATAACAATGACTCTACTAGATTTTTTGACATTCACAAATTTCCCAATCTAGAAAAACATAATTAAGAAGATAAATAAGGTTAAAAACGCAATAATAATAATAAATCAATAAATAATATTCACGAAAAATAAGTATATTTAAATGACATAAACGAGACATGAAAGATTTTATTTCTTTAGTATTATTTATATCAAGCACAAATTTGCTGCAGTTAGTAAATGGTATGTAAAATAATTATCAAAAAATGTATCAAAAAATAAAGCTATGGGGAAAAAATCGACTAAAAGTTTTATTCAGTTTAACATAAATGATGTATGGATTCCCTCAGACATATTATTATTATTATTATTATTATTATTATTATATTATTATTATTATTATTATTATTATTTATTGTTATTATTGTTAACAATACATAGAAAATACGATCACACTTTAGTAAACGTTTGAGATCCAAGAAAAACCACATAAACTATTTTTGTTTTTGAATACTACCGTAGATTAAGATAATGATGGGTATTTTACAACTAACTTTATTCAATTAAAAATGTTATTTCATCTTGAACCGCAAAGTGTTTGTATTTTAAGAACAATTTAAAACTAAGGTATTTAGTAAATGGTCGAATCTTGACATATTGTCTGTGTGCCTGTCTGTACAGATATATGCCAAGCAATATCTGTCAAATTCGTGGACAAATTTTAACAAACGTTTACAGCTCAGATATCCCTTGATCCCAGGATGAACTATGTAAGTAAAAGATTTTTCGATATTATTATCCGTTTCAAGATTACGGATGTACAGCATGTTTGTATCTATTTGTTTCACGATAGATGCCAAATTCGTTGACCAATTTTAAAGACATTTTACAGATATATTTTTTGAGCTTGGATCAAACGAAGCACTGGTATGCAGATTTAAAAAAAAATTCTGATTATTGGTTTCAATATGTCCGCCACTTCTAAGGTATTTAATTTATATCTCATCTAAAGGGAATTGAATTTATAAATCTAAGCAATCTATTAAAATCTAGGGAATGTTTTTAATTTTTTGACATATTTTGCGAGACTTATTGTCCAGCGGGATTTTGATGGGTGGAGTCAAGTGGTGAGAAATTCTGTAAGGTAAATGTTCTCTATGGCAGTTTCAAAACTTCTTCTTGGAATGACGGAAATAAATTGCCTGTTGTCCAAACAGAGAATACAATATCTGCACAGTCATAGCTCCCCCTGTTCCCCCCTCTTTTCATAAAATATATTAACTTGTTTTCAGTTCCATTCATCCCCTTTCCTCTTTCATTGCCTTCAAATAAAATTCATCATAACTGGAAATGGCCCCAATAGTTAGTTGATTATTGAAGTTTTTAAGAAGTTATTTGGTATTTATTGCTTTTATTTTCCCCTTATCCTGAGAGTTATGCAAATAACGATATTTCTATTTGAAAGCGGTGTGTGAGTGAGGTGACCGAAGTGCAAGTCTGTCAGTTGCTCATATAGGGCCCAGTACCAGGAAAAATACAAACCCAACCCCTCCTCTCCACCCTCTATTTTTTCACTCTGAGACTCAAGTAGGTAATTTTTAAAAACATTTACTTTTGTGTCACTTTTACCAAGCGAAAACACATGCAAATCAACATGTAATTACCCGCTTCGGTGGCCGCTTGGTATAAGACACTACTCTCACAGTATACGTGACTGCCAATGACTGGGAGATTGAGGTTCGAACCTCGGTCGGGTGTATTGAGGTTCTATAATAATTTTCCACTTTTTCTCAACGCGAATGTGCGTACACTTTTTATAAATATAAACTGTTTCATTCCTAAAACAATTAGTGTAATATAAATGTGGAAATTTTTGACAATAGTTGTCATAAAATGTTCAAACTCATTTGACAGTGAGCAAATTAAATAAATCCTTAGCTTAAAAACATGAAGGGGCCAATGTTAGTTATATCTTTGTTACAATGGGTGTCTTCAAATTAGTGTTTTTTCATAACACAACTCAACACATCAATTCACACACTTTCCATCTACAGAGTTCCTTCAAATCTGCTCACTAACAATGGTCGAGGCAGTTGTCTCTTTGTATATACAGTCCAATTTTAATGGAAAGAAAGCTAGAAAAGCTACTGGTGGTCTAGGGGTATAAGGTGTTGGACTTTTGTGCTGGGGTCCGGGGTTCAATCCTTGGTCCCGGCACAGATATATCTGATTGCCAAATCCTTCCTTCACCTCTGACAATAAGTGTATTAATCACAACTTGTGAATGTTTGGAACGCCAGGCCTCCACCGTGGTTCGGATCCCACGTTAAACTGTAGGTCCTCCATTCCAGCTCACAATCACCCTACCAATACACATTAGCGTAAGTGCGTATAACCCGAACGGGTAGTAAGACGCGGTGATGATAATAATAATAATAATAATAATAACAGAAAAAGCTACTAGGTCTACTATAATATATGTATACATCAAGTCATCTGATTTGCATATGTCTCTAATTATATATAGCCTATATTATCAATACCTATAAAATAACATTAGTTATATAATAAAACGTCATAATTATTGTTTTATTTAACTGTTCTTCCTATGAAAATTTAAATGTAGTTACACATTGCACATGCCCACAAGATGAAGGATCACTAATTGAGTACCAACCCCGTTGTACTAGCGATCACTGCACCTGGCTACGTACCAAAAGCTCCAGGGTTCGATTCTCTTACGATACCATGGGTATTGTTTCCGAATGGGGAATTTTCCCAACGGACACCAAGGTTTGGTTAGTTAGGCTTAAGTTATGTTTCAGATCACTACCGGTTCCACACCTTCGCAATCACTATTATCGCGTTATCTCATTACGATTACAACGTGTAGACAGCCTCTTATGGTGATTCTCTCTCTCTCTCTCTTTTTGGTTTTGAAATTGGTTTTTAAGGTCTATCAAGCAAATTTTGTCTAGCAGAGTCAACCAATCTTTAACTTTTTTAAAACTAAAGCAAGCAATGCGGGTTGATCATTTGCCGATAGCATTTTGTACTTTACCTAATAAAACTCCTCACGTGACCAGGTTTCTGCTTTACTCTTTTTTTCAGTGGACATGTCCAAGACTTAATCCCCAAGGGGGTGAAAACTAAGGGTGAAGGGTATGTTACCACCCCTCTCCCACACAACTGGGTCCAGAATGGTGAGTAGATTTTTTGTCTCGTTTTATTTGACCACTCTATGGATCGGATCATTTTGCCTACAGTACAATTTTTGTAGGAAGTAACTTATCTTACCGATTAAAAGTTACTAGATTTATTTTCAAGTTTACATACCTCAAGTTATATTAACTGCAGCTGTCGTTTTAAATTTATATCAATTCCTATAAAATAACATATACAATTAAAATAAAATATTAAACCACGCCGATAAAAAAGAACACTTAAAACAAAATTAATATAAATATCCCTGATATATAAACAACTCCCACAAATCTCTCTCTCTAGACGCCACCGCGAGAAGATATCAAACACTATGAATACCGCTTGGAGGCAGACTCCTTACTAAATACTCACCCTTAACTAATATCTGGCCAGTTATTATTATTATTATTATTATTATTAGCACCGCGTCTTACTACCCATTCGGGTTATACGCACTTACGCTAATGTGTAATGGTAGGGTGATTGTGAGATGAAATGAAGGACCTACAGTTTAACGTGGAATCCGAACCACGGTGGGGGCCTGGCATTCCCCACATTCACAAGATGTCTTGTCAGAGGTGAAGGAAGGGTTTGGTAATCAGATAAATCTTTGCCGGGACTGAGGATTGAACCCCGGCCGCCAGCATAGAAGTCTGACACCTTACCCCTAGACCACCAGGTCACCTATCTGGCCAGTTATTCAGTCAGTAAGTAAAAGCACGAGTAAAGCTCTTAAAAATTTGTATGGAAATTGATTCCCAAAATACCCCTTTCTTACCTGTGTCCTCAGCATACTGCGGTATGACGAATAAAAGTACACTATGTTGAATAATTCAAGGAGAACAAATCATAGGTTGGGAACTAAACAATAATGGAACAAGGTTTTTACAATGTATACTACTTTGTAAATAATAATAATTATTATGATGACCATAATTATAAACAAAAAAACTTTGTTTTAAGTTACATTGTAATTATTCTTAACCCTGGAATGCATTCTTAAATCTACTTACACTAATTTAATCCTGGGTCTCACAGGCCCCTAATAGTTTAACCACTGAGATAAATATTTATATATTATAATATTAAAATATATATAACTTTATGTATATATTAATCATATAAATAATTATATGTATATTAAATATATTATTATAGTTATTTATACATTAATAGAATGAGGTTTTAATTAGATTTAACAACATATACTTTGACATTATGTTAGGAATTGTTTTTATTTGAATGAATATATATTTTTTTAGCAAATATAATGTTTGGATTATATATTTTAAAACCTTTTTTTGTCCTAATTTGTTTTTCCTTCTCTTGGAATTAATAAAATACAGATTTCACAAACTATTTGGTTGAGCTATATATCAACATGGAAGCTGAATTTTTCATATGTAATGAAGCTTTTTTTTTTTTTTATTTGCTTGGTAAAATATGCACCGTATTTAACTTTCTGTAATCGCTGGCCGTTATTCTGCTGATTTGGAAATTTTCTTGCCTCACCACATCATGGCATTGAATACAGTTTCTGGTAGATTTTCGTTATTTTATTGTCTATTCTTCATATGGGAGCTCTCTTTAAAGTTCTTTACAAGAGATTCGACGTTTGTTTGACAATAGCGCGTTGTATTTTGGATGACATACAATATATATCCAATATGAATTCAGGCTCCTACATAAATAAGATTGTACCACAAAACTAAAGCCATCTCTTAGTTTGACGTTTACATGTGTATATTTGAAATATATGAACCATATAATCAACCCTATTTTTTGTGCTATTGTAATTAAGATTTTTTTTTGTGTGTGTTCTTGAATCATTGGTTTTTAATTATGCATTGAACTTAGAAGTACTACAGCATTTCCCTTTTTTGGAACATAGCTCACCATTGTGACTAGGTCCTTCAAGCAAAATTGACAGCTGTAAACTTAACGAGACTTAGAAGGCTACGTGATTGGTGGAATACCCGACTTATTTTGACGAAAGGTGCCTTTGATAGTCAAACGATGTTGAAACATTTCTTCAAATAAGGTTGTGTAATGAAATAATTACATATTATTGTTTGTTATATCCCGACTAGAGTTTCGAAATTCCCCAAAAAGGTTTTTGACCAGTGTTGCTCTAAAATTTCTTTCTTCTTTGTACATATTCTCTAGGCTGTTTTTATGTGTAAATAATTCCATTGAACGTATATGAGTTTGTCGAATAAAATAACCAAAATATTTGTATGCCATATTTTGCAGGATCACTAGGAATATATTTTAAAAACTTTAATGTCACCTAAATGAGAAAAGCTGCTATCTACTGTTACTGATTCATGGGGCACAAATTAATTTCGACAATTTGAAAGAAATGTGTCCCAGATGTGTCTGAATGCAACTAGGTGTTCCCATAAAAGTGAAAATCTCTTGTCTTATTATCAAATCTCAGGAAACGTCGTATAGCTTCAAACCTACTGAAATACATTGTTGCATGATACATAAGATTGAAATGGTTTCAGGAAGTCATATTGGTTTACAAATACGTCCTCATCACTATGGAGGGGGCTATATAGTGTGGTAGGACTGTATTTTTGTTTTAAATAAGTAAAAAAAGTTTTGTTTTTATATTGAATGATGGATGATTTGAAGCTTTGTTTTACAGGATTCTTTAGAATATTTTTTTACGGTGAAGGGTGCTATTAAAAAATCAAGGAAGTGAAAGGTAGGATTTAAAAGATAATGTATCCGAACTGTCATGGGAGTAGAATGGGAACAAAATTGTTAAAGAAAACACTTTAGTAGACCAGGCCGATATTCGAAACCAGACCTCATCCACACAAACCCAAACTAGCTGAAGCTGACGCCTTATTCCTTTGATCCAGTGGCGTGGATTTTCCTCCGTTTAGGTTTGTGTTTGCACGTTTCCAAGAGGGATCACATTTTTCAGTGATGAAGTGTACCAGCAGAGAGATCTCCCAATATGAAGCCAGCATATACTACACGAATTGACGGGCTGTCATTCCTTTCTTTTTCTAAACGAGCAGTTCTACACGATGCATATTCATTTAGTACCGACCAACGTTATGATGGGAACTAAACAGCAGCTTGAATATATTAAATACGTTTCTTTGCGGATCCACACGACGGTTTGACTTTACATCCAATTTACATTAACCTTAAAACAGTTCGTTTCCTTGAAAAGGTAACTTAGCGAAAATTGTTTGGAACTGTTTTAAATCATTTCATTATATTCAAAGTAGAATTTGATTTCCAAGTTGTTTTTTTTTTTATCAGGGCATACGTTTTGGCCAATCACGTGGCTTATAACGTGAAGCTCACACTAGACTGAATTGCCGTTAACGGTAAAGTTGAAGTTGGAGGTTTTAAATGTGAGTTTTAATTGTGGGTTTCCCCTTCCTCTCTCCAGCACACTCACAAATTTCTAACTCCCTTAGATTAACCTGTTTTTTGGTTTAGTATTAAACGTTCTAATAAAGTTAACGTCTTAAACAATCACACTTTTTTAAAACACCACTTCTCACTAACCTTTCGTGTTATAAGCCACTTATTTACTAGTTACGCCAATTTTTTAGGGATGAGGAAGATATATTTATATGAAGTATACCCGCATTTGCGTGGATGTAAAGTGGAAAATCATTCTGGAAACAAAACCTTGGTACACCTGAAAGAGATTCGAACCTTAATCTCCCCGTCATTGGCAATCAAATCTACTATGATACTAGGACCTTATCCTAAAAGATATAAAAATGATCAATCATAGCTTCTAGATTCATTCGTTAACCCTTTTTATATCACAAAATTTTGTTATAGATGACTTATTGCAGGTAAAATAAATTCAGACATGAGACAGAAAGAAAATTATAAATAGTGAAGGATAAAAGAAAAACTTTAAGCAAATGGGAATAAAAAATATTAATGCCCAAAAAGGTTGATGTGAAAGTTTTTAATAAGTAGCCCAGTTGAATGATAGAAATAGGTAAACAAATACAAATAACAATAAATAAATAAGGAAGGCCATTTGAGAAAGATATAGACGAATAAAATACCATTTTAAACGAGATTAGATAAAAGATAAACTAATAAAGGATCATTGATTGATTTATTTATGAATAAGGAGGTAAGTAAAATAAAATAAGAAAAATTATATAGTGATATACTAGGAGTAATAAGATAGACAACTAAATAGGGAGAGAAGAATAAAGAGGGTTAGATATACAGGGCAAAAATATTAAGGTAGAGATGGTTGTAACCATGACCGTTAATAATTGATCACGACCTTTATGGTTCAGAGTCACTACAAACCTTTGACCAAACTCTTGTTCCCGTTTCAAAATCCCATGAATCTTCAATAGAGTTTACTTGCAGCAGAAAGTTCCTATAAGCTCTCGCTAAATCATTAACTGTGAATTCCTGACACAATATTAGTACGCCGCTTGCAGCAAGGGCATGAATAGAAGGGGAGAGAATGGGGAAGGTATCACGTTATTATAGACGGAGAACACGTTGACACAAAACCGAGACATAAAAATCTTAGGAGAAATAATATTTGATAGTAGAATTACGAAATTTTAGCCTAAAATATTTTTTTCGCAGCAGTTATAATATATTCCAAGGGTACATATAACAATAACTGGTGGAAATACGCGTTGATAGTTATATATTTTCACAGTTTTTTTTTTTATTTCTACTGACCCCTCAGAAAATTGACCTCAAGATTTTGATAAATGTCGATGTTTTATGATCTTCTGCATCCGAAAAGTTTTTTGCGATATGTCTGTGTTTTATCTCTGGCTAGATCCGAAACCATTTTACCGATTGAAATTAAACTTCCGTATAGTTTTTTTAATTAGAAACCTAACCCTAAAATTAATAAAAGTTTACTTAAGGTTGAAAAGATTTTAAAAGAATCTTGAAATTGACTCTTAAGGTGCTTCTGAAGGGAGTACGAGTAATTTTACAGTTTTTATAGCATTACATTTTATTGCCAAAATAAATCAAATATTTATCCCGTAGTAAATAGAGTTTAGTTTTCTGAACCTGCTGATATCAACATATCTTGAATATATGTCAAGGGGTCCTGGAACTTGGTCAAAACTTTTTAAATAAAGAGAGAACGTTTTTGACAAAATTACAGGACCCCTTGACATATATTCAAGATCTGTTGATATTAGCATGTGCAGAAAACCAAGCTCTATGTTGCTACTGGAGAAATATTTGATTTATTTTGGCCAAAAAATTTCAATTTTATAAAAACTGTAAAAATTCTTACGCTCCCTTCGGCCACACCTTCATTATTTTGATTAAGATGTGTGTCAAGGCATTAACATTACAAATAAAAGGGCGCATGTAATTTTTCGTGTAAACTACTCACACGACACAAGACGACACCTACCTAGACCAGAATGGAATGGGCCAGTTTCACAGTTTTAAGTCTACACTGGATACCATCTCTGAGTGAAATGCTGGTTACTCTTGGGAAACAGCGTTGCCAATCTCTCTTTTTATGTGGCTAATCTCCCTCAATAATTGATTTAAGCCAGGTTTATCAACGCTGGTTAGTCGATGTTGCCAGTGGCTCTTTCTTACCCCAGGACACCACATTCATACATAATTTAGATGCGAGGATATTTGGCAATAGTTACCTGATCGATAGGGAAGTTAAAGCTTTTCTCCAAGTCCTGCAGTTACCTCATCATTGGTATTGGGTAAAGGTAGGTGTCGTCTTGTATTTGGGTTTGAGGCGCACTAAGCTTTACTATTAATCTGGCCATACTACTTAAATAAGTGTATAATCCCTTGAAATACCGGTAATTCGTGAGACGTGTTCTTAAGAACTAACTTCAAAGAAGATTTTTTTTAAATTTACTCGTTTGATATGTATACAAAATAAAACACAGCTAAAGGTTTTTCCCCAAATTGTTTACTTAGCCTTATAAATGTGAATTATGGACAGTTTTTTTAATATGAATAACAGTAATAAAACTAAACATCATTTTTCTGTTAACCAGACACTATCGTTTTTTATTTAACACCCGAAATTGTTTTTAAGTAAATTCAACTACACAGATAAAATTTTCTCCATAACTTTATAATAACAATAAAAGCTCCCTCAAACGAGGAAATGTGTTTACCTAATACCATTTGTAATATAAGTAGTAGAATCAATGTTTGAATTGGTTACTAAAATGATTTGGCACTCAAGAAATTTAATTATACATAAAGAATAATTAATATAGGTGTAATTTTCGTATTCCTGGTCCTGTATAACTTAGCGTTAGTATTTTCATTTTAGCCATGTGAATCACTACTCGTTCGGGTTGTACTCTTATGTACTAACTACGCAACCCTCACTACACCCGACCGAGAGTCGAACCTTGATCTCCCCCCTCCCTCCATCTTAAGCAGTCTAGTCTATTGCGAGAGTAGCACCTTAAACCATATAACCACTGAAGTGGGTAAAATAAAGTTCATCTATTATTATTTTTAATGTAAAAATATTTTATTTGCCAAAGTGTTACGCCTAAATCAACTTTTTATTTTTGATAAAAATATAACTTAATTTATTTTATTTACTGCAAAACAGGGGTTCTAAAATATCTGGTATGCCTAAGTGAATTTATGATTCCTGGCAATACATCAAATTATAAATCTCTGGTAGTTCCTATAGAATTATATTGGGGTAATAGTCTCGTTAAAGGTTTTAAAAAAAACTACATATAGCAGTAACATAATAAAGTCATGATTCCCTGTCGGTTACTAAATGAGGTTACTGAAAATACTAATCAAATGTGTATCGTTATTTCCCCTTCACTCTAATATGTTTTAATTCTCTTCTTGGAATTCCTTTATTTCAGTTTAGTATTTTGTGCAGATTAGAGTTTGTAGATGTCATTTTACTTGAGTGGCATGCTACAAATGTACTTTCTATCTTTTATCCAGTAAAAACCATTTCCAAATAAAAAAAATCATGCTATTAAGATAAAATATCTTAATTTAGTATTATTATAACTATTATTATTCGGTGCTCTGTCTTATGACGGATCCATTCCTTTTGTCGGTGAACTTAGACTACCGCCACTCTTCTTTCTTCTCCAGCCTCCAGAATTGTCTTATTTTCTTAGATTCATCTAATATATGGATAATCTCCTTCTCTAAAGATTATCTTTCCCGCTACCTTGTTTCAATGACGTCGTGCAGAAGACACTTCCTCCTAAGAATGTGTCCAATCCAGTTTGCTTTGCACCGAAGAATCAACTCCAAAATGGTTATGTTCCTACCATTTCCCTTATGACTTTATTTGCCTACCTGTCTGCCCCCTGATGGTGTTTAAATTGTACAAAGCCGTTGGAGTAGTATTATCTTAAATTAAGAGCCACTATTACGATCAATTTATGTATAAAAAATTAAGTTGTTATATTGTAATTCTGAAATAAGGGGCACTACTATATGATTACTTAGTTTCAATAAAATAGGGTTATTTTTTCGAAATTGTTATAATCTTTGATATGCTTGCCATCCTTGAACTATTTTCTAACCAAATTTGTGAAAAAACCTAACTTGATGTTTTTGGATATTTTATCCAAGCTCAACTGTGTTTCTTACATTTTAAATATGAAAAACAAAATCCAAATACCAAACTTAAAAGTGTCCTTATAAGGAGCTTCTCTGTAAACTCTGTTTGAACGCGTTCTATCAATCTGTTAAAAAGTTAATGTTTATTAAAATCAGAGAAACATACACCCATTCATATTTTTTTATGATTTAGAGTAGAAAGGTTAAAATAAATATATAAATGAAAACTTAAAAAGTATAAAAATGTTCTTAAGTAATATCATAGCGTATCTATATAATGAATTTACTTTATATACTTATAATTGCAATCATTTTTAAACTTGTTTTTATATACTTTGCAGATAAAAAGTTAATTCACTATGAACTAACTTTTTTTTTAAATATATAATACTGACATATAAATGGTGTTTGCTTTTAACATCCATCTCACGTTTGTATTTCAATTGTAGTTAATTCAAGCTTCTTGCAGCAATCTTATTTAAGTCATGTTCATCTTTAACCTTAAAATCTCTCTCGGCTTCACTTGACACGCTATGCGCTACCTCTACTGTGTCGCTACCGTTTTCAACCTCCGTCTCTCTCCAACTCATTACCTCTGCTCTTGATTCCACCTTAGGTCTTCGACCCGCAATCCTCGAGTATAAATCGTCAACTTCTTGTACTGCTCGACGACACAGGGGGTCATCCTCACCATCGTCGTTAAACTCCAAGAATCGAATATTGCACTGGAAAACGGTGCGTCCTTTAGCTTCAATCTCGACGTGACTCAAATGGACAGAAGGCACCAACTCGACGTTGTAGCCTGATTTTTCTAACTGTGCTGTGGGAGATGGTTATTAATTAGTATGTAACAAGACAATTCTAACCTACATGACACAATAAACGAATAATATTGACAGAGAAAACCTTACCAATAGTTGCCAAAACAGAACACCTTAAAAACGAGTGGGACAAAATTGATACATGTAGTATATCTTTCTAGGGTATTCAAGAAGATTATCTTTAGGATGCCTCTCCCGTGGCTATATGCCATTTATCTACTACCAACGGCATGGAAAATTCTACCATACCCCAATAAAATGGGACGTTAGAGCATTTGGTACTAACTTTGACGCTTAGAGCACGCATCTTAGAGAAATGAGCCCTAAAATATAGGTTGTACCATCAATCCCTGCGGTTTTACCATGAAATTCCGTGCTCGATCGACTGTCTGAAGACACCGGACCATCGAGGGAAAGATCTGCCTCCAAGCCCCCATCTTTCCCTCCGTAGTGAGAATATTTGACCTCCCCTTACAGAACTTTGGTATAGCGGGCCCCAATTTGGCCATTTTCATTAATCTGGATAAATTCTACGTTGAATCGAAACAAAACTTAAGCTTGCATGGCAATCCCTATCTAGCTACAATGAGATGGTTTAATCTGTGCTTTTGAATTGATATGTGGAAGCAGATCATGACGTATCAAAGAATACGAGTGATATAACATTTGTGCTGATGGTTCAGGCACTTTGCGGATGACTCATCAGGCACCGTTCTAGGTGTATTACAGTACACCTACCGATACACGTTGACTGGTGTGCTTTTCTTGCTGCATAAAAACGTAGGCTTAGGAAATGTTTGGGTTTTTACAGCAATTTCTTTTTGTCCAAAAATAGAAAAAATATCTAGTTCTCTACACATGCTAATCTGAATCGTTTTAAAATTATGTCAAAGGTGTACTTGAATTTTATAACTTTTTAACTTAATTTAAGAAGAAAAAAATTATCATCAAAAGCTCAATGGGCACGACAGATATTCAACAACTGTTGATATTAACATGTGTAACAAATTAAACTGTGTGTTTCTGCTGGAAATATATTTTATTTATTTGTGTGAATAAAATGCTTTTCTATGAAAATTTTACTTGCACTATATTCCATACCACCTTAATTAGGCTAGAGGAATAGATAATGGAGCTTGATATTTTGATCTTTTACTAAGAAACTGAACGGCCTAGAACAACAACGTTGCGCCCCGCTTTCTGTTGTTATATTTCCAAGACTGGAAAAAAGAGATAAACTGTTAGATTCAATTCATAAAAGACCAGCAGCATATTTGGAATATCCAATTAGGGTATTATAATCTGTTGGTTACAACAATAATATATTGTGACAAAAATAACAGGTTTCATTTAACACCGCATCTTACTACCTGTACAGGTTATAAGTTACGCATATTGTTATGAAAAGTACTTTAAGGATGAGGAAGGAAGCATTTTAGAGGTAATCAACCAGCATTTGCATGGAAGAAGAGTGTGGAACCATCTAGGAAAACCATCCTTATAAGACCCGACATGGATTCGAGCCTCGATCTCCCCGTGATCAATAGGTCAATTTAACACGTGTGTCACGTTATCTCATAAGGCCACCGAAGCGGGTAGTAACCTAATTATAAACTCCTTACTCTCACCTTTCTCTCGGACTGTCATTATAACGAGGCCACTAAATACGTGTTTTCCAAGTTTAGTCAAAATGCGTAAATTACTTCAGAATCTAATGAAAACAGACATTTTGGTCTAAAATACAAACATAAAATCCTAGTTACTAGCATATGAGTAGTAAATAATTAAATCACGAAATTTTTGCAAGTGGTTCGATTTTTTTTTTTATGTAAAGCTAAAAGGCTGTCTTTGAAATAACTATAAAGTGGTCACTACACATAAGGCAAATATTCTATTTTGCTCATATGGATTAGTTATTTCTTAAGAACCCACTTTACCGTCCGGCTAAGACCTAATTTAGGTCGCAATACCATTCAAACCAGATCTAAAACACCAGTATGGTTTTATGCCATCATCGTTAGAAAACATTGGAATTCAGACTAGTGAAACCATTTTACCATATTTAGAAAAATAGGAAAATTAAAAACACTTATTGTATTTTAAGAGAATCTATTCCGCATCCACTTTAGTGGCCACATGGTCTAAGGTGCTACTCTGGCAGTAGATTAGACTGTCGATGACGGGAATATTAAGGTTTGAATCTCAGTCGGGTGTACTGAGGATAGATTTTCCTAAATGGTTTTACCCACTTCCTCCACTTAAATGCATATACACTTCCTTTAAATATACCCTTCCTAATCCCTAAAATCACTAGCGTAATAAGTGTGGAGTCCAAACGGGTAACAAGACGCGGTGTTAAATCAAACTATTTCACTGGTAACAATTTTGCTCTTGTCAAGGAAAGAATGCAAAGAACTACACTTCTATACAATTCTTGGTTCTAGTGTAATATTGCACAGGGTGTTTAACTCTAGCCCAGGCCCTGAGTGCTTCTCATACACCAATTACGTCCATTAGTTTGAAAGTATAAGGGAAACTCAGGATCAGAGAGGGGGTGAAACACCCTGTATATAATAACCCAGTTAATTGGTTGTGATACTGAGTCTTAAGGGACTTACTTAAGTATAGATCACATAGCCTCAAAATGCCAGTATAACTATGTTATCTGTGACAAAATGACGCCTGCTTCTTTGCATAAATTATTGATCGATATGGTTGTTAAATTAATTAACACAAGAGTGGAACTTTAATCAAAATACAAAGACTTTCACCGACCACACGTTTAAAGAGCTACATTTTATAATTTGATCTAATAACGATCATACTTCCTAAGAAAATCAGCTTGGGGGGAACTAAAAACGTAGAAAGGGACATAATTATCTGCGACATTTATTATAGATGCAATTATATCCGCTGTAGGCTATTAAAATAAATTGTACTGGCTCTTAGTTTACGGGAAATTGATATCGTGTCTATGAAAAGGTTAAAATCCCAAATTTTCCCATTAGTTTTTCCAATTTATATGCATGTGATAGGGGTGAATTTACTAAAATTCATCCTAATTACTAATACTGTAATCCTTAAATAATTCCATTACTTGACCTTGTGTTAGATATAAAAATAAGGGTGAAATACCTACATCGGTGGGCACACGTTTTAGTGCGATCATCTTGATTTTTTCTATAGCAAAACATCCTACTACCCATTAAGGTACTACACTACACCTATGTATTAATTACGATAATGGGGTAGGGATCAAGAAGGTTGGATTTATAAAAGTGTACCTGCATTTGCGTGGAGGAGTGGAAAAGTATTTGGGGAAAGCCACCCCCAATACATCTGACCGGAATTCGATCTCTGTTCTCTCGTGATCCGCAGTCTAGTCTACTGTGAGAGTGACGCCTTGAACCATGCGGCCACCAAAGTGGGTAATCTTACAATGAAATTGATTGTCAGTTACGGGGAGTACGGGGTTCAAATCTTGATGGCAGCACCGGGAATGGTAACCTACGTGTGTTTTTTTTCCTTTTCTCTCTTCACGTCAATGCGAGTACATATATATATATATATATAAATACCTTTGTTATCATTCCCATTCATTAAATTAATCCATTAATACTACTCGTTCACAGATAAACATTCATCAGATCCACAGCCTCCAATGGGTGACCTGGTGGTCTAGGGATAAGGTGTCAGACCTCTGTGCTGGAGTCCGGGGTTCAATCCTCGGTCCCGGCACAGATTTATCTGATTACCAAACCCTTCCATCACCTCTGACAAGACATCTTGTGAATGTGGGGAATGCCAGGCCTCCACCGTGGTTCGGATTCCACGTTAAACTGTAGGTCCTCCATTTCATCTCACAATCACCCTACCATTACACATTAGCGTAAGTGCGTATAACCCGAACGGGTAGTAAGACGCGGTGCTAATAATAATAATAATAATAATAATAATATAATACACAGCCTCCAGGTTAAAATGGCTGCTCTAATTGTGAGTGCTTGAGTCCTTTACATCGCTATCAAGCAGGAATTTAAAAAAAAACATTTCGCTTTAAAGGTGGTTCTATTAGAGAGCAGACAAAAATTGCCTTTTTGTGTAAATACTCCAGCTTTCACAAAGCTAGGTTCAGGTAGTGGCTCCAACCACTTTGCCATAGATCAACCTCACGAAACTAGCTTACTAAGACTGCAAATTACAAATAAAAACCTATTAAAACAATTGTTATATTTGTTCAATCGAATGTTTTTAAATTGTTTAGTTGTAAATAATCTTGTTGCTTATCTGAACAAGGATTGTTCATTAAAAGTGGGTAATATGTTGATTTGGGAAGGGGGGGGGGATAGCTGGTACCTGAGCTATTGTGTTTGTACCGCTATCCCTTTACAACGAACAATTTTAAAGTGAGTTGTTTCACTTGTAAGTGCTGTTATCACTTAGAACTGCAACTAGCACTTCCCCAGTGCCCAAGGACTCAACTTAGAGAAAGAAGTGCAGTGAAATTCCCATAAAGCTGAATGTCTGTTGTTTCCTTGTCTGTGGTCTTTGTTAGAATAAAAAAGTAAGAGCCTTTGACTTAAATATGAATACATTTTTCTCACACAATCTCTTACTACTTACTACCTATCCATGCTAAACGAATATTTATTAACACCAATGAGGTAGGGATGCGGAATATGGAATTAATAGGAAGTTTACTTTAACTTACTTGAAGGGAGAGCGGAAAATCATCTAGTAAAAACGACCGAAAGAGATTCGAACTCGTACCTACCAATCTCTAACAATCCAAACCAGGTGATTCTGACCTGGGTCACCGACGTGTGCATGCATATTATCAGGCTCTTTCTAGCTATAAATTAACATAATACTTGCAGTTTTATGTAACAAAATATTTTGTTTTGTAAATTAAACTAGTAGATTGTGAAGTACATGGTGTGTCATCGTATAATATTAATCCTTTGACCATTCTCTTGCAGTAAATACTATCCAATTTTAATAATAAGGGCTTATTAGAAGAAAGAAAACTGCTGCCGAAATTTATAAAAAAAAATTTACTGTATTATTAAAGCTATTTTATATGACCCGCCTCTGTGGCGTAGTTGGCTAACGCGCTTATCGTGTTGAACTCGACTGCTGAGGACGGGGAGCTCGAGGTTCGAATCTCGGTCGGGTGAACTGGGGGGAGGGGGTTCCTAAATGGTTTTCCACTCTCCCTCCACGCAAATGCGGGTTCACTTCCTTTAATTCAACCTTCCCAATTCCTAATCCATTAGTGTAATTAGTACTTAAGCGTATAACCCGAACGGGTAGTAAGACGTGGTGCTAAATAATAATAATATATTTTATATGTATTTTTAATATCTACCAAAAAATGTCAACTACAGATAACATGACTTGACGCATGGATACAGTAAAGTAGATTTAGTAAATTTTTTAGCTGTCAGATAAGGCTCTTCCTTTGAAAAATGTACTGTCTATAGCTCTGTACACAAATATGACCACAAGGGTTAGTAATTTAAACTTAATACGAATGATAAATTTTAAATTATTTACTTTATGAAGTGTAGCATAAAAGTGCGTTACTATTCAAACCAACGAGTCTAAAGGGTCAGTGTTTAACTATACCATACTCATAGTTTGGTCTTTAGTGGGTTTTAATAATGTCTCTTTGACTATTATATTGTTTTAAGCTACAAGGATATCATAGCTGTTACTATTTTGGTTGACTTTAGTTTTGATATTAATATAAAGTGCGCTACTTACTTTTCAAACCAACTAGTCTCAATGGTTGGTGTTTAATTATACCATACGCATCGTATGGACCATAATGGATTTTAATAGTGTCCATTTTTTCTATACTGTTTTAACCTACAAGCATATCATAACTGATACTATTTTAGTGGAATTAAGTTTGGAAAAATAATACTATGTCATTGTCACAGAAACTGTTATAACAATTAACTAGGATTATTATTAACTGGTTACATTTAAGTAGAAAGATCTCTTTAAAGGATATTGAGGTATTTTATATTTTATTTCCTATTCAAATACGTGTTTGACTCTCCAACCCACATGCCCATCGATGCGGGCTATTTCACTATTTAACAGTAATTAACACATTTTATTTTGTATGTTACCATCTGTTGAAGAAGATAGTGCCAACGTATATGTATAGATGGTGTCATGTGGTAAGTACAATGAAACTTTTGGCCATTAATATCAGTTTTCTAGACCAGAGTCACTACTTTTTCATTCAAATATCTCCTCATTTGTCCTTACGAGTCTGATTTGAGCCCTTCCAGACCCAATGCTTCATCAAAAATCTGCAAGCTAGGACCTCTGGATTAGTAGCCAGGAATTCTAACCATTAAGCCACAGATGTGGTCTTATGTAAAATGCTTATAGGTAAATAAACTTATTTTATTAAAATTAATGTCTAAATCTAAAAAGGAACTGAGTATGCGTCGTCATCTCTTTATAATGAGCTACTTTGAGGTATTGTTACTGGAAAAAAAAACTTAAACTTTGTGTTCAATGCTCGTTTTGCTTTCATAAAAATTGACCTAGATGTTGAGTTCTTCTCAAGTCGACCTCGACAGTTTTCTCGATAATAGGAGTAGGAGGTAACATAAGTAGAAGGAGGAGGAAACTTAAGCAAAAAATAAAACATAAATAAACACATCAATACTCGACGAGCCTGTAGGCTGAACTATACTGGCAGCTAGATATAACCCCACCACCATGTTTTTTGAGTTTGAAAGTCTTATATAAAGGAACAAAAATATTGTACCTTTTCAAAATAATCTTTGAATTTAAAACAGGGTGAACAATTGATACGTATACATAAGGTTAAGTAATTGAGTTACACAGAAATTGATCATGTCTTTTTTAAAACGAGTTTTTAATTAATTTATTTTTTAGTACCACGTCTTACTACCCTTTCGATTCAAACGCTTATGTACTAATCACCATAATGGTTTTAGGAATTAGGAAGTCTATGTGGAAAACCCTTTTGTAAAAACCACACCCTCAGTACACCCAACCAGATTACAACCCCAATCTACCCGTCATCAACAGTCTAGTTTACTGCGAGAACAGCACCTAAGCCCATGCAACCACCAAAGAGTTTATTTTAAAACAAAAATATACAAGAACTTTGTTCGATTATCTAAAGTATTATACTATGATGCTGATAGAACATTTTACAGTCTATTTTTAACATTGTCTTATTTTTCCTTTGGCGTTATACACATTTATGTACCCTAATGAGGAAAGTATAATTTTAGAGGAGATGTAGTCCCATTTGCATGAAGTCAAAAAGTGAAACGTTTAGTGTCACACCCTAAGTAATAAGTACACCCGAATGAGATTTGAATCCCGGCCTACTGCCATCGGCAACCCAAATTAGTTCAACTTAATATATACTCCAGGGCTTTGAGTCCACCAAAGAGCTAACATTTGAGGATATAGGGTGTCATGTGTTCAACACAATGAAACCTCCAGCCATTAATCTCAGTTTCTAGTCCGAAGGCCCTACCTATTTATTCAAGTAGCTCCTCATTTGTCCTCACTATGCTGATTTTGACAGCGTTCCAGACCCACTGCTTCATAAAAATAATCTGGAAGCACCGGGTATTGAACCCAGGACAGTTAGATCTGTAACCACGAAAGCTGATCTCTAAACAATAGTACCTGTAAGAGAAAGAGTTTTTGCCACTTGTCCACTTTTTTAAAGCCAAGTTAAAAATAAAGGCTGTTAATGAGATATATCTAGTATAACTAGTTGGATTGAGGAGGGGTTTATAAGAGGAAGTACACTCATATTAGCATAGCTAGTTGGATAAGAGTTAGACATAATCTGTGAAATAATTCCCATTGTATCTAGTCTGTGTCCTAATAATGGTAAATAAACGTAAAGTGAGGTCAACGCCTTACACTATTTGACCACAATTGTGGACATGGTGCAGTAATAAACTTTATAGTAATGTTGATCATACTATTATTGTATTATCTATATCCCTCTAATAGTTTGACATCTAAATGATGAGGTTTTTAGAGTAACAATTTGCAAAATTAGAAAGTAATGAATTTTGTTTAATGTAGGACGAACTACAACATAAAGGAAACTGTTTTTATACCAAATAGTACTGAATAAGTTGGCAATAAAACATTATCTTATTTTACACTGTACAACATCACAAGGCTAACATAACCAAGCTCAAACTGCAGTTGGTGGGATCTGCTCAGTTTTACTGGCGCTCGTAAGTCTTCGACATGTGACCTTATCCAATCCTCGTAGTACCCCGTGAAGGCGAACATAATAATGTTACCAGGCTCGTCACAATACCAAGCAGAGCTTCGTTTATTTACACCAAAAGAGGTCACCCCAACTAGAACGTCCTGACAGATCAAAGGACCTCCCGAATCTCCTATGCATGGCTGCTTCCCAGTTTGGCCTCTACCGCATATGAGGTAGTCATCTTCAGGGTGAGCATTTAAACATATCTGGGGGTTCTCGACGATCAGGTTCACCCATTTCTGAGTGGGCGTCTCGTCGTGGATCTCTGTCTGACCGAAACCTATCGCTGTGCAGAGTTGCGCCGTTCTTGGGAAAGGGCCGACTGCGATCGCAACTGTGTTTACGTCTTGGTTTATGTCGAACGGTTCCTTGACCCTGAGCAGAGCCATGTCATACTTATGACCCCCTAAACCTAGGTAGGCGGGATAGAAAACAATCTCACGCGCGTGGCGTTTTTGTCCGTCGTCCGAAGATGTATTGTAAACTATGATACCTGCTATCACGACGATGCTTTCGACCGGGACTTTGTAGGCACAGTGGGCTGCGTATAGCACCCAATATTGGGATAAAATCGAACCGGTGCATTTATTAACAGACGACTTGATCCACACAGTAAAAGGGTATTCACGTTTTTTCGCTTTAACCCCTCCAAAAATACGAGGGGATTGGATGATTTGGTCTACTTCCTTTGTTTCGATTGCTTGAATGCATATAATAATAAAACAAACTATGTACGTAGCTATTAACAAATTTACGTACATGCTATACCTACCTTAAACTTAAAAAAATAAAAGAGTAATTACAGTACTAGAAAATAGCAAGTTGGGTACCTACTAAAATGTTTTTCATAATGTCATTCCTTAGCAATACTTCAATAAACCTACAATTGTGAAGTGTAATGTCATAAAATTGATATTGTAACCATAGTAATTGGTTAGTGAGAAATCGCTATGTTTAAATTACAAAATTTAAAATGTTTTTCTTTTGGCAACGCATCTTGCTAACCGTTCAGGTTCTATGTGTATGTACTAATTACGTTAAGTTTTTTAGGGGGTTGGATTAGATTAAGCTAAGAGCGAGAGGAAAACCATTTAGGAAAAATACACTCTCAGTACAGCGGATTTAAACTCCGATCGTCCCAGCATCGTCAATCTAATCTATCAAGAGTGATGCCCCCAGATTTACTAATGTGTCGATTACTCAAACTATTACGTACTCTCATTCTACGACCCCGGGAATAGCATCCCTCTCGAAGTAACGACCCTTTTTTTTTGGGGAACCGTGGAAAATGTGGGGAAAAAATGTTGAAAAGGTTTAAGGAAATCGGCTGTAAAATGTGTTTGTTGCGTTTATTTAGCTCACTGCATTGCAATTATCTTTGTGAGTGCTGTATTACTAGTAACTGGGGTGGGTCAGGTATAAAAATAGACACCACCTCATCAATGCCAGCCAATAGTAATTGACTCTGTCCACCCCCTCCCACAAGCAAGATAATGTTTCCCCGCGCGCGACTGCCGCTACATCACGCGCCAGGCTTGCTTTTTCCATTGTTATTTCTATTCTCGATTTGGTTACTATTTTGGTTTGATTTTGTGAATAATTTTTGACGACCCATGCTATTGTTTAACATTGTTATTTTGATTTTGTTACGTTTTTGGTTGGATTTTGTGAACGATTTTTGATGACCCAAGCTATTTGTTGTCTAAAAAATGCAATTTTTTCGTATGAAGGTCAGGGGTGGAACAAAATCTGTTAAAATTCCAATAACGACCCCTTCGAAATAACGAACCTTTTCCAGGAAACCGTGAAAGGTCGTAGAATCGAGAGTTGACTGTATGGCTATAACTGTAACTAACAATAATGGCTTGGTTATTTAATATCTCTATATATAAAAGCGAAAGCCCTGACTGACTGACGCACTCATAACTAATTCTCTCCCTTCCCACAAAGCTAGAGGGCTGAAATTTGGCACAGCGGTTCCTTATAAACTAATTAGGAAATTAAAATATGTTTTATTCTAATGTCTTATAATTAAGGTGTGAAATCTTGGTAGCTACAATAATCAACAATATTGCTTTATAAACACATTTTAAGCGTTTAGAGGGTAACAAATAGGATAAGTTTGTTCTAACGATACCTTCGAAAAAATATATCAATTACTTTTAACCCCGTAGATGCTTCTAAGGCTGGAAAAAATGAATAGAGATAGTAATTAAAATACGTAATTACGTTTTAATATTAAAATCCAAGAGATGGTAGAAGTCTGTCGAAAGCGCTCTAGTGACATATTTAATGGTGAAAAATTATAATTAAAACTTTTAAAAATATATTTATTATTGATGTCTTCTCCGATTTTAGGCTGACCGAAAGGAAAAAATAAATACATAAAATAATGGTGTCCTAAGGGAGAAGTATGCTTTTATTAGGCTTGATTTAAATCCAAACGATTTTTTATCAACATTTCAAACACACTTTTTAAAGTTAAAACAGGTTTAAAGAAAGTACATTTAATCTAAATTAATAATGACCTAAGGGAATATAATGTTCAACCTATACAATTTTTTTAAACATATAGAAGCCATTATCTGATGATTAGTAAAACAATAAGTGGAACGACACAAACGCAATCAACTTTCTCTATAATGTATAATTTAGCTCGGAAGAAAATTTTCAAATATAGGTTTTAAGCCAACATAAGCATTCCTTATAAAGACAAACACATCATCTTGTCAATCACAAAAAACTTTTTATATAAACATTTTAACCCAAATTGTAAAATAAAGATTTTTAGCAAATTTAAAATGTTCTTAACTAGGCTATTTGTAAACTACCCTAAAATTACACTAAAATTATTTGTAGTTTGTGAAAATAAAAATGTATTCTTATTTATCACGAAAAACTATTCTCAGATACACATTTTCAAATCATCTACAAGTCAAATTTTCTATAATAATTATTGATTGTCGTAAGTAAACGACCCTTAAATAAATTTATTTTAGAAAAATAAAGATGAATTACTATTGAAGAGGTTATTAAGTCAACCGATCCAATTTTGAAAGTTTTTAGCTATATGTGTGTGTGTGTTACAAGCATTAAATTGTCATCAGTAAACTCCAAAAAAATTATGGTGTTTAAAAAAAAAAAAAAATTCCACATTATAAAGCATTATAAATAACATACACCCATAGTGAACCAAATCGTTAGAGCTATTATTTAAAATATTTAAATTATTAAATAAACAGTCATCTATAAATTATCCTTTTAAGGATTTTCCCTTAGAAACTAATATCTAGTTTTATTTGTAGTAAAATATCTACTAACTAAAACAACTACTAAATGTACTTAGGATATATTTTCATATATGCGAAGGTCAGGTCACTTTGTCTGCTAATGATACTCTTGATAGATATTTGCGTACAACCCGAACGGGTGGTAAGACGTGATAATAATAGTAAAAATAATAATCCTGATAGATATTACTATCATTACCTATAACTGATATATATTTGCGTATAACCCGAACGTGTGGTAAGACGTGATGTTAATAGTAAAAATAATAATCTTGATAGATATTACTATCAATACCTATAAAATAACACTAAAAATACAACAGTAATATTCTATTAACGTTTGCCTAATAAAAGTTTGTTCTTTCGGAAAGGCTCTTCAAATATAAATTGGACTTTTAGAAGTAATTCTTTGCAGATACAGAACTTAAACAGTGCGATAATACATATATATTGTAATCGCACTCGGCATAGGAGTAGTATCTAGTCATGCGTGGTCTATAGCTGAAAGATAAGACCTGTAACGTATGTGACGCCATCAATACTCGCCAATTCATACCACTTTTGCAGGCCAACCCTAGACACAAACACATAGATATATGTATGACACTCTGAAAAATATTAGAACCCTGTTTGTTTCTCTCCCACGTCAACCGCCCTATTGACCAAGTTGTCCGGAATATCTTCCTTTTTAGTGTGTCGTTCAACAGTCGGTTCTCCTTGTCATTGTGTCGTTCAACAGTGGGTTCTCCTTGTCATTGTGTCGTTCAACAGTGGGTTCTCCTTGTCATTGTGTCGTTCAACAGTGGGTTCTCCTTGTCATTGTGTCGTTCAACAGTAGGTTCTCCTTGTCAGTGTGTCGTTCAACAGTCGGTTCTCCTTGTCAGTGTGTCGTTCAACAGTGGGTTCTCCTTGTCAGTGTGTCGTTCAACAGTCGGTTCTCCTTGTCATTGTGTCGTTCAACAGTCGGTTCTCCTTGTCATTGTGTCGTTCAACAGTCGGTTCTCCTTGTCATTGTGTCGTTCAACAGTAGGTTCTCCTTGTCAGTGTGTCGTTCAACAGTGGGTTCTCCTTGTCAGTGTGTTGTTCAACAGTGGGTTCTCCTTGTCAGTGTGTCGTTCAACAGTGGGTTCTCCTTGTCATTGTGTCGTTCAACATTCGGTTCTCCTTGTTATTGTGTCGTTCAACAGTGGGTTCTCCTTGTCATTGTGTCGTTCAACAGTCGGTTCTCCTTGTCATTGTGTCGTTCAACAGTGGGTTCTCCTTGTCATTGTGTCGTTCAACAGTGGGTTCTCCTTGTCAGTGTGTCGTTCAACATTGGGTTCTCCTTGTCTCTGGACGACAACGGTACTAAATCCCTGTCTTGGTATCGCCATTTCAAATGTACACAATCATTATAGCAAAAATGTCATCTTTAAATACATATTTGCTTAAACATAACATTCCTGTTGTGGGAAAATACAGAAATTTCCGCAGTTTGAAATAATTGATGTAATGCAGTGCGCACTTGTGGCGAGTTAGCTTAGCTATATCAGTACGCTTGTAGGTGTAGGCCTATGTGGTGTAATGACAGACACGGGGATCTCAAATATCTCAGTTGGTAGAACAATTGGTGCGTTAAGTCAGACGACCAGGGTTCAAATCTTTGTCGGGGTGTTTTTTCTATATTTACACAATCGTTCCATCAAAATGTCATCTGAATAGAAGTATTTGTTTATATCGATTGTTGTTAGTGACATGTTCTTTCCTTTATCTCCTTCCTTGATATATTTATATATTTGGTACCGTATGGTTGGGTTCTCCAAACTATGGCCCACGGGCCACATCCGGCCCGCCACAAGATTATATCTGGCCCGTCCCAAGATTTTATCAAAAAAAACAAATTGTTTCTTTTGGTTATTTCTTAACCACGCAATATATTTGACTTTTCCAGTTCCTGTCTCCCCCCCCCCCCCCCTCCAATGACACCAAGCCAGAGTGCTGTTGGAATTGCAAACCCTCATTTACAGTCTCAGGCGTCATTCATTGTACCTACAACAGAATGGCTTGTGATGATTTTTAGGTAGTTCTATGTCCCTGCAGAGAGTTATAAAAGAAAAGCCCTAAATGATTTTACCTTATTTTAAAAATAATTAATTAAATTGACTAATTAGTATAAATATAATTTATTACATATAAATTGATTCATTTCTCACAGATAAGAATCAACCTCAATAACTTTCATCAAACACTGACCGGCTTTGGAAAGTGAACTTTTTTTACAAACCTGACCGGTCATATAACTTGAATCTAAATTTGCATGTTGAATCAAATTTGATTTATGATCTATTCGCGCATGTCAAGGCATTCGGGGCTATAATAATGCAACTTGAAGAACAGGTGAACGTTACTTTGGCGCGCGAAAATGTGTAAAATATATTGTGTGGCCAGCGTAGCAAAAAGTTTGGAGACCCCTGCCCTATGGTGTGAACAGACCCGTATTACCTGGCGTAGTAGAGCGTTATGGTGACGTAGTAATTCTCCAGCAGTTTCTGGGCTACCACTGAGCCATTATGTTCCAGGGTCCAGTTAGGCAAGCAGTAAGCTGAGTCGATAATCTTCAAGTTTTCACTCAGACCGAAAGCTGTCAACATGAAGGTGGTCTGGAAGAAAAAAAATACCATGTGTGTGGGCGCGTATTAAAACCGGGTTTCGATTCACGTACAAATGAATAATCAATAGTGCATTACTTACACTGCACAATTCATAGTAAACAATACAAATATATATTGCGCGGCTGAGCTAAATTACTCGTAGCCCAGTTTGTGGGAAGATTAGCCAGTATTAATTATCGTCACACAGAGAACGTACTAATGTACTAACCGTACAACCTTTCCGTGGAGGCTCTTTCCATGTCCCGATGAGATTATAGGATGGTAACATACAGTAAGTATGAGGGTGTGGAACCAGTGGTAACAAACTTGAGCCTAACTAACCAAACAGTGGTGACCGTGGGGGGTAATTAATTCTCCTTGCGGGAAAATTATCCAAGGTACCATCCGGATATCAAACCCGACACCCCTAGGCTCGAGGACAGGTGTACTGACCATTACACCACGGGGCCAGTAACCGTTCACAAATAAATCTAGTGAGTCATATCAATGGTTTTACGTTGGCCTGACCAATAGATCACCGATGACAGTGAGATCTGGGTTCCAATGCCAGTCGGGTGCATAGAGGGTGGTTTTTCCTGGATGATTTTCCTCTATCCCTCGATGTAAATGCAAGTGTACTTACTCTAAATTCAAACTTTTCTTATCTCCAATTCATTGGCATAGTTAGTAAAAAGGCGTATAGCCTGAACAGTTATTGAAACGTGTTGCTAAAAAAATAACTTTTAAGCCACAGCCATAGTTGCGACTTGGTTGCCATGACGCTAGAATATCAAGCTTTTTATTTTGTACCGCATCTTACTACCCGTTCGGGTTATACGCTTATGAACTAACTACACTATTGGTTTTAGAAATTAGGAAGGTTATATTTATAGGAAGTTTACCTGAATTTGTGTGAAGTATGATTGGAAAAACATTTGTGAAAAACCATCCTCAGTATGCCCGACTGAGATTCGAACCTCGATCTTCCCTTAGTTGGCAGTCTTGTCTACTGCGAGAGTAGCACTTTAGTCCACAATGCCAGTGAAGCGGGTAGTAATGTTATTATTATGGTAGGACACTATAAAGTCGCTCGTTTTTGCGACCAAGTCGCTGTTGCCAGATAGCAGTCGCAGCGGCCGGGTCGCCGGTATGGCCGTGGTCTTAAGGTTCGGCAGAAGGGAGTGAAAGTATTTTTTACAGTTTTTATAGAATTGCAATCTTTTGGCCGAAATAAATCAAAAATTTCCCCAATAGCAACATAGAGTTTAGTTTTCTGCACATGCTAATATCAACAGATCTCTAATATCTGTCAAGGGTGTCCTGGAATTTTGTAAAAACATTTATCTTTATTTAAAAAGTTTTGACGAAATTTCAGGAAACCCTTGACATATATTCAAGATCTGTTGATATTAGCATGTGCAGAAAATTAAACTTATGTTGCTACTAGGGAAATATTTTATTTATTTTGGCCCAAAAAATGAGATGCTATTAAAACTGTAAAATTACTCGCATTCCCTTCGAAAGATACGATATATTGATAAATTATATTATTGATATATCGTTTTTATCCGCTATATTAAATTGAATGAATTTGGTTTGGGAAGAACTGGAAGGGGTTTTTCTTGAGTGTTTTTTTCTTGTTTAAATTAAACTCTGTACAAATAGATAATATGAAATATTAATGTGCTTGTGACTGTCGTTCTGTAATGCTAGTATTTGACTTATTTTTTACGCGTTTTAACATTTTCTTTAGCTGATTTTTTATTATAATGGCCGCGTATTATTATTTGTTCAGGACTATACGCATATATCATAATGACTTTAATAGGTTAGAGGAAAGGAGTTATTTTAGAGGTAATCTACCAGCATTTGCGTGGAAGGAGAGTGTGAAACCATTTTAAGAAAAACTACCCTCAGTAGACCCGACCAGGATTCAAACCCTTGTCACTCCCTTATTAGTAGGCCAGTCTAACACAAATTAATGCTTTATAGCATTCGGCCACTGAAGCGTGTAACATTAGTTGTTTTAAAAAGCAGACAAGTTTAATAAAAGTAGAAAAAAATTACTCAATACAAATATGGAAAGAAAATAATCCAATGTATTTTATTCGTAAGTCGATATATTAATTATAATGATAACTTCTTCGATATATCAAATAAAAAACAAACAAAAAAGGGTGTTTGGAAACTTATAGCCTAAACTGCACATATAGCTTGTTAGGGCCAAAAATAATACCAAAATCCTATACGCTTAAACCCTAAAAACTGTACTAATACCATTAAATTGTGTTTAAAATTTTTGGCGTAAAGCGCCGGGAGATCCTAACTATTGAAGCGTGCGTGAACAACAAGTTGCATAGGAGTTAGGCGTGGGGCACTACATAACTCGAAATTTCGGAGCACGGCAGCAGAACATTCCACAATTAATAGTAAACAACACACCAGTCCATCTAAAAGTGCGAATACATTCTGAGGTTATCGTCAACGGTCCTATATCATATAAAGTGCTTGCCATTATTAAATGTACAGTGCCACGCGCCCAGCTCTTATGCAACCAGCCGTACATTCATGCTTGAATAACTATACTCTCCCGGCGCTGTACGCCGAAATTTTGAACACAATTTAATGGTATTAGTATAGTTTTCCAGATGTGAGTGAACAGGAATTTTGTATTACTTTTGGTTCAACCAAATTGTAAGTGCAGTTTGGCCTTTAGTTTCTGAACACCTTTATAAATATATCGAAGTTTTTGTAATTAAATCGACCCGCCTCAGTGGCGTAGTTGGCTAACGCGCTAGTCGTGTTGAGCTTGACTGCTGAGGACGGGGAGATTGAGGATGTAATCTCGGTCGGGTGAATTGAGGGTGGTTTTTCCTAAATGGTTTTCCACTCTCCCTCCACGCAAATGCGGGTTCACTTCATCTAATTCAACCTTCCCAATTCCCAATCCATTAGCGTAATTAGTACTTAAAGTGTATAACCCGAACGGGTAGTAAGACGCGGTGCTAAATAATAATAATAATAATAATAATAATAAAATGTAATTAAATCGATGTATTTGTTATATCAATATAGTTTTGCTGTCAGCTTCCTGAAGAGTAAAGTTGACTACAAAGTGATCATGGGGCTGTTGTTGCAAAGGGTGTAGTAATCCAAGATAATTCAGAGCCACCAATGGATGTTCGTAAGAACGTGTATCCAATACCGTCATCGGCTGAGAAGTATTGTCTGGATTCAAGGGGGAAATAGGTTATTTTTACATCATGATGGAAATATATACGCAGGGCCAGTGCAATGGTTTCATGAGCCGTGGTCTAGACATAAAACTTGTACCCCTGTTGTGTTTCTTAATATAAATAAACCGCACCCATGTCACCGTGACGTAAATAAGATAATAATCTGCTTCAGTAGCTTCATTGTCTAAAGCATCACTCTCGCAATGGACTAGACAGGTATATCAGAGTTTGATTCCCAGTCGGGTGTACTGAGGATAGCTTATCGTAGATAGTTTTCCAATCTCCTTTAGCGCAAATACGTGTTCACTTCCTCTAAATTCAACCTTCCCAATTCCTAATCACTAGCGTAATTCGTATTTAAGCGTATAACCTGAACGGTTAGTAAGACCCGGTGCTAAATTTTTTTAAAAAATGTTACTTTGGAAATAAGTCACTAAACATAGGTCTCAAGCATGAATATGTTGGTAGCTAATTTTTGTTAAATGTATCGATTTAATGTTCCTGAAGGGGAACGATGTATTAGAACATTTTAAGAAACCTAATTAATTTTTTCTCAACATGGTTGATTTTAAATGTGGTTTGATTAAATAATAATTGTAAAATATTTAATTTTATTTTTAATTTTCTAATGAAATTAAATTTAAAGGTGATACTAAAACTACTAACACTGTTTGATCATTTATATTTGATATCATAAATTGCTATATCGAATGGTCTACAGAGTCATGCAGTAGACTGAACTGACGATGACGGGTATAGATGGTTTAAAATTAAGTCTGTTGTATTGAGGGAGGTTTCCCTAAATGATTTACTACCCTCTTTCCACGAAAATGCTGTTAGATTACCTCAAATCTTTCCTTATCATCCTTATTTTCATATATACGTATAGCCTGATGATGAAAAGAAAAATCACCCTGTTCATCGCTGTAATCGTCGTAGAAATCGGAAGCTGCCTCAGAGAAGTTATGTCTTCTGAAGCAGTCTGTGTTCGTCTCTGGGGGAGATGTAGTGTTGGAACCCACCGGTAGATAGCTCCTCCAGATCTTGAGACACCACGGTATTGCAGAATGTTGCGTTGCACACACGTACGAAGTTGCTGCTGTCGAAATAGCGGCGTTCATAGCACTAAGCTCTAACGGAACCTGGTGACAATATACGTTAGGTTTAATTTAGATTTATTGAAACGGCTCTTTTTATCTTTGTTCTTTTCATATGAATAGTACAAGGGGAAAGGGAGAAACGTTACATTACAAACACTTTCCAGACAACAACTTTTATATCTCAAATCATATAAGGACACCAGAAAATATTTTATTTTAAATCGATTTAATATGACAAGTAACTCATTTAAGCATAGCTTAAGTGCATTATAAAATCTTCATGATTGCCAAAAGATGGTAGTATTAGATAAATTTGAGCCAAAATTGGACTTAGCCCCCCTTTTCTTTCATACCCATTATATGTTTTAATCATTAAACATTCATATTAAGAAATATACCATGTTAGGCTTATTTTATTTTGAATTGAAATGCGTTCTACCCGAAAAATCAAAAATGTAATTTAATCGTACATTATTAATTTCTTAACAACATTTGATTTAAACTTAATTCATAAAATGTTGCTTAAGATCTAAAATAGCTCTAGGAATTAGAGATGCTCACAATCGTTCTTTAGAATATTTCACAGTGATTTGGTTTACTCAAATCACCAGTTCATTTGTATAATTAAATATTTCAGTCTTTCGTACACTACAGTCTGTTCAATCATTCACTAGTTCGTGACCGACCTATAGTTTGCAGTTTAATCGTTCATCAGTTGATGGCCTACATCCATGCCGGTGATATTATTATATAATCACAGATATTGTTACATTGTTGGAGTGGGTGGTTTTTCTGTACAAAGGACATATAAAACAATGAACTCCCTTTAAACGCACACAAGCTCACCATAGTATTTACTTAATTCATGACATTAGAAGCTCGAAAGTCGATTGCCGCAATCATAAAAATACGCCACGTATACCTATCTTGAAATAGTTCTATTCAGTTCATATCATGTAATTTGTCGTTGAAGGTAAGAGACCACGTTTCACACAAATAGAGAGCAACCGGTGAAATTATCGTTTTGTATCTGAGCTTTACATTTCTTGAAAAAAAGATAGATATCAATAATTTATAAAGCGAGTAATAGCATGCATTTCCCGACTGTATTCTTTTCCTAATTTCCAAGCTAATATCGTTTATTGCGGCCAAAATTGCTCTTTAACTCTGTCAAATGTTTTGTTGTTCATGGTGGTCTCTAAATTATCGTCCCCAATCTGTGTTCTCTGTGTGATCTTATATTTATTCTTTTTAGTGTTCACTTATAAACTTATTTCCTTACAATCCTCTTATAAGATGTTTGAATTTCTCTCCACACCTTCCTTAATACTGTTCAAAAAAGCTAAATCATCTACGTATTCTAATAGCTGCAATGTATAATTTAATGTCAAACTTTACTTACTATCTTGTATCACCCTCACAACAATCTTGGTCTAAGGGTAAGGTGTCAGACTTCTCTGCTGGGGGTCCGGGGTTCAATCCTCGGTCCCGGCACAGATTTATCTAATTACCAAACCCTTCCTTCACCTCTGACAAGACGTGTATTAATCACAACTTGTGAATGTGTGGAATGCCAGGCCTCCACCATGGTTCGGATTCCACATTAAACTGTAGATCCTCCATTTCATCTCACAATCACCCTACCAATACACATTAGCGTAAGTGCGTATAACCCGAACGGGTAGTAAGACGCGGTGCTAATAGTAATAATTAATAATAATAATAATAATAATAATAAATGTAGTAAAATTTGTATGAGTGTCTGCTTCTACGATGAAAATTGAAGTGTATTTGTGGAACAAAGTATAGTTAACTTAGCAGAACTAGCCTAGCCTGTCAATATTGAACTCTTTTGATTTATTTAAATTCTACTTTCTAATAAAGAGACAAAATATTGTAACTGTTAAAGATTTTGGCCTCAAGATTAGATGTGAATTTTAACGTTTTATGCTCACCACGAGCCAAATTATATTCTTCTGTCCTCGGGATGTTTGAATTTTTATTGAAGCCATCAAGTTAAGGGTCAAATTAAATTATAATTAGTACACCATTTTTCGAGCTGTAAAGAATACCCGCGTGACCCCCATATTTGAAAGCTATATCTAAAGGTAATATTGTTACTAAACAAAATTTTCCCAGGTTCTATGAATAATGAAAACCTTACGTAGAGGATGTTCTTAAAATGAAAATACCATTTTGTAATTAAATAAATGAATGTGCCACACAGAATTTTTAATTTATCTTAAAAATAGATATTTACCAAAAACTCGTAAAGATTTGTGAAAGGAAAAAATATATATAAATTGTTGCTGGACACTCCACCAAATAATGTAAGAACACACATTTCCACTGAAGAGCATTAATTTCAAATTCAAAGATCTTAATTAAAAAATACATATTTGACTATAGCTCAGAAATCTGTATTTATAACAAATTATTTCTAATAAAAAAGTTTGTCTTTAAATTTCTGCTTATGTAAAAGTAATTTTAATTGGAAAATTAAGAGTTGCTATTTTTAGTTTGTAATGCTAAACAGTGCTTGTACAAAATTTAATTAAATTGTTATAATTAATTTAGAGAATACCGATTTTTCTCTCTATTCTTTCTACCTTACCCTTAATTCTAGAGTTAGATATCTAATTACAAAATCTCCTTGAGGAAACCTTATTAAAACCATAGATATAATCTTTTAGTCCGATCGGTAGAATGGTTTTGGCTCAAACCCGAGATACAAACACATAGATAGTGTCAGACTGACGGCATCGCTAAAAACACTTTTAAGGTTTCAGGAGGTCATTCATGAAACGTCAACAATTATCAAAATCTAGAGTTAAATTGTTTGGACGATCACAATATTTATAACTTCGAGTGTTCTAAAGGAAATAAAAGTTACTGAATGAACACTAAATTAAAAGAAACTAAAACAAGATTATTATTGCTACAATATTAATAATTGTTAATTTCCTCACATTTTCACACTATACCTTTTGAGAACCATCACATTATATAATTCGAACAAAAACTAGATTTTATTCAAACAGCTTGTACATTCCACTTAACCTGAAAGAAAGCAGTCTTACCTTGACAATTAGACTATGGTCCTTTCTTATGAGGAACTAGATAGCTGTTGCCCGCGGCTTTGCTCGCGTGGAAGTTGATTATATATTGATTATTAGCACCGCCTCTTACTACCCATTCGGGTTATACGCACTTACGCTAATGTGTAATGGAAGGGTGATTGTGAGATGAAATGAAGGACCTACAGTTTAACGTGGAATCCGAACCACGGCGGAGACCTGGCATTCCCCACATTCACAAGAAGTCTTGTCAGAGGTCAAGGAAGGGTTTGGTAATCAGATAAATCTTTGCCGGGACCGAGGATTGAACCCCGGCCGCCAGCATAGAAGTCTGACACCTTACCCTAGACCACCAGGTCAGCAACTTGATTATATACAAATACGAAAATATACAAATGTATTTACAGATTAATTTAAAATATTACGTTACGTTGATGACCATAACTTGATCTCAGATCAAAAATAATGCAAGTCCGATACAAACTTTCACCCCTTTTTCATCCCTTATTGAATAAAATTTCCAAAATTCCTGAAACATGTATTTATTTGTTTTACGTCATTAACCGAAATACAAAATTTTGTTTATGTAACTTTCAAAATGACGGACTTTCATACTATTATCATACATTATCATACATATTATCATCCCCTATTTTGACCTCTTTGGGGTGGAATTTTCTAAAATCCTTTCTTAGTGGGTGCCTACATAACAAAATGAATATACAGTCCGAATTTCATGCTTGTAGCCTTGATAGTTTGCGCTCGGCGATGATGAATCAGTCAGTCAGTCAGTCAGGACATGTTATAAAGTATAGATAAGCTATACCAAGGTTCATAATCTGCAATCCATGGATAGTTTTCTTGGGATCTGTGGATTTGTGGGAACAACATCCTTTACATTAATATGTCTTTTAAAAAAAAATTGTATGGAACTCCGCATGGACTTTCTCGCTCTATTGTTTGAAAATGAGATATTTACTCAAAACTCGTAATATATGTGAAACGAAATAATATACACTAGCAAACCCAAGAATAAATTGCACTATACTTATGTAAAACTTTTTTTTTAGTCCCGGTTTTTAATTTTATAATTTTGTTTATAAAGAATTAATGTCCTCATTTGTATGTTTGGACCGATTAAAAAAAAATCAATGTTGGATACACAAGGTCAACTTCGTATTAAAATTTCAACTTAAGGTTAAAATTTTCGACATTATATTAGGTGTTGCAAATCTTCATGTCATTGCATTGATATTAAATTCCTAATTTATAAATTTTGACCAATAAAAAATGTAAATATTGACTATTGAGTCTAGAATTGAGGTAGATCATTGTTGTACAAACATTTATCCTAAGAGGTTTAAGGAAAAACAACATTAACCTTTAGAGACTTACTTATATTTAATTACTCTATGGTTACCTGGTGGTCTAGGGGTAAGGTGTCGGACTTCTATGCTGGGGTCCGGGGTTCAATCCTTGGTCCCGGCAAAGGTTTATCTGATTACCAAACCCTTCCTTCACCTCTGACAAGACATCTTGTGAATGTGGGGAATGCCAGGCCTCCACCGTGGTTCGGATTCCATGTCAAACTGTAGGTCCTCCATTTCATCTCACAATCACCCTACCATTACACATTAGCGTAAGTGAGTATAACCCGAACGGGTAGTAAGAAGCGGTGCTAAATAATAATAATAATAATAATAATAATAAATTACTCTATGGCATTGGAAAAGTATTGCGTTATAACTTAAGAAGTATCTCTTTACAACTAAAGCTCACAAAATTATATTAATATATTTGCTAATATCTCAGAAACTGTTGGATTTATAGAAATATATTACATATAAAAATTTTTTTAATTTTTAATGGTGCTAAAATTTTGCCATGATAAGTTATTTAGTATCTCAAATAGTTGCGAGATACGGAAGATTCTGCTCCTGTAAAGTACCCTAAAATTCATTTTCACGGAAAAATGAAAATAGCCTGTTTATTTATAATCTTAATTAACACGTAGATACGAATTTTAATCAAAATCGTTAGTAGTTTTGAGAAAATCGATTTTTCTCTCTTTTCGCCCTTTCTTAAACTACTTTTAATTTTAAGCTAAAACATACACACAGGCAGACTTCATTGCAAAGACCACTTTTTAGGATTTGGGGGGACTTTGAGACGTCGACAACCATCAACATTTCAGGCTGATTTTCTTTGCGGTCGCAATACTTTTACCTTTTGTGTTCGAAAAGTTAAAAATATTATTTACGTATATCTTGAAAGTTATTGGGTTTATAAAAATATGCTTCTTATAAAATATTTGTATTATAAAGGGACCTACATATTTGTAACGATAAGTAATTTCATATCTCAAATAGTTTAGGATATATTATACAAAAAAAAGGTAATTAACGCATCAGACCGGAGTCCTTAAAGTAATTTTTCCGAAATATTGAGAGAAGCCATTTTGTTTGGAATATTTAAAAATGTTTAGAAATGAAATTTAATCAAAATAGTTAAAGCCGATTTTGAGAAAATCTACTTTTTCTCTTTTTGCCCTTCAGTAAACTACCCTTAATCTCAGGGTTAGATATCCAATTCCATAAATACCTCGGGGCAACCTTTTGAAAACCCCAGATACCAAGTTTTAGTCCAATCGGTAAATTAGTTTAGGTTCTAGTTGGATGTACAGACAGACAGACAGACAAATGGAATGTCAAAAATGACTTTTTTTTATTCGGGGGAGGGGGGTGGCATTAAACGTAGCGATTCTTCAAAATATTGAGTTCGATTTTTTTGACGATCACAATAATTTCTCTGCCTGTAAGATAGCGAGAAAGTAATAAAATTTAGCTTTGACTTGACTGCATTTTAAAATATGTATTGCTTAGTTATTTAATGCGAGGAATCAACTATATTACTACATCATAAATTGGTTTTATAATATTTTGAAAACTTACTTATTTCAAGATAATTTGTTTTTGTAATAATATTTATTTTATGCATTTGAAAGCATTATTTTGAGAAGTGGTCCATATTCTTCACCAGACTTCCAAAGAGGTATATGGCACAAACAAATGTTAAGAGCCCTCCCTGCCTTAGTTTTCTAATTTTCAATATAAATTTTATGTACATAAAGCAAGCCAAAACGTGTGTTTATTGCAGAATATTTTAAATTACTAATGGAGCATTGGTTCATTTCAATTTTGGTTAACTTTTGCTATTACTACCTCACTTCCTCTTTCTAATAAGGGATCATATCACTTCCTATTAATCAGTAAATTAGATCCAATACTACGCTTGAACCAGAAAACCTATCCAAGTCTGGTTTTCTGTATCCTTCATTTAACAACAGCGGGATTGGTATAGGTTTAGTGAATTTGTTATTTCAAAATGGTTAAATTGTCTATAATTATTTTTAAATATTGTAGAACAGTTTCACTGGTCTCAACTCATTGTTTTCTAAAGTAGAATATAGTTGCTCACCCCACGATGCTACTCCTGGTTTGAGCTGTATTGCCTATCTGAGTTAGGTGCTATCCATGAGATGAGACGGGCTCTTAAGGCCAAAAAAGCTCTTATATCTCATAGAAAGGTCAGTTAGTAGACTATTTATCCCAACCAAGTTCCGGTGAATAAAAATCAAGATGGTTTATTATTTAAATATATAAATGTATTTAGTTAACATTTACATGTTTTCCAAAAGTTTAAATACAAATGGAAAACCTTAAAATGATATTTGTTAGGAAAGTCTAACTTTACTGGTTATGAAAAGTTTAATTAAATTTGTTTGTGAACTAATTGAATGCCTGTCGGGAAAATATTAAGGAAGGCGTCGTCGTATTGTCGTCTTGTTCCCATGCGACTTGTTGCGAAATAACGGGGGGTGTGGGAGAGTCGAAGTCAGGTGGTTGTGGCACGTGACACGAGGACATCACGTGGCTGAGCTTGTGCTCACCTTAGGGCCTCCTCCACGTGACTTTGAAAATTTCTGTCTTGTACCCCCCGCCCCCTAATCTACCATTCTCCACCCTCTCCACCTCAGTCGGCAAAAATGTCTTAAGTTTCGGTGTCCAAGGTCCTGTGTGGGAGTGTTACGTCACATCCGTTTATATCCCTTCTGGAATGGAACATTCGATAGGATGGTCTTAGTTAAGGTCATTATAGTCCATTCGCAATTGGAGTGGTGGTAAGCGACAGCTAGCAAAAGTTAACCAGATCAACTCTCATGTGTTCATTCGCCAAACCATATTATCTGGATGATTTTTTGTCACTTGTGGCAGTCTAAGCTTTCACAACAAACTAATTTGTTTTTAATTGTGATTTTCTTTTAACTGTTTTCATATCCTCTGCTAGCTGTCACTTACCACCACTCCTGTTGCGAATATCCCTAAAGGGTAGTAAGACGTGGTGTATGAGTAAATCCATCTTCTCAACGTTACTACAGTATTACGATTAGTTCTGTGAACAGTAGACCTCACTTCTTCCATGTTCTTACGTTACTACAGTCTTACTAGTAGTTCTGTGAACAGTAGACCTCACTCCCTCCATGTTATTATCGTTACTACAGTCTTACTAGTAGTTCTGTTAACAGTAGACCTCACTCCCTCCATGTTATTATCGTTACTACAGTCTTACTAGTAGTTCTGTGAACAGTAGACCTCACTCCCTCCATGTTATTATCGTTACTACAGTCTTACTAGTAGTTCTGTTAACAGTAGACCTCACTCCCTCCATGTTATTATCGTTACTACAGTCTTACTAGTAGTTCTGTGAACAGTAGACCTCACTCCCTCCATGTTATTATTGTTACTACAGTCTTACTAGTAGTTCTGTGAACAGTAGACCTCACTCCCTCCATGTTATTATTGTTACTACAATCTTACTAGTAGTTCTGTGAACAGTAGACCTCACTCCCTCCATGTTATTATTGTTACTACAGTCTTACTAGTAGTTCTGTGAACAGTAGACCTCACTCCCTCCATGTTCTTATCGTTACTACAGTCTTACTAGTAGT
Organism: Timema cristinae; assembly: GCA_039000515.1. Taxonomy (NCBI): domain Eukaryota; kingdom Metazoa; phylum Arthropoda; class Insecta; order Phasmatodea; family Timematidae; genus Timema; species Timema cristinae. Next base: position 33,951,758 of record JBCFYV010000100.1, read on the forward strand.
TTTGTAAGCAGTAGACCTCTATCTCTTAATGTTAATTTGTTATTACAGTCTTCTCTTTGGATTTAAAGTTAGAATAATTCCAATAGTTATATTTGAATTTGAAGTTAATATTTTTTCTTTGTGATCAAGTTAGACAGAAAACGAATTATTTATGCTTTTTAGAGAGGAATTTCCATTTTCAGAATATATCTAGATGGAGAATTACTCACTAAAAAGAATAAATAATAGCTTTGGCTATTTGAATCTTAAATATGCGATCCCTTACAATTATAATAATTGTACAAATGGCTGCAATAAGCCAACTACCGAGTCGAAGGTGGCTACGTTATCTGGTAGCTCGTGATCTTAATAAAATCACACATTTGTAGCCAACGATTTCCGCACGTCCATCATGGACTCTGCCTTAAATTATGAGTGAGAAATTACCCTGGGCACAGGATGATTCCTTTATTGCTGAGCGCATTGGCGTACTAAGCCAAAGGTCCCGGGTTCAATTACATTGTCCAGGTGTCAATTTTCAGAATATCACTCATAGTACATTTAGTCTCAATGGGGCATAATCAGGTGTAGTATGTGAACTACCTGTAAAATAATTTAATATCAAAGAAGATGTATATTACTGGGTGTGGCTATCTTTGGAAATGAGCCAAGAAGATATGGATCAAGATTTTTTTTTTCTTTAAAATTCTGACACTCTTCTTCTGGAAGCGTCACTGAGAACGTTGGTGTCTTGGCAGGTCCCTTCTCCCCTTCCCCACAGAAAGAAGATGGTCTGACCTTCTGATGTCAGTGTAGCCAAATTACAGGGCTACTAACGATATCAAACCGTATTTAACTTGGCATTTGAGAAGAAATATGCCACAATTCATTGAAGTAAAGAGTTTTTGTTTTTACTTTCTCTCGACTTCTTGAAGAGAGAAGTTTTAAGATCGTTAAAAAAAACTTAAGATTTTGATAAATGTTGACATTTCATTACAACCTGAAAGTGAAAAAGAGTTGGGTTTTTTTTTTGGTGTGTATAATACGTATTTCTTTATCTCTGCTTAGAGCCGAAACCATTTTAACGATCGGACTTAAACTTTGTATCTGGGATTTTTATAATCAGTTAGCTCATAAAATTAACGTTAATTCTTTTAAACACGCTTGAGTGGCCACATGGCTCAAGGCACCTTTTTAGCAATAGAGGAGACTGCTGATGACAGGGATATCATAGTTAAATTCTGATTGAATGTACCAAGGGTGGTTTTCCCTGAATGGTTTCCCATTCTCTCTCCTTGCAATTGCATACACACTTCCTCTAAACTCAGCCTTTCTTAACTCTAACACATTATAATCATTATTGCACAAGTGAATGATATGAATGGGTAGTATTACGAGGGTTTTTAGGGATTTGATATCCAACCCTAAAATTGAGAGTAATTTACCGAAGGATAAAAAAATAAAGCGGATTTTGAAAAAATCTGTTTTTTTAACTATTCTGAGTAAATTTTCTGTCTTACGAAAACAAACAAATTGGCAATTCTCGTTTTCCCATGAAAATTACTTTTAAGAACACTTTAGAGACGTGCAAATTTCCTGTCTGGATCATATTTCCATAAATATTTTAAATAAGAGTTATCTTATAGTTTTAAAGTTGTAGTACTATTTGAAATAAAAAGATTCTGATTGAAATAAATTTCTATAGAACCAATAATTTCTGAACTATAAGCAAACATATATATATATATATATATATAATATATATACTAATTTAAAAAGATAGTTTTAGCGTAGCGTCTTACTACCCATTCATGTTATACACTTGTGCACTAATGATTATAATGGGTTAGAGATAATAAAGGCTGAATTTAGAGGAATTGTACACGTATTTGCGAGGAGAAAGAATGGGAAACTATTTAGGGGAAACCACCCTCAGTACACTCAATCAGAATCGAATATGATATCTCTGTCATCAGCAGTCTCGTCTATTGCTAAAAAAGTGCCTTGAACCATGTGACTACTCAAGCGTGTTTAAAAGAATTAAAGTTAATTTTATGAACCGACTAATTATATCATACATGTTAACCCTATTTCTGACACACACGTACTAGCAGCGCAAATTAATGTTTAAGGAATAAGGTGGGTAGAATGTAGAGGAAGTGTACACGCATTTGCGTGAAGGTACAGTGGAAAACCATTTAGGAGAAACCATTGTCTAATTTCATGTGGACGGGGTCGTCCGTAAATTATGTAAGGGTTTTTAGGGGAAGGAAGGTTTCAGTATTTAAGTTTTCTTACAAGGTGGATGGATGGGAGGAGAGGTTCAAAATCAATCTTAAGTAAGGTTTTTTTTTATTATTAATGTTTATGATGAGACAAAATCTAGTATGTTTGTTTTTGTCATAAGAAAAATATAAAATTTCATATATTTAGTTTACTTATTGCAATTAAAGTATTCTAAAATTTCAAATCACTCAATTTAGTTATTTTTAGACAGATGGATTGTTTATAAACGATTTACATAATCTAATTCACCAAATCGTAAAAAGAAATTATGTACTTAAAATAGAGAGGAGGGGAGGACTGACGGCCAATCTTACGAATCTCTTACATGGGAGGGGGGAGTAGGGGTCAATAATAAAGAGAGAGAAAAAAACCTTATACATAATTTTTGGGCAGCCCCTGTTTGTGTGGATGTGTGTGTGTGTTTGGATATGTGTGTGTGAGTGGATGTGTGTGTGTGTGTGGATGTGTGTGTGTGGGTGTAAGGGGGGGTTGTTTGGGTGTGTGGGAGAGATGGAACACATTAATATGTATGGTCGCAATAAACTAGGTTTCACCGCGTCTGAAGTCATGGTAAAGATAAACGAATTCTGGTCTCTTGGGCAATTAACGGTGTTAACTACGTACGGGAGTTAGATTAGCTACCGCGTGAGTTGAATCACATCCTGTATAGTGTAGCACCCACCCCTACTTTCTATCGTCCCTTGAGTAAGTTAACCCTGCAATGCTTCCCAAATGGGTGGGGGGAAGAGGGAGTGTGGGTGAGAACCTATAATAGGTTTAGTTTTAACAAGTGCTGATTACGCTAGCAAGATTCCACGAACCCGCTTCGGTGGCCGCATGGTCTAAAGCGCTACTCTCGCAAAAGACTAGACTGCCGATGATAGAGAGATATTGAGGTTCGAATTTCGGTCAGGTGTCCAAATGGTGGGTTTCCCTAAAATGTCTCCCTCTCCCCTCTACGCCTTCTAGTCCCTAAAATAATTATCGTAATTAGTTGGCCTACATAAGCGTATAATCTGAACGGGTACGCTGTGCTAAAAAATAAATCCACGTCACGACACTGATATACTCACACGTATAGTCCGTTTACGATAATTGACTTTTTTTGTGGTGGTAAAAAAAGGTTATTAAAAACCACTTCAGATCGATCCGCACCACAAATAAGTTTTGTCCCTTTTAACAAATGATGCAATTTATCTTTACTTGTCAAATTGACATAAACAATTTGCTAAGGGGATACGAAGACTTTGAGTAAATTTTGAACCGTTAGACAAGTACATAGTCAAGGTGGGAGTCTAGGGGATGCAATAAAAGTTCAGTGTTTTGCAGTTGTTTTTTTTTTTGTAGCAACACTTTTTATTCTTTTTAGCACAATAAATTAAATATTGTTCCAGTAGAAACATAGTTTAATTTTCTTCGCGTGGTGACTTCAAGCAGTTGTTGAATATTTCTTATGCACATATTATAATAATAATATTTAGCACTGCGTCCTACTACCCGTTCGGGTTATACGCTTTAAGTACTAATTACACTAATGGATTAGGAATTGGAAAGGTTGAATTAGAGGAAGTGAACCCGCATTTGCGTGGAGGGAGAGTGGAAAACCATTTAGGAAAAACCACCCCAGTTCACCCGACCGAGATTCGAACCTTGATCTCCCCGTCCTCAGCAGTCGGGCTCAACACGACAAGCGCGTTAGCCAACTACGCCACCGAGGCGGGTTTTTATAGAAAACAAATAGTATATTTTACTAGGCTATTATAATAAAAAATATTACGGTATGGAACATGCTATTAGGTTTTATAAAAGAAAATAGTGACCTCTGAAAGATTAACTTGGATGTGCAAGGCAGTTAAAAACTTGATTGTGCATAAGGAACGGAATAATTATTTATTATGGCATCCTCTTAAAGACACAATAATCGAGATAAACAACTGGTTAAATATACGGAAATATTGTAATTATTGCTCCAAGGTGTAGTATACATCCTAGGACAATAGCTTTGAAATAAATATGGTGTAGTGTAATAAAATCTATTATAAAAAAGAAACCCTCCTCGTGGCGTAGTTGGCTAACGCGCTTGTCGTGTTGAGCTCGACTGCTGAGGACGGGGAGATCGAGGTTCGAATCTCAGTCGGGTGAACTGGGGGTGGTTTTTCCTAAATGGTTTTCCACTCTCCTCCACGCAAATGGGGTTCACTTCCTTTAATTCAACCTTCCCAATTCCTAATCCATTAGTGTAATTAGTACTTAAGCGAATAACCCGAACGGGTAGTAAGACGCGGTGCTAAATAATAATAATAATAATAATATAAAAAATAAAGAGTAAGACGGGCAAGAAATACTCACAGACCCGGCCAGCCACCCCAAATGAACAAACATATAATCACTAAAGGTATCGTGACATGGATTCAAGGACCGTAGTCATTAGACTAAAAGTAATTTATATAGTTTTTTTTAATCTATAATAATTCATGTATTCACCAATAACACAATTGTTATCATTTCAAATAAGTACAAAATAATTATTTTTTAAAATAATTTATAACCTTTTAATTGTATTTGTTTAGCATAATAAATTTAAATTTAGCTTACAACAGTATTTATTGTTAATTATTGCGCATAATCAATTCACATTTCTACGTTAATAACTACCAGACATTTATACGTTGGATGGAAAATAATTGGTGAATCCGGTGAACTTTTTTTTTTAAATCGACAAATATAACGTGAGATGAGGGTAGGGAAGGGTTGGATATTTGCTTATTTTTGTTTGCAAAAGAGTAGCGGGGGTTTAAAATGGCCAAAAATAGGCGTAGGAACGTCTCTTTACTTACTTTATGGCATTAGGGACGCGAAAGTTTATTTCCGCACTTACTAAATATTTCTTTAGTTTTTGGTATTTCTTGTTGGGATGTGTGTATCGTTAAGAGTTTAGCAAGCTGTTCACTATTGCTGTATTATTATTTTAGCGTGTGTCATTAATGATCCGGAGAGACATGACATTCAGTTTGGGTACCAGTATGTAGATCACTCGATGATCCGGTGACATAAATAGCTGTCAGGGGTATAATTATGTAGGTTTTCTACAGGCATTCGCAATGAAATGATGTGAGGTTAATAAATATGATAGTGTATAGACTAAACTTAATTTAAGCCAAAGTACCAAACCCTAACAACCATTCGGTTAATTCCACTTAAGCGAAATATACCCAAGGTACCAGTCGGGAATAGAACCTGGGACTCTTAGTTTCGTAGTCAGGTGTACTGATCACTACACCATGGGGCCGAATAACGATTGCCCCTTCAATATATTAAGTTATCCATATCTTAAGGTCGTATCCTTTATCCGCGATCTAATGACAATGTGATACCTCCCTAAAACGAAGTTGAAATTTTTGTTAAACTTTTGCGTTTTATTTGAAAAATATTTGAATTTTTTTTTTTGTCTGGTCATAGCTGTGGGTAGGAGGATTGTTAATTTTTGATTTATCTTTTCTACGTCATAAACCTGAGGTATACATATTTAATTACATTAATCGGATAAGGATGATATAGGTATAATTCAGAGAAAATGTATTCACATTTGGGCACTAGACTAATTTCCAAATTACAGGTAAACCAGAATAGATGAGACCTATGTTTAGTCCACGTGCCCACTGATGCGACTATTTACTATATTATAGGATTTTGGAAATCTCCGTGAATTTATAACTAATAAATCCATTCTAGTTTTAGTTATACATAATAAATAAACATTTTTTAAATTAGTTTTTCATTTTTTTTTTTGAACGATGATAAGAGGAATTCCTCGATTATGTATTAAAATAAGATAATAATGAGACAAAACATTTCGTTAGTACTTTTTTTTTTTAATTTGAAAACTTTCTTTGAAGTGCTTACTTGACCGATGAGGATCAGAAATATTAATCTAACTGTGGTGAAGGGGGGGGGGGGTAATTTGGAGGGGGGAGGTTTTAAACAAAAAATGCATTTTGTTTCTGTCTAGGAAATAATAGTTTTATAATTTTTTGTTCTTCCTAAGTTCGGTCTCGTAAGAACTTTTTAGAAAAAAGTTGTCAGTTTTTTAAGAGTTATTTTTCCTCTTAACCCACTCTCCCCTCCCTCATATTTCCTCCTTACCCCTCTCCCTCCCCCACATCTCAAGTGGTCCTACCGTGGCTGCTGAGCTGTTGGGCCGTAGTTGGAAGTGAAGGAGAAATATAAGGAACAAGAGATGAAAAAAAAAAAAGGACCGAAAGAAAGAGATGAAGACGTATCCGGAAGAAGAAATCTATATTAAGAGGACTCACCACCACGTGACTCAACCCAAGGACCTTACTTAACACACGCCCCTCATCCATCTCTCTCTTCCTCTCTCTTACTCTCCCTTCCTCTCCCCCTTGACAAAACCGAACAATCTTGGGCACGGTCAGTGAGGCTAGCGCTTAGATAACGCAACAAAGGAAGACACCAAAGCAATCTAATTAGGGTCACAATGCTTTTACTTAGATTAGAGGGAGTAGTGGGTTAGGGTGTCACAAAATTGAGTTATATATATATGAAATAAGAGTGGAGGGTGGGGGGGTTGAAGGAACCAAAACTCTTATAAAAGATCGTTTGATTTTATCTTCATCTTTTTATATTTTCATTTTACTTTTCAAGATTTGTGGTTTTACAAGTACCTAATTCCAAATATATTTTTTTATTATTTTTTGGGTCACCATGTCTTATTCCCCGTTCGGACAATACATATGAATTAATTACACTAATTAATTATGGATGAGTAAGGTTGAATGTAGGGGATGTGTACCCGCAGTTGAGTGTAGGAATAAGGGAGAACCATTGGGGGGGGGGGAGTAGAAGAGGGGGGACTCGGTACAACCAACTGGGACTAGATCCCCATTTTCCCCGTCAACGATAAGAGTGACGCCTTAGAACAATTTTACACTATTCACACGTGATCGATTTTTTTTTAGTTATCGTTACTTGGATTATGTCAAATCCATTATTTTACAAATCCTAATCTTATTTACCTATGAATTTAGAATCTAATTCAGACTCTTGGAAAGAAATTATGAAAATAAAAGGAATCAGAAAATAGGAAAGTAGCTAAAAGTTAACATTTACTTATGTTAGGCATTCGTTATAACATTCAAACATTCACTTAAGAATTAAATTAATGGTCTAGAGTTTGGTCAGCAAGATCTTACAATAATTAAGTAAGGTGTCTAATGAGTTTATTTACACTATGAATATACATGTGTGTGTTTTTATTTATTTTATTGTAGTTTACTGATGAGTGATTTATGAGAAAATTAGATATTTAAAAAAAAAGGTTTTCATTGATTTTGTTCAAAATTGGTATTTAGAGACCATTTTATATAAAAATAAATAATTTTTGTCAAGTCAAACTCTGTGGTCTTTGGGTAAGGTTCTCGCCTCGGGACCCAATATTCTTAGGTTCATACCCAGCGATTTATACGGATTTTTCTTGAGCGATTACAATTCGTAGCACAACTTCCTTCGGAGGGGAAGTAAAGCCCTCGGTCCCATGTCGATTGTGGCATGTAAAAGAACCCTCTCTTTTCTCTCTCTCTCTCTCTCTCTCTCTCATAGAAACTATCGTTTGCTGATATAATCATTCAGTCCAGAAAGTGCATGTTAAATACATCAAACAAATAAAAAAATATCAAATATTAATTTAAGGACAGTTTACTTCTGCCAAATTTTAGAAGATTGGAAATAGTTTGAAAATGACCTATGAGATTGTTCAAAATAGATATCTGAGAATAGATTGTTTATGATAAATAATAATACATGATTATTTTTGTAAATATAAATAATTTGAGGGTTTGTTTACAAATAACTTATTTTAAATTTTTTCAAACGTTTTAATATACCATAAGTGAAAGTTTGTACGATTATTTCTAACCATTTATTCATAAAACGAATGGATTCAAATAGGAGATGATAAAATAAAGTTAAGAAGTAAAAACAAAGTAGTCCAAGTTAATTTTACTTTTCATATTTTGAAATATATCTGGACAAGGACGCGCATCGGTGGGTACGCCAGGCAAGGCGTCAATCTCGTCTGGTTCTCCCTTACTGGTGATGATGAGGTTGAGGTTTTTACACCATCTAAGTGTGAGTTTACCTAAATATTTTCCCGCTCAATTGTAGTTATATTTCCTCTAAAATTATACCTTCTTCATCCCTAAAATATTTGGATAGCCCAGGTGGGTAGTAATACGTGATCCCCAAAAACAATATATGATGCACACATGACCATAATCTGACCCAATGACTAATACATATTTTTTTTAGTAAAAGAGAACAACTATTGTTATTAGCGTGTCTGTCTATTGAGATAAGGATCCCGGGTTCGATTCCTGGCATGCCTAACAAGTTTATTTATTATTATTGGTGAAATGTTGGTTTACCCTTTCACAGTGAGTTAACGACCGTGAACTTTATGTTGCGCTTGTCCTAGTCTTAAGTTAGATTATAAGGCATATTAAGTTACCCGTCTCGGTGGCGCAGTTAGCTAACGTGCTAGTCGTGTTGAGTTAGACTGCCGAGGACGGGGAGATCGATGTTCGAATCTCGGTTGGGTGAACTGGGGTGGATTTTCCTAAATTGTTTTCCACTTTCCCTCCACGCAAATGTGGGTTCACTTCCTATAAAATTCAATCTTCCAAACTACTAATCCATTAGTATAATTAGTACTCAAGCGTATAACCCGAACGTGTATTAAGACTCGATGCTAAATAAATAATAAAAAAAATAACATATGAAGTTACGACAGGCCTAGCAAGCTGGTAGTAGAAAAAAATATATAGTTTGAGTAAAAAACTGACCCAGGCCACAGGCTGGAAACAGTAATGTATGTAAAAAAAAAAATTATAAAATAAGTTTCACTATGAGGTAAAGTTGAAGGTCACGTAGCTGCTTCAAGGACTTTATTACCATGATAGAATTCAACAGCTGAAGAGCGGTACCGCCGTCAGTTTCTGCTAACTCGTTGGAAAAAAATTGTCTTACTAAAGAGTTTCATCTTTTCTTTTTTTTTTTTTTTAATATACTTGAGTGAGATATGATGGACTCATCCCTCTTTAAGATGAGTAGTCGTACTTGGTGGGTGATGGAAGAGGAGGGAAGGGCTGATGGAAATAAAACAGGATGTACCAAAAAAAAATGTTCTTACCGTTTATTGATTGAAGTATTAATTTATTTATTTAATAGCCGCTTCTTACTGCCCGTTTGTGTTATATCCTTATGTAATTACTAATTACGTTAATTGGTTAAAAATTATTACGGTTTAATTTATAGGAAATGTACCCGAATTTGTATGGAAGGATAGCATAAAACTAGTTTGTTAGTACAGCACACCCAACCAGCCGGGATTCGAACCCCAATCTCACCATCATCGGCAGTTTAATCTATTACTAGAATGACGTCTTAGACCGTTCAATCGCCTATGTGGGTTATAGTGAGGTAGAATGCAGATATCACTATTAGGGAGGATGAGGCGGAGAGATTTTTTTTTAAACACTAGAATTTGATTGCTTATAGTTTATGGGATCCTGAAAGTCTTTAAAGAAAATTAATTTCAAATCCTGCAAATTGAGGTAAACGTCTGGGCTAAACTTTCCTCATTGATGCCAATCTTAACCATAAAGTACATAGCAACCGAATTCACGCCATCGTTATAACTTACTGGTTTAAATTTGTTCGGGTGACCTGGTGGTCTAGGGGTAAGGTGTCAGACTTCTGTGCTGGGGATCCGGGGTTCAATCCTTGGTCCCGGTACAGATTTATCTGATTTCCAAACCCTTCCTTCACCTCTGACAAGACGTGTATTAATCACAGCTTGTGAATGTGAGGAATGTCAGTCCTCCATCGTGGTTCGGATTCCACGTTAAACTGTAGGTCCTCAATTTCATCTCACAGTCACCCTACCATTACACATTAGCGTAAGTGCATATAGCTCGAACGGGTAGTAAGACGCGGCGCTAATAATAATAATAATTTAAATCTCTCTAGGTAATCGTATTTATTGTTACCACCACGTCTCATACTACCCGTTCGGACTATAAGCATCCAGTCTGGGTAATCGAAAGACAAACAACAATTTGTTTGGTGACGTTCACATTTATTACATTCATTCTGTCTTTGACAACCATATCACCCGATATCGGTTTTAAAAAAAACTTATATTATGTATTGTACGTAGATCTTTCTTTCTTGATAGCCCTTGTTATTCTTATTTTAACATTCCAAAATACACAAACCATAAAGTGTTAAGATGGTATTTAGGCTGTTTACCTAGGCTTTGTATGTATGTCCGATTAAATGTATTTGATTGTGTGTCCTCTAGAGAGCTTAATCCCTTACTCTCTATGTTTTTAACAATATTCCATTACTATTTTTGTTCACGTTGACTTTAAACATACGAATAAAGGATACTTTACATTAATAAACAAATTCAAAAATTGTATTTGTACAAAAACAACTTTAATATTTTTATTAAATTTTTCTCAGGGTAAGAGATATCATAGTCTTCTAGAATAAGCCAAGCAAGGACGTATAATGAGGGTTGACGGGGGCCTGGACACCTGGAAATTGATATTCCGTTATGAGGGGTCCATATATACGTAAACACAATTATTGGCTAGAGATATAGTAAAATCTTCAAGCGGACTCCCTCTAAAATGATAATCTTTCTAAGCCCTTGGATTTCTTAATCATTTTAACCCATGGACTTTAAAACTAAAAGCACTTTGTTTACCCGTTGCAAAAAACACAAATATTTGTATATAAGGGGGTTTGTGACATATATTAGCATCATTTATTTTGTTGAAATCTTAATTCTCCGTGTTTATTCTTAAATGGTGAAATTTTTAAGAAAACCTCATTTTTTCTTCCTTGTATATTCTTTGAGAATCTAATGTATTTCGTGTGTGTGTATGACGTTACTATGGAATTTGTAAATATCCGTTTCTTATGTTGTGTTTAGTCAGGTACAAGAAAGGAAAATAAATAAAGTTCGTTAAAATAAAAGACTGAGTTTCGCTAAGAGGCATCTGAAGATTCACAAAAAAAAAAGAAAGTTCTTTCAGAAGCATTACGAATCTCTTTTACAATATTGAATTTACATAAGACATGTTTAAAAAAATATAAATGTTCCTAGTGAAATTGTTTTTATATATGAACCTTGATATTTGATTACCCTATCATTTAATAAATAAAATAAACAACAGTGTAAGCTAAATGTTCCGTCTAATTTAATAGTTAAAGTAAAAAATAAAAAGGGGATTAAATTTAAAATTGAGTAGATTGCCCTCATCGGTGGGCGTGGAAACTAAAACTTTAAACTTTTCTAGTCTAATTTGGCAATGACGGGAAGATCTGAACCAAAATAATGACCAACAGTTCTAAAATGTTTTTAATAAATAATTCTCACTTACCTTCCACAAAAATGCGGGTACTTTTATTTTAAATTGTACCTTATACATCCCTACACCATTACTGTGGTTACATTCGAATATCCCGGGTGGGTACTAAGAATCAGAACAAAAAAAAATCACATTTTTAATCTGGCTCATCTCGTTATCAACAAAATATGAATGCAGAAATAATTATTGTTGTTACGTGTGAGTAATTTGTTGTACCCCCACGTATCACTCACTACCCATTCGGACTAGAATAATTACGTGCATACCAGTAATAGAAGTTCTGTGAACAATAGACAACGCTCCCTCCATTCAACAAATGCTAATAATTATTATATCAATTTCTTATCGTTAGTACAGTCTTAACATTTCTCTTCGGATTTCAAGTTGAAATATCTCTTATAATTTCTCCTTGGATTTGTAGTTTATATTTTTTTCTTGATGATCAAGTTACACAGAAAACAAATTAAATGTATATTCAATATTATATTATATTAATAAAAAATATCAATTTTTTATAAGGTTTTAATCCTTCGATCTCTCAATAGATGTAAAAAAAAAAAGCCCTAAGTACTAGAATAATTGCTTCGATTGTGAAAAAAAAATGTATTCAAATCACTTAAGATGAGTTAATAAACAATAAATATGTTGGGCAGCCGCCATCTTGAAATGAATAACCAGATCTAAAAAAAAACATGTGCATACATTGTTTGGCTTAGGTTTGAAGAATGTCGCTGCCAAATTTCGTTAAAATCGGAACACACCTTGGTGGCGTGTGTAGTTAACGTGCTAGATTCGTGTTGAGCAAGACTACCGAACACGGGAAGCTAGAGGCTCGAATCTCACTCGGGGGAACTGGGGGTGGTGTTTACTAAATGGGTTATCAATCTACCTCCACGCAAATGTGGTTTCACTTCCTCTATATAAACTTTCCCAACTCCTTAACCATTAACGTAATTAGTACTTAAGCGTATAACCCGAATGGGTAGTAAGACGTGGTGCCAAGTAAGTTAAAATTGCTCCACGTGGTTTTTCTGCTATCGTGGAACAAAGATTCTGACAAATGAAATACCAAATGGTCAAGTTAAAACAGAACTTCGTTACGCTTGGTCAATGGGCTAATATCATTGTGTTAGTGATAAGCAAAGTTGAATTTTAAGAAGATTGCCCTTATTTGCATGTAGGAAGAATGGAAAAAGTTTAGGTAAAACCTTACCTGGATTCGAACCCCACTCTCCCTGTCATTGGCAGTCTAGTCTATTGCGAGGGTGACACCTTAGACCACTTGACAGACAAAGAGGGTATATACTCACTTTAGTGGACTCATGGTTTAAGGCGCTACTCTTGCAATAGGTTAGACCGCTGAAGACGGGACGCTTCAGGTTCGGATCCCAGTTGGGTTTACTGTGGGTGGTTTATCCTATAGGATTTTCCATTATCCCTCTATGCAAATTTGGGTATACTTCCTATAAATTCAATCTTCTTATCGCTAGCACAATAGTATAATTAGTTCATTAGCATATGATCAATCCAAAAGGGTAGTAAGACGCGGTTTAGGGCTCGTGGAGTTTTATATTGGTGGGTGTCCATAACGTGCGGGATGGAGGTTGTAAGGATATATGAGAAGGATCCTTACGAATGGAGGATTAAGACGTGATCGGATGTCGCATCTAACTAGGCAACCGGACGGTGATGGTAATATCGCTTATTAGCAAGAGTTATGGGGATGACGGGAGTTATGTTCCGTTTGAACTACCCTGAAGCGTGGTGTTCAAGGGATTTGCAGTATTCCTGTGGGTGGGAAAGGAGATAAGTGAAGAGTAATTAGATGAACTAATCAAAGGTGATCTCACGCTGAAACCATTTCTCGTCACATGTTGTACACACAACTACGTAATTAGGGTGAAATATCGTGTCACTTGGATCATAAAGTTATCCAATCTAATCGGATACTGGTGCTGGGGAGTGCAACAGAAAATGAAAGCAAATATAATATATAAATTAATAAAATAAAGAGTTTGTCATTAGCATTGCAAGATATCCACATGGAGAGGTCTGAACTTTTAAAAACTAGTAGCCCATGAGCAAGAATATGTCATTTCACAATTTTAAATAGAGTTTCTAACTTGAGATCATCTATACAAAACAACAAAAATAATTTAATGGGAAATTCATTTGATAAAAAAGTTGATAGCTCAATTGACTTAAGCTCAAAATTAATTTAATAAAATTTAACTTGACGAGAAATGTCATTCTTTTGTGAATCAATAAACAGCAACAAAAATTAAACACGTAACATAGAAAATTATTGGTAGTTAATAAAATGTGCTAGATCCTTTTTACTTTCTCTCAACACCTCTAAGCTAAAGTATTATGATAGCCAAAAATTCTAACTCAAAATTTTTATAAATGTTAAATTTTCATTAACGCCAGAAACCAAAAAAGTGTTTTTCGCGACGCAGTCGGTTTGTATCTCTGGCTAGAGTCGAAACTATTTTACACATTTGGCTCTAACCTCTTATCTGGAGTATTCATAAGGTTCCACTGAGGGGTTTTAGGAAATTGATGTCCAACCCTAAACATAAGGATAGCTTACTGAAGGGCAAAAAAATAAAAAATTGATCCTTTCTAAACTTGATATAACGATTTTATTAAATGTTATAGCTATACACTGTTTATCATTATACATAAGATGGCAATTGTTTTTTTTCTCATGAAAATGAATTTGAGAACGAAATTTTCCAATTTTGATCATTTCTCCGCAACTATTTGAGATACATAATATCATTTTAAGATTTTAGTATTAAATATAATAATCTTTTATTTGAAATATATTTTTATAAAACCAATAATTTCTGAGCTACAAGAAAATATATAAACGTTTTAATTCAGGTCTGAAAATTAATTTGATTCTTATGCTCTTTGGTGGACAAAGATGTATCTCTTTTCTCAAGTTTCTTTAACAGTGTTCCAAGTTCCTAATTTCATTTATGATTTAGTAAGTGTCTATCTTAATATAAAAGCGAAAAAAAATCATTGCGGTGCAGTGTACAGTTTATATTTATGATAAAAAGTATTGTTTATAACAAATAAATCACTGGGCTACCATCCTGAATCCCAACGGGTTTCTATTCTAGTATTAGACTAGAATCTATACAAAAATATTGTGGTATATTCGTTGCAATTTTTAACATGTAGATTTTTACTTACATACGGACCAACAGGCAAGTGTCTGGGTTAAAAAAAAAAGTTGTTTTTTTTTCCATCAAGATGAAGTGCAATCGAAATTCTAAATGTTATAAACATATTGATCTGTGGTCAAGTGGTTAAAGTTCATGGCTTCAGATCCAGAGGTCCCGGGTTCTATCTATGCACAGAGCAATCAGTTTTTCTGTGTAACAACGAGTATTGAACAGGGTATGCTTAACCTTGTGAGGACAAATGAGAAGCTACTTGAATGAAAAAGTAGCGGATCCGGTATAGGAAACCGATATTAATGATCCGAGGGTTCGTTGTGCTGACCACATGACACACTCTATCCGCAGAAGTTGGCACTATACTCGCCATCAGACGGTGGCGCGCTCGGTCAGTATGGCTCAATTTCGGGCTGATGCCAGTGTGCTCTTTCATAAATATAAATTATTGAGTGGGTTCCAAGATGAGTTTTAGCAGTTGAGCTAATTTTACTGACGTGCATCGGTAAGAATGCATTTATTGGGAATAGATCACATATTGGAGGGGTGAAGCGTAGATAGAGAAAAGAGATAGAGACAGACAGGGTAACAAATGATGCTCTAAGAATAGCTGGTAAGAAAATTATTATTATTATTATTATTATTATTATTATTATTATTAGCACCGCGTCTTACTACCCGTTCGGATTATACGCACTTACGCTAATGTGTAATGGTAGGGTGATTGTGAGATGAAATGGAGGACCTACAGTTTAACGTGGAATCCGAACCACGGTGGAGGCCTGGCATTCCCCACATTCACAAGATGTCTGGTAAGAAGAGAACCATTTGGGATGCTGTTTCTCGGTACAATTAAAACTGGGTCGGAAACATCCTTATGTGTGAACTGTCTTCTGCATGACGTCATAAAAGGAAAGTTTGATGGAAAGAGAAACTTAGAAAGAAGAAGTATTCAAATATTAGATGACTTAAACGAAAGAAGAAAATTCTGGTAGCTTAAGGAGGCAGAGGACAAAACATATTGGTGGTTTACAAAATAAGGAATATAGCTTTCATAAAACATAACACCTAATAATAATATATTATTATTGCTAGTATAATTATTTTAAAAATCTTTCCTAACTTCTTGTCATAATTTATTTAGATTATAATGGGATGTATTTTCATACGATGATGGGTCTACCTTTATTTGTTTACGAATAAACATTTTATAGTATCTTTTTAAAAAAAATGCTGTCAAATATATTAAAAGTCACATGACTTGACGCGTGATTACATGAAAGTAGAACTAATACATTTTTCTAGCTGTCAGATATGTCCTTTCGTAAGAAAATTTAGGTATATATATATATATATATATATATATATATATATATATAAATTACTAAAACTACTTTCATCGAGTATTAAACAGGGCTCACGTACTTATGTATTTAAAAAGAACACATTAATTATTCATGCAAGTGTGTCCTTAAAAATTCCAAGATATGTGTTTAAAATTTTAATTATACTCTAAAACTAAATTTAGATTTTAAAATATATCTTGTATTGATTAAATATGCATAAGAATAATAGATGAACTGTTTTAAATTAACATAATTTCTCTAAAAAAACTTGACTAGATTAAAAAAAATATCCATTTAGACATTGCAAAAAAACATTAATTCACAAGTCCTAATTTGCTAAAATTTAGATTAAGCCTATCCAGGCTAAAATCGGGTATAACCACTAGCAATACAAAAGCTTTAAAAAAATCCCTTAGAATAAAAACAAGATATTCTATAAAGATCCAAACCATAATAATGGATTCTGCAGTTGTAATATTTTTACGAATAGTCTTAATGCGGATGAAATAATAATCATAGGCACTAATATAACTCTTGAGATAGGCTAGATTACTAATGACGATAATATTAGATTTCAAATCCCGTACGAGTGTACTGGGAAGTTTTTTTTTCAAAAATAGTTTTCACCTCTGGTTTTTAGTAAATGTGGAGTTTCTTCTTCAAAATTCCACCTTTCTAACTCCTGCCTCAATACTGTAAATATATGGATAGGCTGGAAGGCACAGAGTGAATATTTTAATGACATATTGCTTTGACATAATTACTCCCTCTCTCTCTTTCTCTTCTCCATGAACTCCTCTCGGAGCATTACCACGTGACGAACTGTCACGTGTTTCTGTGTGTACACGTGTTCAGTCAATAAACGTCGACACGTTTTCCACCCCTACCTTTCACGAGACTTTGGCAAACTTTCAAAGGACGTTCGTTGCCAGCCTGTATAATAATAATAATAATAATAATAATAATAATAATGTAACAACTTACATTGTAACAACACTCACCAACTCGGACAGACAACTGGGACAGCGATGTAACGACTTACATGGTAACAACACTCGCCAACTGGGACAGCCAACTGAGTCAACACGCGGCACTAGCTTGACCGGCGACCTACGCTCTCGCCAAATACATCGGACTGACTGAAGGCGTGTCCGCGCCTGCCGGCAACGAGGCTCGACCACGTGTTCGGCCAGCAGAGAAGATGGATAGAAGAGTTCCGTTTCCGCCTTCGCCGAGCTTCGAGAAGGTGCTAGGTGTTCGATATGAGTCTCGAACCTCTCCTCCCCCCTTGTTTGTAATGTTCTCCAACCTTCCTTTCCTTCGATCCGCCCCCCTTCTCTGAGAATTATATTTGTATAAATACTAGCGGTACCGGGATCTCAGGTCACTTACTACCCCACCGGCTCGAGGATAAGAGGTGAGGGCAGCGACTGGGTTTCGGGGATATTACTTTCCTACCAAAATTACTGTTTCGGCGTCATGGGGGAACTCTTTCTAAATTACTATTTGGACTTTGTTATTAACTTATGTTTATTTGAATATTGACTATGCTACGCGCTTATCGCTGCTGGGAGTTAGACCGTCGCTTTCGCCACCACTTATATTCAGGGTCTGGGCCCTATTCAAATGTACTTCATACATTTGCCAATATTAGCTTTTAGCCTGAGATTGTCAGGTCCTGGGTTCGAAACCCGGCTTATGTTGTTTTCGAGTATAGCTGTTTCTGGACTCATCTTTGTTCGCCAAGTTAAACGCCTAGGGTTGTTAAGTTATTATTACCTTGTGGCCTTGTTTGATTGCTATGACGTCACGTTTGCTACGGGCGTCTGTAAGAAAAATATATATTTATACTAGGGTGGATAACTTAAACGCTAGAGTAACCTGTTTAGGAACTAATCAATTTAACGAAGTAACCAAAGACCATGTCACTGAGATCCCGGACCGTTTCCTTTGATGGGTTTGATGTAACTTGTTTTGAGGAGGTAACGTTTATGTTTACCTTTGATGTAATTGATTTCCGCGGTGGACGGAAAAGCGCGCTTCACGCGGTGTTGATTGTTTGCTCAGCTTGTTATTGTTCTTTTTTGACTAAATAAAATTGTTATGTTCATTCAGGTAACTCTTTACCTAATTTACTGCCTCTCTCGCCTTATAGATATTAAGGGGGGGTTGCAAAATGGTAGCAGAGCATGGTTAATGTGGTTAATGTGGTTAATGTGGTTAACGTGGTTACATGGTTACGTGGTTACATGGTTACATGGTTACATGGTTACGTGGTTACATGGTTACATGGTTACATGGTTACATGGTTGACATGGTTAACATGGTTATTGTGGTTAACGTGGTTAACAGTGGTTACATGATTGATGGTTACTGGTTAGTAATTATTGGCTTTATAATTTCGACGTTTATGTCTATATTGTGCTCTTGGTCCTTAGTTCATGCCTCGAACGACTATGGCTCTATAAAGTATGGGCTTGGAAAGATGCCGAGAAATTAAACAAAAAAGGGAAATATGCCAGAGGGTTATATTTTATGTAATACATTGTACTAATACCTATCTGTATCTTTTTTCATACTGTCATTGGCCATGGCTCCTCCGCTGAAACCAGGCGACAAGCCATCAACCAAACTGACGAGATCTGATGTCTACAGACTGAACCGTGAACAACTCATCGCCGAGCTCCAAAATTGGTCCACCCCTACTCCACCCAACGCAACGGTGGGTGAGTTAAGGTCTATTTTATGCGAACTAGTGAGTGAGGTTGGGGAATCTCCGGCAGATTTTGGCATGGACACAGTTGCGAGTGGTGAACAACCAATGACGCCCTCCCCTCCCCCCGTCCTCCAAACGCCAGCGTATCTGTTAAATGTCACAGTAAGGTACTATTGGAAATATTAGGTCGCATTCCTGTGTGTAGTGGTCAGAACTACACGGAGTTATTTAACTTCTTGGTTGAAATTAGCCGGGCATCCCGCCTTAAACTCGTTAGTGAGCCCGAGTTTTTGACATTGTGTTTGTCCAAGACGTCGGGATTCTTAACCGAATTATTTTCCGGGGGTATTCAGGCAGGTTTATCAGTTAAGGCAGTAACTGACCAGATTCTTAATACGTTGTTACCTAGTAGAGTTAGACAGAAGTTATGCAGGGAGGTTGTGCATAGATTTCAGTTTTCCTTGTGAAACTTTTAGGAACTTTGTTCTATCTATCACGGAGGCAGCTCGCGTACTCAATGCCGATCTTAAGGAGCCTGAACTTGTAAATATTATTTTGGAGAATGTGTCGCCGCTTACCAGGCGCCATTTTGTGTTCTCAAGTAAACCAACTTGTATACTTGATCTCTATGCCTTGGCTTCGCACGTTGAAGAGACTCTTCTCTCAGAAGAGGAATATCTCAATGCGCATGCGCCTGAGGTGGTAAGCCGCGCGCAGTCGGGTTCAGATCCCGGAGCAAGTTCTCCTGTGCCGCTTATCGGCGCTCGTCCGCTCGGGAACCGTTCTGGGTACTTGGGAGGTAGTAACCCTGTGGGTGCTAACCAGGGGGCCGCGGGCCTCGTGACATTTCTAGAGTTAGATGTTTCCGCTGCAATAGATTGGGGCACGTTCAGAGGGAGTGCAGGCAGGTAAAACTATTAAGGCGCGCTCGCGACCGTGGTACGGCCGCGTCTGTAAGTTTTATGCCGCGGATTTTGAATCCCATGATTAATGTTTGTATTGGTCCTGTGGGATGTTTAGGGTTATTTGATACTGGGGCGAGCAACTCCTTCATTAGTGAGAAACTTCTTGATATTATTGGGGGCAAAGTTAATATTAGTGTGAAGATATTGGCCCGAAATCGTACACTGTTGCGAATGGGCAATGTTTAATGGTAGACCATAAGGTACGTCTCTCCTTTAAAATTGACAGGTTTTCTTGGAAACGTTCCTTTTACGTAGTGCCGACCCTCCCGTTTGACATGATTTTGGGGAACGATTTTTTGTTTGAGACCAACGCTAGGTTGGATATGGGAAAACGTATTGTCTCCTTTAGTTTTGCGCCAGGGGAATTTGTCTCGTTTGCGACCGAGAAAACGCCGCCATGCTTGTTTCCTTTGGAAAGGGATAAAGAGGCCATTCGAAGGGTAGTTAACCGGTTTTCTGATGTAATCACAGATAGGTGTGGGGAAATGCGACATTCTCCCTTACGACATTGTTGCTCTTGACAACATCCCCGTACGGTCAGGGCCATACTCCTGCGCTCCTCCCAAAATGGAGATTTTTAGAGATCTGATTTTCGACTTAGAAAAAAAAGGAGTCATTCGCCCGTCTAAATCACCTTATGCCAGCCCCGCTTTCATTATTCCCCGCAAGGGCAAGGGGCATCGCCTCATTGTTGACTACAGGAAACTTAATAAGAAACTTGTTTTCGATCCTTATCCGATGCCTAGCCTAGAGTCGGCATTCCAACACCTTGGTAAAGCCAGGTACTACAGTCTCATTGATCTTAACGCTAGCTTCCTCCAATGCGCGCTCTCAGAGCCATCCAAGAAATTTACCGCCTTTGTAACTCCGTGGCAGGTTTATGAATTTAACCGCGTCCCGTTAGGCATTAGTTGCGGGGGACAAGCGCTTAGTAGAGTGTTAGGTCATATTCTTGCCGACTTAAAATTTAAATTTGTTTTCAATTATCTCGATGATATTTGCATTTATAGTAATTCACTTCAGGACCATTTGCGTCACGTAGAAACTGTGTTAGAACGTCTGCGCTCTGCTGGACTCACTGTTAATCCTGAAAAGGTTACATGGGCTAAGGAGTCTGTCCCGTATCTGGGATATGTTATTTCCCGGGGAAATTTGCTCGTTGACCCTGAGCGAGTCAGGCCTATTCTTGACTTCCCTACCCCGAAGAATTTAAAGGGAACTTCTAGGTTTTTGGGGATGTGCGCATATTACGCCAGGTTTATCCCCTCCTTCTCTGAGTTAGCTTACCCGCTAAACAGCCTTAAGAAAAAGGGAGCTGTATTTGCGTGGGGTCGGGAACAAAATGATGCTTTTCTCGCCCTCAAAAGGCACCTTGTCTCTCCGGCGGTATTGCGCATGCCCGACTTCTCCCTCCCTTTTATTTTACATGTTGATGCGTCGTCAATTGCCCTCGGCGCGGTGCTTTCGCAGCGAACCCCTGATGGATGTAGGCCGGTAGCGTTCGCCAGCAAGACCTTAAATGCTGCTGAGAAAAAGTACAGTACGTACGAAAAGGAATGCCTAGGTTGTGTTTTCGCAGTAGAAAAGTTCTCAGACTACCTAGAGCTTAGAAAGTTTGACCTGTATACAGACAACATGGCGCTGACCTGGCTATGGAACCACCCCAAACAGTTGGGTAAAATAGGCCGCTGGATCTGGAGGCTTTCTAGGTTTGACTTCACACCCCATCATGTCGCGGGTAAAGAGAATGTTGTAGCTGATGCGTTTGTCGCGGATGGCAGAGGATCTGGACCCTGTAGGAGATGAAGCGGAGGCGGGAACGCTAGGCGTGATTCACACCATCCCAGAATCTTTTATTTCAATTGGTGCTCATCAGGCCGAGGATGAATTTTGTAAACAGCTCGTAGATAGGATTAGAACTGGGGAAGTAGTTGGGAACTATCGCCTGCGCAAGGGTCTCATAGTGACTAATATTAGGGGGAGACCCAAATACTATATTCCCGAGAAGCTCAGGCCTATGCTACTTAAGTACTTCCACGATTCTGTTTTGGGTGGGCATTGTGGGGTGCTCAAAACTGAGAAGAAAGTTTCCAAAGAGTTTTATTGGCCCAACTTGCCCAAGGACGTAAGGGAATGGGTGCGCAAGTGTGAGGCCTGCCAAAGGGCCAAACCCTCACAAAACTCGAAATTTGGTTTTCATTCTGCTGACGTTGCCACACGCCCCTGGGAGAAAGTTTTTGTTGACTATGTTGGGCCCCTTACGCGTTCCTCCCAGGGCAACACGTCTATTTTGGTAGTGCTGGATGCATTTTCTAAATTTGTGGTGTTAATTCCCCTTAGGAACATGAAGGCATCTACGACTGTGAATGCCTTATCTAGGCGGGTGTGGGGCGTTCTAGGAACCCCTAAGGTTGTGGTTAGTGACAATGGCCCCTGTTTCCGTTCGAAGGCTTTCAAAGACATGTGCTTCTCTTGGGGGGTCAAACACGTGACCACCAGCCCATACTACCCCTCCCCCAACCACGTTGAGCGTTTTAATAGGAATTTAAATGTGGCGCTAACTATTTTCCACCACCAGGACCACTCTCATTGGGACAAGGACCTCGACTTTCTGAACGTCGCGTTCAACTCTGCGTACCACGAGTCAGTCGGAGCCACTCCTGCCTCGGTCTTCTTGAATAGGGATTTAAACCACCCCTCTTAACCACGTGGGATGTTGACCCCTCTTATCTGACGCCCATGACCGCCCCTTTGAAGAGAAGTGTGAACTCGATTGATCTGTGTCAAGTGGTTATAGTTCATGGCTTCAGATCCAGAGGTCCCGGGTTCTATCTATGCACAGAGCAATCAGTTTTTCTGTGTAACAACGAGTATTGAACCGGGTATGCTTAACCTTGTGAGGACAAATGAGAAGCTACTTGAATGAAAAAGTAGCGGATCCGGTATAGGAAACCGATATTAATGATCCAAGGGTTCGTTGTGCTGACCACATGACACACTCTATCCGCAGAAGTTGGCACTATACTCGCCATCAGACGGTGGCGCGCTCGGTCAGTATGGCTCATTTTTGGGCTGATGCCAGTGTGCTCTTTCATAAAATATAAATTATTGAGTGGGTTCCAAGATGAGTTTGAGCAGTTGAGCTAATTTTACTGACGTGCATCGGTAAGAATGCATTTATTGGGAATAGATCACATATTGGAGGGGTGAAGCGTAGATAGAGAAAAGAGATAGAGACAGACAGGGTAACAAATGATGCTCTAAGAATAGCTGGTAAGAAAATTATTATTATTATTATTATTATTATTATTATTATTATTAGCACCGCGTCTTACTACCCGTTCGGATTATACGCACTTACGCTAATGTGTAATGGTAGGGTGATTGTGAGATAAAATGGAGGACCTACAGTTTAACGTGGAATCCGAACCACGGTGGAGGCCTGGCATTCCCCACATTCACAAGATGTCTGGTAAGAAAAGAACCATTTGGGATGCTGTTTCTCTGTACAATTAAAACTGGGTCAGAAACATCCTTATGTGTGAACTGTCTT
Source organism: Timema cristinae (assembly GCA_039000515.1). NCBI lineage: Eukaryota > Metazoa > Arthropoda > Insecta > Phasmatodea > Timematidae > Timema > Timema cristinae. Next base: position 33,975,252 of record JBCFYV010000100.1, read on the forward strand.
CTGCATGACGTCATAAAAGGAAAGTTTGATGGAAAGAGAAACTTAGGAAGAAGAAGTATTCAAATATTAGATGACTTAAACGAAAGAAGAAAATTCTGGTAGCCTAAGGAGGCAGAGGACAAAACATATTGGTGGTTTACAAAATAAGGAATATAGCTTTCATAAAACATAACACCTAATAATAATATATTATTATTGCTAGTATAATTATTTTAAAAAACTTTCCTAACTTCTTGTCATAATTTATTTAGATTATAATGGGATGTATTTTCATACGATGACGGGTCTACCTTTATTTGTTTACGAATAAACATTTTATAGTATCTTTTTAAAAAAATGCTGTCAAATATATTAAAAGTCACATGACTTGACGCGTAATTACATGAAAGTAGAACTAATACATTTTTCTAGCTGTCAGATATGTCCTTTCATAAGAAAATTTAGGTGTATATATATATATATATATTACTAAAACTACTTTCATTGAGTATTAAACAGGGATCACGTACTTATGTATTTAAAAAGAACACATTAATTATTCATGCAAGTGTGTCCTTAAAAATTCCAAGATATGTGTTTAAAATTTTAATTATACTCTAAAACTAAATCTAGATTTTAAAATATATCTTGTATTGATTAAATATGCATAAGAATAATAGATGAACTGTTTAAATTAACATAATTTCTCTAAAAAAACTTGACTAGATTAAAAAAAATATCCATTTAGACATTGCAAAAAAACATTAATTCACAAGTCCTAATTTGCTAAAATTTAGATTAAGCCTATCCAGGCTAAAATCGGGTATAACCACTAACAATACAAAAGTTAAAAAAAAATCCCTTAGAATAAAAACAAGATATTCTATAAAGATCCAAACCATAATAATGGATTCTGCAGTTGTAATATTTTACGAATAGTCTTAATGCTGATGAAATAATAATCATAGGCACTAATATAACTCTTGAGATAGGCTAGATTACTAATGACGATAATATTAGATTTCAAATCCCGTACGAGTGTACTGGGAAGTTTTTTTTTTTTCAAAAATAGTTTTCACCTCTGGTTTTGAGTAAATGTGGAGTTTCTTCTTCAAAATTCCACCTTTCTAACTCCTGCCTCAATACTGTAAATATATGGATAGGCGGGAAGGCACAGAGTGAATATTTTAATGACATATTGCTTTGACATAATTACTCCCTCTCTCTCTTTCTCTTCTCCATGAACTCCTCTCGGAGCATTACCACGTGACGAACTGTCACGTGTTTCTGTGTGTACACGTGTTCAGTCAATAAACGTCGACACGTTTTCCACCCCTACCTTTCACGAGACTTTGACAAACTTTCAAAGGACGTTCGTTGCCAGCCTGTATAATAATAATAATAATAATAATAATAGGAAAGGACCAGAAACATAAGATAAAAAATTCTGGTCAAACTCCACGATACCCATGACGAATATTCCAGAACTATTTAGATTATCGTGTGTATAAAATTAAACTCAATGTGTCTGTTAGATTCAAGGTTTTATTTATTTTGCCCGAAAATGTTTTCGTTACAAAAACTGTAAAAATAAGGACCTTAACTAACGTTTCCTCCATCCCTCCTTAAGAGCGTTGTTTGTATAACAGCGACATTTGTATTACTGACGTTTTGTTTCATTATAAAATAGTTGTTTTTCCAAAAAACATTTTAATGGTTTCACTGTCTAACGATCTATTCTCCCAAGGTAATTTGGAGCTAGTTTTTCAATCCCGTACCACTACCCAAAATGTATACGTTTAGTCCGAGATCAACTTGTTTAAAATATTTAATTTTAAGTTTATAAATGTAATAATGACGAACTCTATTCTATGTTTATTATGGAATCAAGCTAGTTTGCAAGCCGTGTTATGATATAATCAGTTGGTTCAGAAAGTGCACGTTAGACACCCTTATGAAAAAGTATCACTACTTTTTTTTTCCATCTCGTATTATTAAGGAAGGTTGAATTACGATAAAATACATCCAAAATTACGTGGATTAGTAGTGAAAAACCATTTAGAAGAATCAGCCTCAGCATACCAAGTTGGGATTCGATAGAAAAAAAAGAACTTTTTTGAGTCTGGTATTTAAACCACATGCCCACCACTTTGGGAGCTATTTTAGTTAATATTCTGAAAGTTGAAAAATGACACCTGGACACGGGAATAGGAATCGTTCCGTGCTCAGGGTCATTCTTAACTCGTGCTCAGTGGTTAGAGCATTGACGTACTAATGCCAAAGGTCCCAAGTTCGATTCCCCTGTCCAGTTGTCATGTTTGAATTTTCAGAATATGATATTTAGATGGAGTAATCCTCACTAAAAGCATAAATAATAGCTTTGGCTATTTGATTCTATTTAATTTTATATTTCAATTTCAAAATATGATGAGTTCTTAGTGGCAAAACAGAACTAACAAACAATCCAATAGCCGTTGCTATAACCGAGTTGGGGTGTATAAAATTATGTTTCTGGAAATTGTTGATTGATATATTCTTTTGCTTCGAAGGTGTATATTTAGTTTAAAAACAGTTTGTGTGGCCAACAAATAAACAAAACGGGTGGAGAAAATGTAAAATTTAAAAAGGTATTCTCTGCATTATGTATCTTAACAAACTAAAAAAATAGAATTAATCACTGGGTAATCACCTCATGTTGAGGTCAGTTCTTAACAATTTTAGTATATTTTAATATGTTTGTATTGTTTAATTAATTTTTATATATGTGTTGTTTCAGCCCATATATTTTCCCTATGGGGATTTTATGGTGTTTTTATTAGTAATTACTTGGAAATTTTATGTTATTTTAGCGGTGACCTGGTGGTCTAAGGGTAAGATGTCAGACTTCTGTGCTGGCGGCCGGGGTTCAATCCTCGGTCCCGGCACAGATTTATCTGATTACCAAACCCTTACTTCACCTCTGACAAGACATCTTGTGAATGTGGGGAATGCCAGGCCTCCACCGTGGTTCGGATTCCACGTTAAACTGTAGGTCCTCCATTTTATCTCACAATCACCCTACCATTACACATTAGCGTAAGTGCGTATAACCTGAACGGGTAGTAAGACGCGTGATAATAATAATAATAATAATAATAATGAATTTTATATATTGGTTTTGTCCATATAATGTGGTGTGTACACATGCAGGGTTTTGTCACTTTTCTTATTTTCCCTACCATAATTTTACCATGTTTTTATTTCCGTATATGGTCCTACTGACCTCATTGAGTAGACGAGCCCATAAAATATAATAAAAAAATAACATTTTACAACTCTTGCATTGCATTTAATTAATTTTTAAATTGACCTTGTGATCTGATTCAGATAGAGGAAACAGATGGAAAAGTGTCTTTATCTATTGAAATGATCTAATCGAGAGAAATAGTTTTAGTAATAACTATCCTATGTTATTGTTACTAAAAATAACTAACCAATATTTTAATAGACAGAAATATTAAGAAAACAGTATTGTTTTTATTAACTTTGGTTTTATAATATGTTTATGAATGTTCTGCTTTAAAACGTGTTTTCTTTAAACAGCAAGACATTATTTTGCTGCAGTACAGTATTATTTACGGGAATTTTTGCCGAGAACAAGTAGAAAACAAACACGATGAATGCGCGAGTTTAATGAGAGCTACTTCAACCCTTTTCTTTCTATTTTTTTCTTATTATTTTGATTATTTTTGTTTTTGCTTAGTGTAACGTACCAAGGGTGCCGAAGGCTTAGTGAAAATGTATAAAGTTACTTCATTCTGCATGTTACGTGAGTCTATTGTTTTTCTTTGACAGCTTTCATAACCCTTAAATAACATAAGAAATCACTACCATAATAGTTTTTTTTCCTCTCACATTTGATATCAAAAGCTTCCAAAAAGCTTGTACAGTGATAAAAAAAAAATTTAGGTATAAAATTCCCTTGATAAGAATTTTTTTTTTTCCTTTTTTTTTTTAAATAGGAAATTACAACGGCTACGCCACTGGGAAAGAGAAAAACATTGTTTTGTCTTTCAAAGTTTTCCACCCTGTTTAAAGTTCAAATTTTTTCATACGGGGCCATTAATTAAGCCATTGTGAAAGGGAAATTATATTTATTGATTTTTATACCCTTAAAAATGTATCGCTCTCACTTTTTGTTTGCCGATATCAAAATAATCCAAGCACACGGAAAAAAATGTTGTTTTTTTTTTCGTTCTGCTAAGCTCTCTGATCAAATCTATTATATTATCGAACGACTTACAAAATAACTTAGCTATAGAACAACCTTCTTCAGTGGCCGCATGGTTTAAGACGTCACTCTTGTGATAGACTATACTTCTGATGACACGTAGATTGGAGTTTGAATCCCGAATAGGTGTCTGAAGGGGTTTTTTCCTAAAGGTTTATTCACTTTCCCTTCAGGTAAATGCGTGTACACTTCCTCTATATTAAAATATCCTCATCCCTATCTCGGTAGCGTAATTAGTAGCCTACATTGGCGTATAGCCTGAACAGGTAATAAAATTCAGGGCTTATATAATATATATTATATTTATAACAAACACCCCACCCTTCCCTGGCCACTAATTAATCAATGTTGAGGGAATGTGCTCCAATTTTATAAATGATAAATATGTCGATAGGTTTGAACCAGGAATCGAGCTCAGGCTCCTTTTCTCAGTAGGTAAAGGCGATAACAATTGATCTAAAATGTCGAACAGTATTTCGTCGTTTTTGTTGTTGTTTTTTTTAGAAAAATGCGTCAGTAATTTCAATTATTGAATACAACTTAGCCCAAAACTCTGGTCACGTGTGCTAAAGCATTGATTTTGTCTGGCCTGGTTTTACGATGAGGTTCAAATCCCGATTGGTTGGAATGAGGCTAGTTTTTTGTCTTAATGGTTTCCACTTCTTTTCCAAATAGATGTGGGTACATTTTATCTAAGCCATACCTTCTTCATTTCTACTCAATTAGTGTAAAAACATAAAAACATGCTGATAGCGCAGATGAATAGGAACACACACAGCATCCAAAGAAAATTATAGCTGCTCAATTAAGTTTAAAACAATATTGATTACTTAATAGGGGGGAGGGGTGCATTGACCTCGGTGGTCTTGGGGTGAATTGATTGCCCCAGGACCCAATGTTTGTGGGTTCAAACCCAGCCTGGGTCAACGGATGTTTCTTGAATGATAAAAATCTGTATCACAAATTCTTTCGGGGGGTTGATCCCAAGTCGATTGTGGCATGTGAAAGAACCCTGAAAGTTATGTGAAAATACCTTTCCCGGCAGAATTGGAAGGCCCTTTCGCTCTTGCTCATAGAAATTCTCATGTGCTGATATAATCATAATTCAAATAAATAATAATTAAATGTTTATATTATGGGGGTACGAAGTTCACTTTTTCAATTCGAATATAACTCTAAATCGAAAACATAAAAATATAATCGATGCCGGATTGAAGTGTGAATAATTTTATTTAAAAGTTAAGGTGACATGAGGTCTAGGGGGGTTCAATCCTAGGTCCCGGCATAGATTTATCTGATTACCAAACCCTTCCTCTACCTCTGACAAGACTTGTATTAATCATAACTTGTGAATGTGGGGAATGCCAGGCCTCCACCATGGTTCGGATCCCACGTTAAACTGTAGGTCCTCCAGTTCATCTCTCAATTACACTACCATTGCCCATTGGCTTAAGTGCGTATAACCCGAACGGTTAGTAAGACGCGGTGCTAATAATAATAATAATAATTAATTATTATTATTATTATAATTATAATTAAAAGTTTTATGCTTGAAAAACAATTATATTGTGCTTATTCATATATCATCATTTATTACACAATTTGTTATCTCTCATTTTAATTTTATAAATCAAGCTATTATCGCAACATAATTACTATTATTGTTAATTATCTAATAAGGCATTAGTTTGAAATTCATATAACACTTAAAAATAGTAATTATTGAACATAAAATAGAGTACATTATATTTCAATATTTTTTACTGGCGAAACTTCGTAATCCTCAAGACCAGGATTTTTTTCCGATTGAAGTCGAAGATGACATTTTATTCTAAGCCAATTCAAGGTTTCAAAGCTTCGCGCACCTCTATTATTATACTTACTATAATTTATTTATGTTTACATTACACATAACATTATTAAAGGCTCATTCTAAATATATAGGGATGAGAAAGGTTTTTAGCGATGTGCCCCTGGACTTGGTGCAAAAGAAAACCCATTTGGAAATGTAGAGTTTTCAAACTTTTTTTAAAAGATTATTTACCTTTTAAAGTATGTTTCTCGTTTATTGAAATAGTAAATATAGTAAATTATATTTATTATTTATTATTATTATTATTATTATTATTATTATTATTATTATTATATTATTATTATTATTATTAGCACCGCGTCTTACTACCCGTTTGGGCTATACGCCCTTATGCTAATGCGTAATGGTAGGGTGATTGTGAAATGAAATAGAGGACCTACAGTTTAACGTGGAATCCGAACCATGGCGGAACCCTGGCATTCCACACATTCACAAGTTTTGGCCTTTTAAAAGCCTACCTGAACATGGGATTAGTATTACGGTTTTAAGATAATAATTTTGACAATGACGAAATTGTAATCAGTTGAATAGTTTTTCATTTTTTTAATTGACTTCTCTCCCTGTTTTTCTTGTATTCGTCCAGTGTAAAGCAGTAGGTTTAGTTAGTATTTTTTATTTACTTATCTGGGGTACGTGCACTTTCTGAACCGATTGATTATATCAGCATACGATAATTTATATTAGCGAGATTGAAAAAGGCCTACTAATTTTGTCAAAAAAGGTATTTTCACAAACTTTCCAGGGTTCTATTACATGCCACAATTAACATGGGGCTGACGCTACGGCTTTACTTTCACTCCGAAGGAAGTTGTGCTACGGATTTTGATCTCTCAAGGAAGTTAAGTTAATCTTGGCTGGGTTTGAACCCTTTACCCTAAGACCACCGAGGTCAACAGTTTGGTTAGTAAGCCGTGTCACTTACAACAGATCCGAGCCATTGAGTACGTTGTCTAAACGCGTAGCTAATCTAGTCTGGTTCACAGGTGACAGGAAGGTCAGGGATCGAGACCCAAGCAGGTGTACTAAAAGTATTTTTTACTAAACGGTTTCCCATTCTCCTTTCAAGCAAATGCTTGTTAATTTCCTAATAGATTCCACATTAACGTGATTAACTTCTATGATCTTCTTCGGTGGTCGCATAGAACAAGGCATATTCATAGTCTTAAGTCTTGCAATAGAATAGATTGTCTACGACAAGGAGATTGGTATTCGAATTCCAGTCAGGTGTATTGAGGGTGATTTTCCTTCAATTATTTTCTACCCTCCCTCCAAGGAATTATGGGTACACTTCAACCTAATTTAAACTTACTCGTCCCAAAAACGTTATCGTAATCAGTACATATGTGTACAGTCCAAACAGATAGTAAGACGCGATGAAAATAAGACTAAGAAGTGTGTCCATCTTTCTCTCTCCCTCATTCTCTCTTTATCTAATGGTAATTGTAGTATAACAGTGGGAGAACGAATGGAAATTATCGTAAAGCGAGTGGAAACAAAAGATGGATGTGTGTTGTTGGGACCCGTAAGGGACTTGGTAGGATTCCCTTGAAGACAATGCAACACGCGATCGATCCTTAAGCAGCTCTTCACCAGGAAGAAAAATACGATAGCCTACCCCCTTCCCTCTTAATCCTTCCCCCATCTTCAACAATTCCTACCTCTCCCCCTTCCCCCCTCCTCGAGAAACAAATGGCTTGAGGAAGCCGAACATTCCATGCACCCCCCCAACGAAACAATGAACCCCGTGGGCTGGAGGTCGGAGGGGGAGAGGGTTCTTATACAGAAATATTGTTTCTTCATCTCTCTAGCTCCCTTATTTATTCTTGTCTTTCCTCTTCTTATCTTTATTTATCGATATCTTTCTCGGAATCTTGAACCCCCACACACAGTAAATATAATTTTACTTGAAGGGCACTACAGTAGCCCCGTGGCTTCTTTGGTGCTGACTGACAGATCACATCTGAAAGCTGACGGCTTAGAAAAGTTACCCGACCAAATTATGTATCCCTACGCCGAACCATATGATCTGCAAAAACATGTATTTAGCAGCTGTCACTTCTGACAGTCAAAATGTAGGTATATACCTTAATGTTGACTTTCAGAAGTCAGCTGTGAGCTGTCAGTCAGCACCAAAGAAGCCACGGGGCTACTGTAGGTCTACAGTGGATAACTGAAGGAACTGTTTGACTACATGGCCATTGGGAAACAGCGTTGCCACTCTCTCGTATTCGAATGGTCAAACTCCTTTGAAATATGAGACAAGTTTCACATCACTGGTCCATCGATGTTACCAGTATCTCCTTCTTACCCCAGCATACCACTTTCAGACGTAACTGGAAGCGAGGAGATTTGGCAACAGTTAACCAAGAAAGATTGAAGATGAAGTTTTTTCTCCATAAGACCAGCAGTTACCTCAGTAATGATATTGGGTGTAAGTGCAAACTTGATGGTGTTCCCGTTGTCCAAGATGTCAGTCTCGAACAATTGTTTGGTTATGCTGGTTTTGGGAAGATCAGGGTTCATATCCCAACTAGGTGCACTGAGGTATTTTTTTTCTCTTAAAATAAATTTTCACTCTCTGCACGCAAATGTGGGCACACTTACTCTTACTTCTCCTCCTCACCCTCTTTAGTACTCAAGGCGAGCTACCTATATTTAGAGGAAGTGTGCGCCTCTTTAATGTGGAGAGAAAGTGGAAAAATATTTTTGAAAAACCACCTTCAGTTCACCCGACCAAGATTCGAATCTCGATCGCCCAGTCATCGGCAATCTAGTCCACTACAAGAGTAGTGCGTTAGACCACGCAGCCACCGAAGCACCTATGAGACTAATGTTTAAAGAGGGGGGGTTGTTCTAATCTGCATTATGGACTCTTATTTCTTGTGTGGTAAGAAGACCAGATTTAGAAAATAATATTGAAAATGTTTGGGTTGAAATACCCACCTTAAAAAGTCAAAAACATTTGATTGGTAGATTATATCTCCCCTATAAACACCAGTCAAAACCTTTTGTAGCTAATTTTTATTTCTTGAAGGAGCTCTAGTTAACTATCCCTAACTATTAATAGATGATTTAACTGCCCTAAGATTGATTGGGATTAAAATAATTTTCAAAATATTTATCAACACCACATTAAATTAAAAGCTACTCAACTTCTTGTCTAAGACTATATAATAATTGGGTCATAAAAATTTAACAGCATTGTAAAGTAAATCTTTTGATCTCTGTCAACACAGTATTATTCTCTCAAAACTTAGTAATTGTGACTTATCAACTTACTATTTAAATTGGTTTAGGAGCAACTGACAAAATAATTTTTTTACCATCAAAATTTATTTTAGAATTTTTCAACTTTTTTTCAGCGCCTTGTGGTTAGGTCATTTTCTATTTAACGTGTTTATTGATGACATTGGCATGTACATTCAATCTAAACTATTTACTGTTCGATGATTATCTCCAATTATTCAAAAACATCAATTCAATTGCTGATTGTTTGGATTTGCAAATGTACATAAATGGTATATTTAAAAATGGAAAGTAAATCAATAAATCCACAACTAAGCATATAGCTTTCACCAGGAAAACCACCCCTATTTTTTTCACTTATAATTTTGATATTGATACTATTGAAGGTTGTTTATACATTAATGATCTAGGTGACCATAAGCTATATTATTACGGTCATGTTTATAAAAGTTTCTTACTCTATTAAGTTTGTATTTTGCTTTGATCTGATCCAAACTATAATATGCTAGTGGCATGAGGAATTGCATCACCTTAACTGAAACGCTCAGCAAATTTGTCCCTGCTTGCTATGATAAATTCTTTTTCCGCCGTTTTTATAGTGATTATGATAGTATTAAACACCTTTTAGGGGGCCAAACTTTCTTTTCGTGAAGATAATATTGGGATTCTCTTTTGTTTTTAATATTTCTAATAGTAAGATGTCTGTACCTCAAACATGTCGGCATTTTTGTACTCTCCAGTGCTTTTAGAAATCCTTAAATATTTTCTATTAGTAACTCTTACAAACTCAGCCCTCTCGGTCGTTGTATAAAGGTTAATTCTAGATTTCAAGAATTTGATTTTTACCATAAAATAAGAACCAAATTAGAGAGTTTTTTAAAGAACAACCGTATGATTAATTCTCTCTGTTTATTGTGAACTGTTTTCTAAAAATAATAATAACTATTGAATCTTTTTTCCCCCGCTGCTTTCCTCTTAACGATGTTTTAACTATTAAATGTGTTATTGTAACTGCTTGTATACAAACATGATAATTTTCAAACTCTTAACATTGTGATATTATGTATCTTCTGTGATAGCCTGTTAAAGGTCTCCATTGTTGGATGACTCTTCAATAAAGGAAAAGAAAATTTACATTAAAATTAGAATTTTATTATTAATAATAATATGAAAGCATCTCGTGAACTGCAATGATTTTAAATTATCGAATCAGTATATACAGTTTTTAAAATCACTTTCAAACACTTTTAAAACTGTGCAGTAAAATTTTAATTAGCGAATGACCTTGATGTTCACGTAACGTGAAACCTATTCCATAGACAACTCTTTTAATGCCAGGATTAAGATCAATTTATTGTTCACGTAAGGTTTCATTTAATGTTCTCGTAACGTAAAGGTTCTTCTCATGGTTCTAAATGGAGGCCATCACAATGCAATTAACTTAACGTAAACTTTACGTATACCTTACTTAAGTGTTGTCAAGGGAAGAACTTTCACGCTAAGTGAACGTTACGTGAAGGCCACCACGTACTCTAGCCGGCCAATCATGTTGCGAGCCACGTCAACAGCGCCATTTAGTACATAATTTGTTTATGGAATGCAGATGACTTATTCGGTCTGATTTGATGAAGTCTCGCGATGTCTAGACGTCATGGCTACTTATTATTTTTTATTTTGTAAATAGTATTTGTATTTTGTAAGGCTTCTATAGCAAGTGGGCCCTACTTTAAGCCAAATCAGCCCTAAACGCTTAGGTTTGGTTTCGTTTTACTGAAATATTTTTTCCCAGAAAGTCCAAATAGTTCATTGTGTTTTTCTCGAGTTTTCACTTTACTTTACGCAAATCCTGATCACACACTAGCTTCTTTCAATAAGTGAACCTTACGTGAACGTTGTAATGCAATAGATTTGACCCTAAGGAGTATTTGAAAGCATTGACCATTTATCATTCTAATTATTTATATATTCAAAAATATTTTACATATAATTAAACATATTTTACTTTATTTAAATTTTACAACCTATTACGTGGCGCTTAAATCACGTCTTCCTCTAAATTATTTACTAGTTAGTTCGCGCCTCGTGGTACGATGGCAGCATCTACTGGAGCTAAACTTAAGAAATGTTAACGTCTTTTAACGTAATCCAGACAAGTTAAGATCTTTTAAAGTATTTCCTCTTCGAGAAGATTCCACACGCAATAGGTATTTTTGTTCTGAGTTTGTAGGTGTGTAATTTACCGTTAGAAAGGTTCCTTCGAGAAGCTTCTATTGAACTCAGATATATGTGACTTTTGAAACTTCGTATTTTACTGTGCAATCAGTCGTGGTCTTGAATGGACGTGCTTTAAGCGATCGGTGATTATAAGTTGCTAGGCCCTCGACATGATCGTGTTTCGATTAGAATATTAATACCAATATGTTTTCAATTTAAGGAATAAATAGATATCGAACTTTATGTGATATATTATCATTTATTAAAGTATAATGATAAGGAACGAGGCATTATAAGTAAAGCACATAGTTGCGTAATAGAAACGATGATTTACGGAGTGACTCTTAAATGATTCTGTTATGTAATATAACAAATAGCATTCTAACGTGGGGAGGAGAAATATAACAAATGACGTCCAACGAGGGGCTGAAAAGAAGTATAACAAATGACTCCCAATCACGGGGCTATCATACGTCAATAAAAAGAGAAGTATAGCAAATGGCGACACAACGTGGGGGTTAATATGCAACTATTAACACTTGCCGGAACACGAAACATAACAACGTAACGTAGCCTTGCGTTACCTTTAAGTTGCGTGATCCTTTTAAGTGTGTGTGTTAAGTTAAAAACATGCGAACCTATACATTAGGTTACACGAATATTTTGTGTATGCTAAGTACTGTAAATATTAAGTTTATCGTTAATCTGGTGTAAATAAAAGGTTACAAGGCCGCAAATTGAATAGCGATTTCCTAGGTCGATGTCAAGCACGTACCTAAAATTTCCAGTAAATATGTAAAGAAATGTAATATGTTCCGTTTAAAAAAAGATCAAATATTTCTTTAGGATTCGGAAGTTGAATTCAAGAGTCAATATTGTATGTCTTATATTGCTTTTATTCTATTTAATCAAATTTATAATAAAAAATAGATACAGCCGGACGACCCTTCTCCCTCCCTCCCCATATTTGTATCATTTGTCTAACTTTGCTGCTTTCTCAAGGCTCCTCGGAATTTACAGAAGGCTTACAGCCAAATTTTCTTTCGTGCAAGGTTTGTGGTCAACCGAAAATACCTGAGTGGTATTTGACCCATCTTGGTGGCGTAGTTGGCTAACGCGCTAGTTTCATGTTGAGCTAGCTTGCCGAGGACGTGTCGAGGTTTGAATCTTGGCCGGGTAGACTGGGGGTGGTTTTTCCTAAGTGGTTTTCCCTTTCTTTCTCCACGCGAATGTGGGTACACTTCCTCTAAATTCAACCTTTCCAATTCTTAATCCATTAGCATAATTAGTACTTAAGCGTATAGCCTGAACGTAACGCTAAATAAAAATATATTAGCAGTATTTGCGGCTTCTATAAATTTCCATGTGTTCATTATAGTCTAACTCAGGGGTCGGAAAACTTTTTGGGCCCCGATTGACCTAAAGACTCATAAAAGGTCCCGCCATGTCCCTTCACTTCTTCATTCTACCTTAACCTTTTTTTCTGTACATCTTGGTTTCATTTCCTAAACTCAATCTTCCTCAAATACTTAAGTCCACACCATTTAGAAATAAGTGTAGAATAGATCAAATATATATTTTAATACTAGACTGTTTAATTTTCTTTTAGCACTACCATTTATGACTGATAAAGATTTTTTTGGTCCCACTTAAATATCATTTACGAGATTAGAAGACTCAAAAGATCGACTTTAATGACAATGTAGCGTGTAGTTTTCTTACGTAATCGACTGAAAATTGACACGAAATCATCCAGTTGCCGACACTTGATCTAACCGGATCTAGGTTTAGGTTCATAGTCAGACTTAGTACGCCTCAAATACGGCTCTATCTATACTTCAATACTAATATTATAAAGAGGAAAGATTTGATTTTTTGTATTGTTGTTTGTAATGGATAAACTCAAAAACTACTGGACCTATTTTAAAAATTCTTTCACCAATATAAAGCTACATTATCAGCGAGTAATATAGGCTATATTTTATATTGAAAAATTAATTTATTCCTCATAAAAATGTCGATAGTATATTATATAGTCGTTGGGAAAAAAAAGTTGTTGAAGGGAAAGTGGGGTTGGTGAAGAGGGTGGGGGGTAGGGGTGAGGAAAGAGGAATGAGATGAAAATAGGAGGGAGGATAAAAAGAGGGAGGGGCTATACAGTGATGGTAGGAATGTATTTTTTTTTAAATAGGTAAAACAAATTGTTTTATATTGACATGATGGATGATTTGGAGCTTTGTTTTACAGGATTCCTTACAATATTTTTTTACGGAGAAAGGGGGCTAGTACTAAATACGAGACGACTCCTACCTATATCAGAATGGAATGGGTCAGTTTCAAATGTGAAATTGACCCATTCCATTCTGGTCTATGTAGTTGTCGTCTTGTGTTTGATTTCGATCCGTATATGAGTTGCATTAAGTCTGACTATGAAATTGTACCACTAGCCCACGAAACCCAACCAACTGCACAGCTGTAAAAAGTCAAAGGCAGGGTCTGAATACACAGCCCACGATAGAATTTCCATTTTGTCACGCTGACAGCAAAATCCAAGGCAAACACACCCACGCCATATTTTACCTCCATTATTGTTTCCAGCCTGTGGCAGTTTTTTTATTCAAGTCATATATTTTCCACTACCGGCTTTCTAGGCTTGTCGTAGCTTCGTATTCTTTATAATCTAACTTAACATCCAGTCCCCGGTCGTTAATTTATCAATGTGAAAGAGTAAATCCACATTTCACCTATGTTAATTTTTTCAGCCATAACAGGAATTGATCCCAGGAACCTGAGCTCAGTAGATAGACACGCTACCGACTGAGCTAAGTTATCGGATTTGGTAGCCATATAATTTTATACCCGAGAAATATTTCTTATAGCTTCCCCCATATAAATATTAATTTGTTTTATCTTGCACTTTATGAACTCATTGATTGTTTAAACATGCGACTTACAAACTGACTTATTCTACAACGGGCACAACACGCAGTCCACTGACCGTTGACCCATATAATGTTATTGGGTATGTGAGATGTTGAGGAATCACAGGCGTACTGTGCACAACGCAGATGAGGATGCTGATGTGTATATCGTTCATGCTACAGTTTCCTCATCAGAAAATGCAACTACAAAAGTATTGAGAGGAAGACACCGATTTGCTGATTCTCCTTTTTGTACCATGTCGAGGAGAGTGGTATTAAGTCGTACTATCGCAGTGAAATATAACTGGGACTATTTTCTGCATGCAATCATTGTTGGGTAGTAACATCCAGAATTTTTGTTGTTGTTGGAAAAACCACAACATTCGACAAAAATGATGAAACTGGTTGAACTCTGTTCAGTTGGAAATACTTTCGGTTTTGATTGTTGCCAACACTTGGACATTTAAGCCACTAGAAGAAGTGTCATGCTTCTTTTTATATGGCTGCAAAACAATGGTATCCACTAACAAACTATGTCATCGAATATTATTTTAAAAAGTGACTGCAGCTAACTCTTTTGTTACACTCAAGCGTTTGTCACCTACCAATTCATTCACAAATCATCCCAACTTTCGCACATACTTTCAAATGAGAATATGGAAGTAAACAGAAGAAAGCATCAATGTAAAATAGTGGGGTTGGTATGTAAATAATCATTCCTACTACCCTACAATCTATGACATGCCACCAGCTTCAGATTATCTCCTTAACATCATGATCTGATGTTCCTGCAAGACAAAATGTGCTACTTCACGATGTGGATGCAAGCGTAACGGGTTGCCCTATTCAGCAACTTGTGGTGAGTCCCAAATCATTGGTTGCAATGAACACCCATGTGCCGGTAGTAAAAGTGATGACAGCGTGAAGAAAATTAACTTCTGTATGTCTTTGACGTATCACTTCTGCAATGAATAGAACTTAAAAAATTAACTAAAATACTTGTTTTCCTGATTTTAAAATTATGTAAAAAGTTATGACATTAAAATTTCACAAATGGCTATACTGTTTATTGTTTAAAAAATTATAATATTTAAAACATTTTAACTGTAAAGAAAAAGCCTCATCTTTCTATATACACAGTATAACTTTTATATATAATGGGGCTTTTTGTATTTCGTAAGAAAGACAGTCCACCATTATGAAGTCCAGTTTTGGGGGTGTTCCCCTGGTTATATTTTGTCAGATTTTGGACATGTTATTCAGCAATGGTTCCTGGGCTTGGTCTGCTGATGACGGAGGGATTGGGATTTGAATCCAGGTCATGTCTACTGCGAGAAGTTTAAAAAAAAATTGTTTCCCACTCTTCTTTCATGCAACTGCGACTCTATTATCTGTAAAATGCTTCATTTCTAATATTATATTAATTTTCATGTGTGTGTAATTATTATATATATTATATATTATATATTATATATATATATATATATTACGTGTGTGTGTGTGGATGGGTGTGTGTCTGTGTGTGTGTGGATGGGTGTGTGTAGCCAGAACCGGTAGTAAGACGCGGTGATAAAAAAAAATATTCTGCACAAATTTTGGAAACCAAATACGCTTGTATATACGACAACATTTTTTAACAACTTTAATTAAATTCCGCCCATCTCCAGGGACACAAATAATATTACATAGGTTAGATTTCAAAGGAAATACCTTTGTATGGTGACATCGATTCAATTTCCTATTTATTGTACCGCACATTTGAAATGATGAAAATTTAAAACAAATGATGTGACTTAATAAATATAGCTATATTTATTATTTCCAATAACATTTTTTAAATAGAAAATTAACTTCGTTTACGGATGAAACCGTATTTGAATATATATTTAAACTAAATTAAATGTAATGTACCGTATTATAACTTTGTCAATATAAACACAAATGTATCGAAGGTAGAAAGTCTCTAACAGAATTTAATTTTCTAATTTACACTTTCGCTGCAAAAAGCTTTTATTTATATCTACGAGCTCTAAATTAAGTTAAATTGTTGTGCTACACCAGGTTTTAAGCTCTTTCACAACTGTCCGAGTTGCCTCCAAAGTTCAGCAGGTAGCTTGTTAGATTGAGGAAGTGAAGGGACTGGGTTCAACTAATTTAAAATATTTTATAACAATATTTCCCAACTTAGTTTAACCTTACTATCAACTGAAAACTCACCCGTCTCGGTGGCGTAGTTAGCTAACGCGCTAGTTTCGTGTAGAGCCATACTGCCGAGGACGGGGAGATCGAGGTTCGAATCGCGGTCGGGTGAACCGAGAATGATTTTTATTAAGTGGTTTTGCACTCTCCTCCACGCAAATGTGGGTTCACTTCCTCTAAATATAACCTTCCAAATTACCAATCCATTAGCGTAATAAGTACATAAGCGTATAACCCGAACAGTTAGTAAGACGTGGTGCTCATTAAAAAATAAAGACTCACGGAAGGTTAAGAATTTGTCGGTTTGGGTTATCGTATAACTAATAAAATACAAACAAATTATAATGAATAAACGGTTAATTGTAGTAGTGTAGGTTTTTATACTACACTAGTTTGGAGGATGAATTATTACAAGCAATGTGAAACTTTTTTTTTTATAGATATTTGGGGTATTTAACGGGAACCAACTTTACTGCCTATTGGACTCACACGACATCTCTACTAACTTAAATTCTAGAACAAACACAAAAATCAAATCTACCATCAATTAATTTATCACTGTGAAAGGGGGAAAGTCACATTTCACCAACTATACATTTGTAGGTCATGCCAGGAATCGATCGTGGAACACTTAGCTCTGTAAGGAGACACGCTAAAGACTTGAGTTTTAAGTTTTTTTTAGCAACGTGTCTTACTACCCGTTCATATTATACCTCTATGTAGTAATTACACTAATGCTTTAAGGATTAAGAAGGTTTAATTTAGAGGAAGTGTGCCCGAATTTTTGCAGAGGGAGAGTATAAAAAAGTTTAGTAGAAACTACCTTCAGTACACCTGACTGGTATCGAACCCCGATATCCCCATTTTCATCAGTCTAGTATATTGCGTTAGTAGCACCTCAGACTATGCGGCCACTGAAGCAGGTAGTTAAGTTTAAATTTATATTTTTGCACCGCATCTTACTACCCGTTCGGGTTGTACGCTTAAATACTGATTACGCTAATGTTTTAAGAATTGGGAAGGTTCAATTTAGAGGAAGTGAACCTGCCTTTGCGTGGAGGAAGAGTGAAAAACAATTTAGGAAAAACCACCCCAGTTCACCAGACCAATATTTGAGCCTTGAGCTCTTCGTCCCCGGTAGTCTAGCTCAACACGAAACTAGTGCGTTAGCTAACTACGCCACCGAGGTGGGTGGTAGTTAAGTTGTTGAACAACGTTATGTTTAGTCATTTTTCTGGTGTCAGCCTTTAGAGTGGTTCTTCTAAAAGTGCCCCAAAATTCAGCTTTTCTAGGTGTTTGGAGATATTGAAAAAATAATCTGGACAGATATGATAGACCTACATACCTCATCAGAACTGTATTGATAAAAAGGTTACGCAATCTAACTGGTTTTATTATTTATTTAATCTCAAATAAAAAAACCACCCGAGGAAGTTACATCCTTTGTGGAAAATCAAAGTAAATTTATTCGATGAAAAAAATTACAAATAAAGCATTTTGTTTGGAATTTATCTTGAAGTCATAAATATAATGATGCAATATTATTACTAATACTTGCTTCTTTATAGCTACACGGTTAATAATTGAAATATAGAAATACAAATGGGAAAGCTTAAGGGTATTTATGTGTTTTGTTAAATTAAAATTAATGAGTGAAAGTATTATTTTTGATCGTCCCAGTTATTTTATTTTGTAAATTTGAATTTGTAATATTGTATGTTCATGAATAATGGTACTATTTACCATATGTGCTAACAATCAAACCGTAACCCACTTTAGTGGCCGCATGGTCAAGGTATTACTATGGCAGTTACTGCCAATGACGAGGAAATCGAGGTTCGAATCTAGGTCGGGTATACTGAGGGTGTTTTTCCTAAATTGCTGGTACACTTCCTATATATGTGTATATATTATATATATATATATATATATATATACTTTCCTTGTCTATAAAACCATTAGCGTAATTATTACATAAGCGTAAAAACCGAGCAGGTAGTAAGACGCAGTGCTAAAATAAAACCTAAAATATTAATTCTAGAAATTTTGGGCATGTTTGGATAATTTTAAAATTGTTGTCAAAAGTCGTCCTCTTTGGTGTACTGAGAACATCCTCCCCCACCCCCTAATGGTTTTCAACTCTCTCTTAGTGCAAATGTAGATATTTCCTCTTAATTTATACCTCTCTAATTCTTGCCCCAACAGTGTAGTTAAAACAAATCATATAGCTTGGATGTGTAGCAAGATGTGGTGAAAAAAAATTACTTAATTTCTTCCCAACCGGGACTCAGAAAAAAGCCCTTTGGAAGAAGTTTGTTAGCACCTGAAGCTCTGATATATTACAAACCTACAGTGGTGGCTGCGATGACTCAATATTAAGGCGTTGGACTCGCAATGGCACTTTTAACCAACTGTTTGAAGAGAAGCTATGGGGCACTCTAGGTATTTTGCTACTTGAGTGTGTGTTTCTGTGTATGAATATTATATATATATATATATAATATATATATCCTCATTGTAAGTTGATGATGGTGCACTTATAATAAAACAACCCTATTCACCCCTATCTATTTTGATGAAAGTGTAGGGGACGCTAGAAAATGTCAGTGTTTTTGTAATTTTTATTGCAAAACATTTTTTGGCCAAAATAAATAAAACATTGCTTCTATACAAAAATAGTTTAATGTTCTTCACATGCCTATATCAACAGTTGATAAATATGTCATGACCATAGCGACACTAGATGAAAAACCTTACTAATGAAGATAACAAGTTTTTATAAAATTCTAGGAAACCTTTGATAGCTATTCATCATAATTTGAAGAGAAAAAAATTGTGATTGTACTATTTATGCTTTGAGCATGTATCTATTACATACATTCAACTAGAAATATTTAAGTTTCAAATATTTATCTATATTATTCAAAATTGGGGGAGTGAGGGAGGAACTCGATGTTTTCTCATTTAAACTCGACCGGAAGTGAGAAATGCCGACTCGTGCACTCCTAATTAACATAACAGTATTTGTAAGATGTTCGCCTAGAGCCTGCAGTCAGTTAAGATAAAATCTCGTGACTATGGCAACCCTAGTCTTCCTAACGATGCAACATTAGCATCATATGAGGGAAGAAAGACCCGCGGGTTTAGAAAAACTCTTTATATTCTTGAACTTTTTTTTTACAAAAAAAATATGTATATTTCTGACAAAATATGTTGTCTTGGGTCACAGCGTGGACTCGACAAAGCTAGTTCCAAGCGGTCCATTTGGTCGTTAGAGGGGTTTAACCTATATTTATATTTTATTCTCATTTATTTTATTGTAAGGTATTTAACGTAAACATTCCCATGCTATACACACAATTTAAATCTAAACCTAGGCTACAAACAAGTAATAAATCAGACCCGCAGCCTCCAGGTTAAAATGGCTGCGTTATTTGGGAAGCTGGAGTCCTTTACATTGAAATCAAGCAGGCATTTTTAAAAACAATTCACTTTAAAAGATGGTTTTACTTAATTACAGACAAAAATTTTCTCCTAACATAAATAAACCTGCATTCACCAAGCTTGGTTTGAATAGCAGCCTTACCCCCCATTCCGTAAAACAACTCCTCACCCCACCAGCCCAACGAGCCTACTCATACTGCAAATTACAAATAAAACTTGTAATACAATGGTCCTGTTTCAATTTAAATTTATGTTTGCAAATATGTTGATTTGGGGAAGGGGGGGGGGGGAGATAGCTGGTACCTGAGCTATTGTGTTCGGACCGCTATCCCTTTACAACGAACAATTTTAAAGTGAGTTGTTTCACTTGTAAGTGCTGTATCACTTAGAACTGCAACTAGCACTTCCCAGTGCCCAAGGACTCAACTTAGATCAAGAAGTGCAGTGAAATTCCCATAAGGCTGCGTGTCTGGTGTATACCTTTTATGTGACCTGAGTCATCAAAACTTTCTAATAAACTATCAATACTTATGTCACAAATGCTAACCCTCGAATCTGTCTATGGTCACGTGGAATAATGTAAAGGCTCGTTGAACCTACGTGCAAATAGTTGGTAACACCTGATCATCATTCAAAAGTGCTAATAAATGCTTTTAATATTATTTTCCTAAGGTTTTCTGTGCTTTTTCATAACTTATCAGAAGAACAAAAAATTTAATAAAACTACCAAGTCTTTAGTTTCGTGGTTGTGACAACAAGGGATATTATAATGCATTTAAAAATAAATGAAAAAGTATCATATTTATAATTGTATCTTCTTATAACTGGCCACTATAATTTATAGCTTACTAGCCCCCTTCCCCATAAAAAAATATTGTAAAGAATCTTGTAAAACAAAGCTTCAAATCATCCATCATGTCAATATAAAAACAAAACTTTTTTTTTTACTCATTTTTTTAAAAATACAGTCCTACCATCACTGTATACCCCCTTCCTCTTTGTATCCTCCCTTCTATTTTATCTCATTCCTCTTTCCTCGCCCTACCCCCCCCCCCCCCCCGCCCCGTTCACCAACCCCACTTTCCCTTAAACGACTATTTTTTCCAACGACTATATAATATACTATCGACATTTTTATGAGGAATAAATTAAATTTTCAAAATAAAATATGGTCTATGCTACTCGCTGATAATGTAGCTTTATATTGGTCAAAGAATTTTTAAAATCGGTCCAGTAGTTTTTGAGTTTATCCAGTGCAAAAAAAAAAAAAACAAATAATCAAATCTTTCTTCTTTATAATATTAGTATAGACAGAACGAGCCATACCAAACAGTTCTTATAAATTAATTTTTTTATTTTGTAAACACATGCGCATAAACACAACCTAGTATGATTATGGTTAATACTTTGATAAAAACTTAAGATTAGCAATATAAAATGAAAGGATATAATACACTGATGGATTAATAAAATGTTAAATAATATTAAAAGGTTGGGTGACCTGGTGGTCTATGAGTAAGGTGTCGGACTTCTGTGTTGGGAGTCCGGGGTTCAATCCTCGGTCCCGGCACAGATGTATCTTATTACCAAACCTTTCCTTCACCTCTGACAAGACATCTTGTGAATGTGGGGAATGCTAGGCCTCCACCGTGGTTCGGATCCCACGTTAAACTGTAGGTCCTCCATTTCATCTCACAATACCCCTACCATTTCACATTAGCGTAAGTGCGTATAAACCGAACGGGTAATAAGACGCGGTAATAATAGTAATAATAAATTAAAAGGTTGAAGTTGATATACTTTAATGTTTAAAAAACCTTTAAACTGGGATTTCAACAAGCATAAATATGTCATGATAAGTTTAAAAATGTACAATAGCATCATCAACAACAATTATTAGACCATATGTTGACTGGTCAAAAAAATAACATATTCAACATATTAAAATATAATTAAAATATCTAGAACAAAAATTGAGGATAACAAATTGTTTACATTCCAACAGTGATGTTGAATAGTTAAATATAATTAACCTCGTAGGTATATCGTCTTTCAAAGTGATATAAAAGAATGTGATTGTAAATACTTGGACTGTAACTAAACTTTAAGTCTTATTATTGTTTACCTTACAATCACATTATTTTATATCACTTTGAAAGACGCTCTACCTACGAGGTTAATTATAGTTAAATATTCAACATCATTGTTGGAATATAAACTATGTGTTATCCTCAATTTCTGTTCTAGATATTTTAATTTTATTTTAATATGTTGTATATATATTTTTCTACTTGTCATCAGCTTATGGTTTAATAATTGTTGTTGATGATGTTATTGATATATTTTTAAACTTATCATGACATATTTTTGCTTATTGAAAGCACAGTTTAACCGGATTTTTTTTTTTTTTAACATTTCAACCTTTAAATAATTTTTAACATTTTATTAATTTATCAGTGTATTATATTTTTTCACTTTATATTACTAATCCTAAGCTTTTATCCAAGTCCTAACCATGCTCCTTACTTTATTATGATTTAGAATTTTTTCTAAAATGACAACAGAGTATGATTTATATTATGTCATCAACCATACTCACTTCGTCCAGTCCACCATCTTTATAAATATGAAAGAATGCTACCTTTTAGAAGCTCTCGTATGTAAAGCATTTTTAACCGAACCACAGACACCGCTTCTACAAAAAAAATCCAAACGTTTATTTTCATATGTTCGTATTTCAATAATGTAAAAACAATTTTTTTTTAAATTAAAACAAATTTTTTGTTGTGAGAGATGCAAGACTACAATCATAAAAATACAAAAACAAATCATCCTATTAATATTTAAAATGTTGTTTTTAATAAAAAAAAGTTTAATCGTGGTAAAATGAAAACAGGATTATTCAATATACACATATAATATAGTTATACTAATACTAAATATAAAAATATGCTATAGCTAACACTATGTTAAGTTTATCGACTGAGAATAATTGTGGTCTAAAATTAGAAATGTACTGTAGTAAATTCAATGTAAACGGAATGGTAAAGTAGTATCTGTGCTCTATCACTAGTAAATAACGCATCTGCCCCAATTGTTTAGAGCAAGTAGCCATTCATGTGAGTTTTAGGATTAAATCCATCACTAATATGGAAGCCTATCGAGAGAAAAGTAATGATATTTTTCTTTCGATATTAGAAATAATAAAATATCTATACCAGCTGTTCCCAACGTGGAGCACGCCGTACCTCAAGGGGTATGTGTCAGAAAGTTTGGGGGTACGTGAAAATATTTGATTAATGGCGGAAATATCTACATATGCCAACAAAGGAATACAACAAATCAGTCAAAAGTTATTAAATTAACTCAACAATCTGGTGCGAGTTCCATTTTAAGAAAATAATTTCAATTTCACACATACATTTTTTATAATAATTATTAATAAATAAATTAATTGTGTTTGTCTTTATTGTAACTTTTCTTTTTTGAATGTAAAAATATCTGCACTCTGTGTTCGTCTTAGTATCACATTGTTTTTTAAATTCCATTACTAGCCCATTCGTTTCATTTGCAACAAATAAATAAGAAATAGCTACTACTGTAGTAACTAAACATTTTGCTAAAAAATTAAGCACACAATTTATAGAAAGGGACTATCAATGTGTTTTGTAAGCAAAAAAAAAGTTTGTGAACCGCTGATCTATACGATACTCCTAATGAAAGAAAAATATCACTAATGATAGGGAACCAATATCCGTACCCCAACACACATTTCTAAAAAACCAACATAAATTATATTCGAAGTTATCTTGTCTTAGAAAAAACCAGAGCAGTTTCAAACAACTGTCAGAGCTGGAAATTAAAAAAAAAACAATATAGTTTGTGCCTCACCCATGTCTTTGTCTTAAAATAACATATACGTGTCAAAATAAAATACGATTTATGGGACACGATTTATTCATAAAATCGTGTTTCAGCACGGTATAAAATACTAGTATTGCAGTTTGTGACAGAGAATCGACAGGTTGACAAGTAGATACAACGTTTATCATATTTTATGCCCAGTTCTCTGTATATAAATGTTACTCTAGCTTTCTAAAGTTTATCATAGTACGACCAAAGCACACAGCTTTAGTAATTCCAGCAGAACAAGACATCAGGTAAAGAATATAAAATGACAAAAAATTTTATTTAAGAAACATAGTTATTAATTATTTCAGCCGAGCAAAACATCAGGTAAAGAAAATACTATATAATAAACCTATTTTATTTACGAAGTATAATTATTTATGTTTTAATTATTTAATACTTAAACCAGTTAATGAATGATACTGTCCATATTATAAAATAAACATTAGGATAGCTCAAGCACGAATTTAGAAATTGTAAAGGGGGGAGGGGGGAGGGCACAGATATATTGAATGTAGAAACGTTTCCCCTTCCGTCCATGACCCATCCATTCGTCCACGCTGAGCTAATGACCAGCTTCACTTCCACCTCAGAAATTAATACACAATCTCATTGGTCGCCACCAAAGCCCTTACCCTCCACTTCCATTAGTCTAAGAAAAATTCAAATAATTTACCCAAAGGGGGGATGGGCACGTGCCCCTGTGCCCTCCCTTAAATTTGCACTTGGGATAGCTTATAGCCCAAACGGGTAGTTAGACGGCGCTTTAAAACAAACAAAAAAATTTAAACTGGTCATTTTTCGTAAATATCAACATGAAAATTTGTCACTCAAGGATTTAGGTCATTGAATTACAGAGAAAGGGGAAGGATTCGTTAACTCTTTGATTATAATATAGTGAATAATTAACGAGTGATTAATGTATTGAAGAATTAACGGGAAGTTCTTCTATAGCGTGGTAGTTTTCATTCTGGAAAAATATCGCGCTATCAAAAAATCGTGTCAATGAAAACATATGAAAGCTGATTCAGTGGCTGCATGGTCTAAGGTGCCACTATCGTGTTAGAATAGACCGCCGATGAAGGCTAAATCGGGGTTTGAATCCCAGTAGGGTGTACTGAGGGTGGTTTAAAAATAAAAATGTTTTCCACTCTCCTTCACGCTAATGTGGTACACTTCTCTATATTCAACCTTACTCATTCCTAACACATTAAGGTAATTTAGTAATAGGCATATAACTTGAACTGGTAGTAAGATGTGGTGCTAAAAAAAGTTAAATGGGAAAATAAAGATTATAGGGTAGTAATACTGACCAGACCTATGAAAATTAACTTTTCCATTCTTATGTTGACATATTTTATATTTGATTTTTAATTATAGACCTATATTATCTACATCATTTTGTTTATAAATATTAATGACAAAAATGTAATAACAAGCATTAGAATGTATCAATAATACCTTAATTACATAGAGCAGAATAAACTTTGAGAGGAAAATAATTGTGTAGATTCATTAGAAAAAATTTATTTTGCCTGAGCGGGTGACATCCTAATCCTAGGTAAAAACACAAGTTTGCAACAGACCAGAGAAACCCGGCGTTAATTATAATTTGCATTCACTCACCAAGCACTGTAATATATTCTACACATTATGTGAGAAGAGAAATGTAATATTTGCTACATCTTTTGAATGTGGGGAGTGCCAGGCCTCCACCGTGGTTCGGATTCCACGTTAAACCGTAGGTCCTTCATTTCATCTCACAATCACCCTACCATTACACATTAGCGTAAGTGCGTATAACCCGAATGGGTAGTAAGACGCGGTGCTAAATAATATATAAATATAAAAATAATATTTGCTATAGAATAGCTCATTGATAGCGTTACTGAAGTAAACATACTTGGGATACATTAAAATAATGTGTAAACTTTAAAATTTAAATTATCTCGATTGTATTTATTCCATTTCAAACCGTTGTGAATCTTTGAATATTATAGCCGGTTATAGATTGGCTCAGTCGGTAGCGTGTCTGCCTACTGAGCAAAGGGTCCTGGGCTCAATTCCTGCATGGCCAAAAATTTATCATTGATGAAATGTGGGTTTTATCCCTTCACATTGATAAATTAACGACCGAGGACTGTCTTGTGCCTGTCCTAGTCTAAGTTATATTTAAGACAAAATTAAGTGACGACAAGCCTATCCAGCCGGTATTGGGAAATATATGGCTTGAATTAAGAATTGACATAGGCTACAACCTTGAATCAGTAATGATGTAAAGCTAGGTATAGTTGTTTCGGGCTAATGTAGCAAATTCTGCCAGAAAATTTTAATTGAATTAGCTGGATATTCAGAACTTACAATTATATTATGTCAATTTGACACGTTGTCATTTTACATCCATTGACAACTTGAGTCGTGACAGCAGCTATTCTGTAGGCTTATGAATATGATGCTTTTTTTTTCTGTATGTTCCCAAACGTAAAAGAAAAGGACCAAAGTACTTTTCAGCCAATTGTAATATTTTTTCCATCCTTGTGATCGCGCAGGAAGCAGAACTATGAAGAAATCATTGAGCATAGTGGTGTCTTTTTGTCGGTATACCTCGCTGCCAGTCACAGGGAACATGAAGTGGGACATGCAGCTTGGAAGGCGATTCATAAACCGAAATGCGGTTGTAATACCACTACAACACCGACTACCAACGAGCCTTCCACTTCTACCACACCGACCACCAAAGAACCTTGCCCTTCTACCACACCGACCACCAAAGAAACCTCCACTTTTGCCGCCCCAACCACCAAAGAACCGTCCAATACAAAAAATCCCCCCGCATCCATCGTAGGGAGGCCAATCCCATTTACAAAAAGGTTTGTATCATTAAATTGATTTTAAAATAACTTTAATTTTATTGAAAAAGTTTTAGCTTATTTACTGAGAACAAATTGGGTATATGCTTAAATCAATCCATGACTTAGAGAATAGTTTGGTGTAAGTTCACCGTGTATTTACTACGTATTGTTGGCCTTGGTTAAAGTGCTTGCTCAAGATCCAATGTTCATGGGTTCGTGGGTTCAAACTTTAGTGATAAAAATTCGTAGCACAACTTATTTTGGAAGGAAAGTAAAGCCGTCGGTCCTATGTCAATTGTGGCATTTAAAACAATCCTGACTGGTATGTGCAAATACATTTCCCGGCAAAATTGGTATGCCCCTTGGAGCTCGCTCATAGAAATATCGTGTGTTGATATAATCAGTCGGTTCAGAAAGTGGACGTTAAATACCTTAAATAAATAAAATGCAAGTAGGGTAGGGATGAGGAATTATAATTTAGAGTAAATTCACCGCCATTCACGTGGAGTGTGAATGAGAAACCATTTATGAAAAACTACCCTCAGCCCACACGATAATGGTCAAATCCCAAGCCATACCATCACTGTAAAGCCAGTATATTGCGAGAGGTACGCCTTAAACAATGTGGCTAACAATGTGGATCTCAAACACTAAAGTAAAACTCCATGGTGTGAGCCCGTAAGCGAGCTATACCGACCGGAGTGGCCACCACCGTTAGCAGTAATAGTTCCAACATTGGCTGATAGAGGGTGTCATTGGTCAGCACAATGAGCTCTTCAAACTAAATCAACCCAAAATTATTATCCTATTAGATGCTTTTTTGATATACACAAATTGAAATGGAAATTTCAATTTGTGTAATAGATCCGGAGTCAAGAAATATATATGATTTGACCTATCTCTATTTAAAACATTTTTAATATATTCAAATGTCAAATTTTGTTCTGAATCTGTCACTTTTAGAGCTTGAAGGTTGTATCAATACCGATAAAATATTATTAATTACATTTGAAAGGTTTAAGGGGGAAAGCTACGTTAGACACATTTTACAGAACAACAACTTTAATATCTCAAACCCCATAAGGACTCAATTTTTTTACTAAATTAAATATGACCTAAGTCTCTTTTAAACGTAATTTGTTTACTTTCATAAGTGTTTCCAGCCTGTGGCAGTTTTTTATTCATCCATATATTATTCACTACTGGCTAGCTAGGCCTTTTGTAGCTTAGTATGTCTTATAATCCAACTTAAGACTAGGACAGATACAACATCCAGCCCCGACCATTAATTTATCAGTGTGAAAAAGTAACCTCATATTTTTATCAATGGAAAATTTTCAGCCATGTCAGTAATCGAACCCGTGACCCTTAGCTCAGTAGGCATTCACGCTCTCGACTGAGCTAAGGGGTTTGAATCTTTAAATGTAATCTAAATTAAATTATAAAATTCTTATTTTGTCTAACAGATGGTTCACGGATTCAATTTAAGTTAAAATTGGACTTTCCCCTTTTTTCCCGTGTCCATTATTTTCTTTATGTGACAACTATATATATATGATATACTACTAAAATATATATAATAATATAATATATTATACACTATTTATACGTATCTTCTTAAAACAATTTACTATGAATTCTTCACAACTTTGGTGACAGTAAGAAATAAGCATACATAAGCATTTATCTTGATGGTAAAAGGGTTGGAGGTTGAACATATTTCTCTGGTAAACAACATTATCGCTATCAATAGATTGAGCTAATTGGGAAACCATATCGCTAGCGCTCGCAGCGTTAGGCTGTGAACTAAAAGATTCAAAGTGTAAGTTTCACTTTGAACAAACGCATTTTCATTGGTAATATTAATTAATCAATTATTATATCAAATTCAATCAAATGCAACAAATCCTATTATTTTATAAATAAACCACGCTATAAAATGTAAAATCTATCTAAACTCCTTCTTTAAAATAAACGACCAATTGCTAACAAAACAGTAATGGCAATTTTACATAGATTTCACAATTCTTTTCTTTGGACTTCACGTCCACGCATGCGCATTCCTTTGTTTCGTCATTGCAAGTGCCCTAGCGATAGTGCCCTAAACTAGTTTACGGGATCAGGTAGCCTTACCACCCATGTATCCAAGCATCCACTTAGATTAATAAATATGGTATTTATTATACGAGGAAAAGGGTGAACTTTAAAAACTGTTTATTCTTCTAGGATTATCTCCGCCAACCAGGCAGAACTCCAAAATATTGTTGACAACGTAAAATATGGACTCTTCATGTATCCAATCGAAGATTGCTGCAAAATGTAACCAAGAATTTGTTTAAAGTTCTGTACTCTCTTAAAATAATCCTACTTTATAATAGTTATAATACATGTGAATAAAATGTAAGTTTATGTTTTTTTCGGACACATTTTAACAGGTTCTTTGTATGATGACTTGAACATAAGTATTACTATGGAAATAAAGAGACAATAATTAAAATTTAATAGTGATATACCCACTTCGGTGGCCGCGTGAGCTACGAATCTCGGACAGGGTTACTGAGGGTGGGATCTTCTAAAATGGGTTTCCACTCTTTTTCCACATATGTGGGTACACTTCCTCTAAATAAAACCTTCCTAATCCCTAAAACCATTAGCTAAATTAGTAATAAGCGTATAATGGTTATAATAATCACGCGATTGATATAATAGCCTGAACGGGTAGTATGATGTGGGGTTAAAATAAATATATACGATGGATATGTCGTGAATTGAATTAAAACAAATAAGAACGACACACGCGCGTTCCGTTTAGCGAATTATTTCAAATAGTCGCATAACAGCAAGATGCAGCTGTCTGCTGGTATCTGTTTGAAGTGCATACGCACTGATTGAGTAGCTGGTTTTTAATTTATATCGGGTTTTCCTAGATAATTTTGTTTGCAGAAAAAAAAAAGCTGAAGTTTTTCAATTTGGACCGAACGGACAACGCCGATGAGGCTGGAAATCATGTGATTACTTTAGAGAGCGTCATGTGATTAGCGTTTTATTGTTTGTCGTCGGCAATCGTGTGAATCCACAGTAATAGGGTAGGAATTAGAAGGTAGAATTTGGAGTATATTTACCGGCATTTGCATAAAGGAAGAGTAGGAAACTGTTTAGTAAATATCTCCCTCGAATATCCAGCCAGGATTCAAAACTCTATGTTACCAACAAATCATAATAAATGAGATTGTCGATTAGTCCTCCCGTCCACTGCTGCGTAAATAATATATTATTTATAAGCCTACTTAAAATTACACATTTTAAATTAGTTAAGTGATTTCTGAACAACTCAAAACTTTGAGTACATTTTTATATTAAATTATTTGCCAATATCTTAAAACATAAACACTATTTGTAATGCTTAAAGTAAGATGTTTTCAAAAATATTGATGGTTTCAATTCTAAAACAAACGTGTAATTCAATAATATTTGTGAAAACCCATTTCCGACTACCAGGTTCTGGTTATTCTAAAAATTAATATAGTGCAGGTGACCTGGTGTCTAGGGGTAAGGTGTCAGACTTCTATGCTGGCGGCCGGGGTTCAATCCTTGGTCCCGGCAATGATTTATCTGATTACCAAACCCTTCCTTCACCTCTTACAAGACATCTTGTGAATGTGGGGAATGCCAGGCCTCCACCGTGGTTCGGATTCCACGTTAAACTGTAGGTCCTTCATTTCATCTCACAATCACCTACCATTACACATTAGCGTAAGTGCGTATAACCCGAATGGGTAGTAAGACGCGGTGCTAATAATAATAATAATAATATAGTGCACACGTTGAACTTTTGAAAATAATGTTTAAAACCAATTGAGAGAGAAATAAAGTTTTTCTTTCTTCATTTGTGTTTGTTATGGTATTATTTGGTAAGATATAAGATATGTTAAACTGTCACTTGAAAGGTTTTTGCAACAAATCATCATTCTACTCTATATAGAAGATAACCTACACGAAAATAACTTCATAATATGTCCTCAAAAGTGGGTTATATGTTGTGATGGATCGATCTTCAACCCACTGTCTTTATTTTCTAAAGAGTGTTTTTTTTTTCGCCTCGTGTCTGTGGGCATGCGAGCTAAGGTGTTGCCTCATCTGATCTGTTTTATCAGTGAGGGGCTAGACAGGACTAAAATATCGTCCGGGTGTACTCGGGGAGATTTCCCGTGTTGACTATCCCGTGTCGAAAATACTAATAAATGTACCCTAAAATCTACCTTATTTAATCCTAAACCATTAATGTAAATATGCAGGTTGTTCGGACAGGAAGTAAAATTCGGTGCATAGAAATAATCAATCATTTTATGAAGATTATAATAATGTCCATGATTTTGTTAGTAATGAGTAATTTAGATTAAATATTAAAGAATGGAAACTTTGAATTTTGTAAATCGTAATGGCTTGATGTTTTGAGTGAACAGTGGCGCATCAATCAGTCATATATTATGTTGATAAATTAATATCAGTAAAAAATAGATAATTTATTTATATCTAATGATAGATTATTCAACTATTGAATATATCAATGATTACGATAGTTAAAATCAGAAAACTTAATGAAAACAAAGTAATTATAAGGTTGATAATTGATTTTTCTGATAATTGTATGTTTTTAATTACAATTTTATATATAAATAGATTATTATCTTGTTGCTTATATTAATGTATCAACAAATCTCATGGCTACTTGATGATGAGTGGTTCACGCAAAATATCAAGTTATTATAATTTACAAAATTCAAAGTGGTTTCAAGAATCAGATTATTTGAATGCCTTATAGTCTAAGTCTTTAAACTACCTCGTGGTCTTGGGCTAAGTGCTCACTGTTTGTTGGTTCGAACCCAGCTGGGGTTGACGGATTTTTCTTGAGTGATAAAAATCCGTAGCAAAACATCCTTTGAAGAGGAAGTAAAGCCATCGGTCCCATGTTGATTGTGACACGTAAGATAATTCTGGGAGTTACGTTAAAATTCCCGTCATGGCAAAATTGGTAGACCCTTTCGATCTTGCTTATAGAAATTCTCATGCACTGATATAATCAGTCGTTCAGAATGTGCAGTTTGAAAATATTACCTCAAATTAATTTTTAAAAAACTTACTAATGTGCCAAACGTTCTGTAGAGATCAGTCTAAACGGGTCACATTTAAAGGAGGGATGTGGTGAAGGTCCTATGGCCAGGCTTACATCCCTTACCCCTCAGTTTAATAGATAGTAAACCTGCACTGGTGGGTGCGTGATTTAAATACCGCATTAATTTAGTCTGATTTGTCTGTGATGGATAAGTTAGTGTTTAAATCCCGGCCAATGCACTATGGATTGATCTATGCTAAATGATTTTCCTATTTATATATATACACAAATATGAGTACATTTACTCTAAAATGCATCTTAATCATCCCGACTACAATACCAAAATTAATATATATATATATATATATATATATATATATATATATATATGCTTACAATTCTAATGTATAGTAAAACACCAAGAAAGGAAAAAAAATCTGAAATAAGCTAGTTCTTAAATAAATATATAGGTAGCTTAAAATATAACCACCAATTATTTGACACCGTATTCAATCACTCACTCTTGTCCAGAATTTTCGAGATGATCGCTTATAGCAGATTTAAGACGGCGATTGTGGGTTTATTTATTTTATATCAGCGCGTCTTAACATCCATTCGGCTTATACGCTAATGGTCTTGGGGATTAAGAAGGCTATATTTAGAGGAAGTGTACCGGAATTCTCGTAGGGGTCAGTAAAAAACCCCTTTGGAAAAAACGCCCTCAGTACACCTGACCGAGATTCGAACCTAAATCCCCCCTTCATCGGCAGTGTAGTTGGTTGCGAGAACCGCGCGTTTAGACTATGCGGCCATTGAAGTGGATGATTGCGGGTTGCGAGTTGAAGCGGTCACTACACACTCGCCTGTCATATGTCATTCGTGAACATGTCCTCCTTTCAGGTGAAGCATGCGTAGTAGAGTGCACGACCTTCCATTTAACGAAAAGTTTAACAACATAATTACTGTCAAAGTGTACCGCTTATTCTACGATTAATATACAACAAATTGTAAATGCCATTTGTGTGTACGGGTAGGACTATTTTTTATATATATTACTAATATATATTTATAATATATATTATTATATAAAACTGTTTAAAATATGTCTAACACTTCTTTTATAATAATAAAACGTATTATTTGAAATGTTTGTTTTAAATAAGTTATGTCCAAACATTTGGTCCTTAGGTTTGTGTTTGTTTTTAATTGTGAAATACAATAAATATTTAAATAAATTTACCTTTAAAGAGAATGTTTATTTTAGATTTTTTTTTTTTTTTTTCGAATCTATTGCTGTTGTTTCTTCGAAGCTATATTAATGTTTCAAACGAACCATCAGCTTGAAATAACTCATAAGGATTATTGAAGTCGCATATTTGTCTAGGATTTGCAGGTTGAAATGTCAGTCTGGCCTCTCGTATGCTAGTTGGATGCTAGATCAAGATAACGAACGTATAGTACTGCCATACACATGTATCGCAAATGCCAGCCACTATTGTCTCGTAGGAATCTCGCGCGAGACAGGACCTCAAGCTTTCTAGAGTTTGCTAGCAGGAGTGAGACGCTCGTCCACACTACTGCGCAAACATTAAGCTGAGAATATTAATACATACAACAGTGTGAAGATATTTCTCTGGAGTCCGGTTTCTGCGAGCTGTCCCAAGTTGGTGCAAACCGTTCATAAAAAAAACCCACCTCCTTCACATACGATGAACTGTTTAAAATGTATTAGGAGCATCTAAGTCACTGACAAAAATTGGTCAAACTATTCGGTAAGTTCGACGAATTAAAGAGATGAACCCACCATCACTTAGGACTAGGTCATTGCCATCTTATTCTTCGTTTACACCCACTTTGGTAGCCGCATGGTCTAAGGCGATACTCTCATAGTAAACTAGACTGCTGATCAAGGTTCGAATCTCAGTCAGGTGTACTGAGGGTGATTTTTCCAAAGTGATTTTCCTGTTTCCTCCACGCAAATGTGGGTACACTTCCTAAAAATATTGCTCATCCTTAACACATTAACATAATTAGCCGAGCGTACAATCGAAACGCGTAGTAAGACGCAGTGCTTCTTTGCCGAAGAACCATGCGGCCACAATACCGCTTCTTCGCCGAATAACCACGTGGCCAACAATATCATTTCTTCCCCTGAGGAGGACATGTTCATGATTGGCCTATAACAGGTGAGTGTGAGGTATGCCGCATCAGCTCGCACTTGCCATCTTGAATCTGCTAGAAGCGATCGGAAACGATAGACAAGAGTGCGGCAAGTGTTTTAGTGGCTGGTACAGGGGTAAGGTGTCAGACTTCTGTGCTGGCGGCCGGGGTTCAATCCTCGGTCCCGACACAGATTTATCTGAATACCAAACTCTTCCTTCACCTCTGACAAGACATCTTGTGAATGTGGGGAATGTCAGGCCGCCACCGTGGTTCGGATTCCACGTTAAACTGTAGGTCCTTCATTTCATCTCACAATCACCCTACCATTACACATTAGCGTCAGTGCGTATAACCCGAACGGGTAGTAAGACGTGGTGCTAATAATAATAATGTTTTAGTGGTACACATTTTATTAAAGATTTCAAGAAATCAAGATCGTTTGGAAGCTGTATTTATGGAAGATCTTCAGCAAGTAAATAAGATTTATATTTCCTCATTTCCTATCCAAGGAAGGGTAAAGGTGGGTTGTATCACACACTTGGGGTTGAAATGGAGTCTCATCCCTCCACTCAATACTCCTATAAATGTTTCTTGGACATTGTGAATAATATTATGCACAAAAATACCTCTTCAGAGGAAATGATGAAAAATATGAAGAAATTTCATCCATCTAATAAATATTTGTTTTATTTGAAAATCCTTTTTTTTTTTAATTTTATGCTTCAATTTTGTTTCATAATAAATTGCGTCTACCGAATAGTTATATTTTACTTGGAGGCCTATTCTTATATTTAAATTCTCAATGCGCCCCTTCAGACCAAAATGTATCCAAGGCCTGCTCTAGCCTGACACATTTTAACAGTTGTTTGAGGCAAGTATAATAATTTGTAGTAATTACCATGAACTTATTGTGGAAGGGAGGATTTCTTCAGCACGTAGGATCGTTTAATATTTGCATTAAAAAGTGAAATTATCTACGATCTATGTATATCAGTAGCGTTCTCCAATAGAAAGGGTAACTCTAAAAGACTGCAGCTTTAAGGGTAACTATAGAAGACTACAGCTTTGAGGGTAACTATAAAATACTTCAGCTTTGAGGGTAACTCTAAAAGACTGCAGCTTTGAGGTAGCTAACTAGCTATAGAAGACTGCAGCTTTGAGGGTAACTATAAAATACTTCAGCTTTGAGGGTAACTCTAAAAGACTGCAGCTTTAAGGGTAGCTATAGAAGACTGCAGCTTTGAGGGTAACTATAAAATACTTCAGCTTGGAGGGTAACTCTAAAAGACTGCAGCTTTAAGGGTAACTATAGAAGACTACAGCTTTGAGGGTAACTATAAAATACTTCAGCTTTGAGGGTAACTCTAAAAGACTGCAGCTTTGAGGGTAGCTATAGAAGACTGCAGCTTTAAGGGTAACTCTAAAAGACTACAGTTTTGAGAAGTTCTCGCACTATGTATAGAAGCCATCAGCTAGGTCCATAGTCAGGAACGAAAGATAATAAGAATAATCTGAATGTTTAACCTGTTTTCAGTTTATTTGGTGGGTTTTGGACTGGAAGAAAGTTATGGGTAGTCTTAAACGTGCATTGGTGATGACACGTTCTCAATATATTAGATTGCTGATGAGATTGAGGTAGGGGCTGGAATCCCAGACGGTTTAATTAAGGGTGTTTTTCATCAAATGGTTTACCACTCTTCCTCCAAGCAAATTCAGGCACAGTTCTTATAAACTCCACCTTATTAAATAATTCATTTCTAAAAAGGACACACAGCAAGTACATTGACCGTCAATTTATAACGGGAAAACTCGTATTTTCACCAATGATATATTTTTAGGCCATACCGGAAATTGAGAACGGGTGCTTTAGCTAAGTAGGCAGACATGCTGCCGACCAAGCTAAGGCATGGACAAAATATATATCTACTAATATTATAAAGAGGAAAGATTGGATTTTTTGTTTTTTTGTTTGTATGGATAAACTCAAAAACTACTGGACCTATTTGAAAAATTCTTTCACCAATATAAAGCTACATTATCAGCGAGTAACATAGGCTATATTTTTATTTTGAAAATTTAATTTATTCTCATAAAAATGTCGATAGTATATTATATAGTCGTTGGAAAAAAAAGTTGTTGAAGGGAAAGTGGGTTGTGAAGTAGGCGGGGGTTGGGTGAGGAAAGAGGAATGAGATGAAAATAGGAGGGAGGATAAAAAGAGGAGGGGGCTATACAGTGATGGAAAGGACTGTATTTTCCCAAAAAAAAAAAGTAAAAAAGTTTTGTTTTTATATTGACATGATGGATGATTTGAAGATTTGTTTTACAGGATTCTTTACAATAGTTTTTTACGGGAAAGGGGGCTAGTTTTATATATTATGAATTTATATATATTTTTTAACAAGTTTTAGAAGCCGTGAGTTGGATGTAATCGACTTAGAACGTAGTCAAGACACTGCAGTGATGTAACATATGTTATAGAACATATCCAATCTCCTTTCCTCATAGTAAGACATTTTGGCCAGATTTTCTCAACTTTCTAACTCTACTTAGAGGGGAGCAATGTGTTTGTTTAGTTGATTGTTCAATAGCCTGATATTTAAAAAATACTAAAATATTGTTAAAGTAAAAAACTTAATGGTGTGAGCCCGCAAGCGAGCTATACCAACCGAGCGGCCGATAATATTGCCAACATTTGCGGTTAGGGGTGTCATATGGTCAGCACAACAAACCCTTTTGCCATTAATCTCAGTTTTCTAGATGGGAGCCGTTACCTATTTATTCAAGTAGCTCCTCATTTGTGCTCACGAGGCTGAGTTTGACCCCTTTCTAGATTCCTTGTTCACAGAAAAATTCTGGCAGCACCGGGGATCGAACCAATGAAATTAAAATGGTCCGTAAATATATTTCCTACATATACCGAGTTACATGAGTGATTTTGATTGAAAGTGTAGCCTTTGACATAATTATGTTCTTTTAATAATATTTAGCACCGCGTCTTACTACCCGTTCGGGTTATACGCTTTAAGTACTAATTTCGCTAATGAATTAGGAATTGGGAAGGTTGAATTTGAGGAAGTGAACCCGCATTTGCGTGGAGGGAGAGTGGAAAACCATTTAGGAAAACCCACCCCCAGTTCACTCGGCCGAGATTCGAACCTCTATCTCCCCGTCCTCAGCAATCGAGCTCAACACGATAAGCGCGTTAGCCAACTACGCCACCGAGGCGGGTCTATGTTCTTTTGAAGTAGAAAGTGTCCATTGATTTCTTGCTATTGGTCCTACCTTCATCCCTTGGGATTGTAATGAATCCCGCGAGGCAGATAATTCTGAGAAAGAGCACTCGGTTTAAGGCAGTCGATCATTACGGAACACCCAACCATGAACGTTGGTATGGGACGTATCTATCTGTTGCCCGAACACAAGACAATATAGTTTACGCCTCAGACCCGTGTATTGAAAACGATCAAGCGTATACATTTCAGCCAAACAGGATCTAAACCCGAGACCTCCAGTGATATCACGTCATGTATGCTTACAACACGCTACTGACTGTACTAAGATTTCGAGCTCTGCGGGCTATACACCAGCCAAGTATCACACTCGTCGCAAAATCTTCGTATTACATTATTTTCATATTTCAATTTGTGATACTTGATTACTGTAAATTTGAATCAAAATACGAATAACTACTAGGATATCCTAAACTTACTTTATAATTAATTTAAGGTCGATAGATTATTTGGTATAAAATACTGTCCATAGTAGAAACATTACTAGAAGTAGTCAATTATGCCCAATGTTGTTCTTGGCCCAATTAATCCCTTGGATATTTATCCATTAAGTAGCCACTATGTATAATCTTTCGACAAGATTTTTCCTCGTGGAGTTAAGAATAAAATACGTCACTGGATACTCACTGTCAAGAATATTTCAACACAATTTTTCCTCATGGGGTTAAGTGAAATATAAACGTCTCTAAGTAGGCACCATAAAACATTGTGACATGGTTTTTCCTCATGGGGTTTAGTTTAAAATAGTCTTGTTTGCATTTCCCCCATACATTTATTTAGATGCTCTCATTTGAGTCTCATTTCTGCCAGCAAAGGTAAGGCACATCCTATTTAAATTAAGTATACATATAGCAAGTGAGCTAGCAGTACTGAAAGCAAGAGCAGGCCATTGATCGGGATGCAGGTCCATCTGAAGGAGAACAGGTGAATTACTAAACCACTAAGGTGCACAATGTACGGCTTTAGACCTTTTCGGTAAAGGTTTACTGAATAGCCATACTTTTTAGCATTGAGTGTCTTATTATAAATTAATTATCTTAACTTTATTCACTTATGACAGGTAAAAAGTTTCTAAATTAAACAAAACATTTTCATGTTTTATCTGAATCGCAAAAATATTCGGTCATGTTTACCAGTGAAGTCAATGTATATCACTCATCGACTCTATGAAACATAAATATATGGCGAACTGGTTTTAGTAGCTTTTCAACCTCAAAAAAAGGTGAAAATTATAATATAGCATGCCACGTCGTCTCAATTTAAAATATCGAGAGTTTACCCACAAGTTGAGTGAGTACGGTAGTTACGTGTACTTCAGTGGATAGATAAATAAGACAGTAGAGAGCTAACGTTTAATTTTATACAATAAATAAAACCATACCTGCATCGATGGTCACATGTTCTAAAGCATGAAGTATTATAGAAATATTCTTACACCCCGATGGGAGCTATTTGAAGAATTGTGGTTTTACTCGCCTCTCATTGGGGCTAATTGATGTGTTTCTGTTTAATTAACTAGCTGATAATTGCCCTGTGATCGAGAACTAATTAAAACGGTACGGTACCTTGATGATATAATTGGTAGTTATAGCCCTGTGATTGAGCGCCAATTGTTAAATTCTTGAAATAATACACAATTATTAGGTTAGATGTGATTTTATTTTAACGTCACTATTGTTTTGATTGTAAAACTGATCATGTTAATAATTTCAAGACGCGACTGATAATGATAACACGAACGTACGTATTGAACAGTGAGTGAGTCAGTACTTCTGCAGTGAGCTAGTGTTCATCTCCCACTACTGATTTATTTCACCACATCGAGTATATAACTCACTTCCAAAAGAACATACTAGAAGATGTTATAAAAAATTAAAATACAAAGAAAAAACATTCGGTGGCAGTAGAAGGTCCGAGAGCCAGAAACTGCCTCAAATTACCTTTTAAAATCTCTATTCGATATTTCCAGAACAGGAAGTTATTATTTAAAAAACTTAAATTGTCATATTGACTCTACCAACGTCACGCACTCTGACGTCACTGCCAGTAGCTCATGCCTTCTTAGAAGAAGAAGTTCCTTAAGCGCCACGTAAGATACTATATAATTTAAATAAAATTAAATACGTTTATAAAATTAGGACGATATTATTGTCAATGCTTTCACATATTCTTTAGGGGCAAGTCAGTTACATTACAAGCAGTGTTACTCAAGAGTATGATCCACGGTGGTCTATCAAATGGTCCGTAGGATCCCCAAAATATTAGTAATAATAAATGAAGTTTTTTTTGCGCCGCGTCTTACTACCTGTCCGGGCTATACGATTATGTACTAATCACACTAATGGCTTTAGGAACGAGGAAGGTTATATTTAGAGGAAGTATACCCACATTTGCGTGGAGGGAAAGAGTGGAAAATAATTTTGATAAAACCATTCCGTCGTGACATGTTCGTTCGGTGTTCGAAGACCCGTCCCAACTGCATGAATCTGTTCCATTACAGACCTGGTTTGGCAGATGTATATGCACCCTTTTAGATTATTTAATTTAAATAATTATATTTTAGAAATTACATTTTATCGGAATGTGAGGTGACTGCTCTGAGTTTGAACAGAAAGTAAATTAATATTAAAAGGTTAGAACTTTAATATCGAAAGCAGCTATGCGTAGACCCTTACAAGGAAATAAAACATTTATTTTTGAAAACAATTTATTGGAAACATTTCCTGTGGATGTAGTTGTTAACATCAAGTAATACACCATTTGTATAAATAAAGAGGCGAGTCGAAATGACGCGACCGCTCAAGGTTTGAGTTAACAGTTTCACAATAAAAAATACATTACAAATACTAAAAAGTACCAGAATATAATTGTATGGTTTCCTTATCTGTATTACTATATAACCTTTCAATAATTTGTGGATAAAAACACTTCATTCTACCATACGAATATTAACTATTCCCACAACCATTCACTCAAAAAATAGGTAAGATAAAAGGTTAAACACAATCGTATAAACTTTCTCATATAGCTTGTAACAAAATCTTTAAAATAGGTTTTCATAAAAACAAACCACTCAGCCTGTTGATCACACTAAAACAAAATTATTTAGACATTTGAAAAATCAACTTTTAAAAAATCTGTTATTTTTTTATAAATTACCCTCAAGTTACGTTTAATTTGTAAATACAAAAATATATGATTATTTACAAAGAATAAAAATTCTAAGATCCACATTTTAAGCTAAATCAAAAAAGCCATTCTCGAAAAATTTCAAATTTTCCTAAAAATGTCATAAATTTATTTTAGAAAAATTAACACACACGAGTATTTATAATGTAAAAACTTAACAGATACCGACTGTATTTTGGACCAAATCGTTTGAACTATTTTTTAAGTATTCCTATATTTTAAGAATCAGTAATTTGTAAACTAGGTACCCATAATTTTTTTTCTTTAGATAAAAACAAGTCCACAGTTTTATTTGTATATCAAACACACTATAGATGTGGTTTGAACAAAATAGTTCAAGCCATTTTCAAAAAACTTCGTTTGTTCCAAAATCCCTGGTCAGTAAAATACCCTGAAACTAATTTTACTCAAAATACAAGTATACAGTGTTTTTTCAGGATCAAACATTTCCTATAAATCCATTTTAAACAAAATCATTAGAGATAATTATATTCCTGAAAAAAATATTAATTAAAAAAAAATAGTCGCTAGGGAATCCACCTTAACGTGAAGACTATGGTAAGAATTTTTTTTTTTAATCTTTAGGCTTCCTTATAACATTCAAATATTAAATTTGAACAAAATCCATCGAACCATTTCAGATTTTTGCCCAAGGACAGACAAAGTGACAGCCATGGGGAAAAACAGAGTGGTAAAATCCAATTTTTGGAGTTTAAGAGCAAATAAATTATTAAACTTCATCGTTATCTCGAGGTCAAAATTTTGACAATTAGAATACTTTTTTCTTTTGAAAAATTAACAAGATGATTGTTAGAATTAACAAAGACAATTAAAAAGTTGCATCTTAATACCCCTTTGGGCTATACGTATACTAATTAATATTAGGCGTGCATATCCCAGAAATTAAAACTTGTTACTCTAGCTGTTTATAGTAATACTTTTTTCAAACGTATAGCCATTATTAATACTAAGAATTTATAATAAAAAAATATATTTACGAAATCACACATGTGAAAACGTAAAATAGATTGCGAATAGTTTTAAAACCAATGTGTACTTTTTTTTTAAATTTTATACTTAAAAGAAAAAAAAATAATCACGATTGTAGCAGTACTTTTTTTTAGAACTCTTTTTTGAGACTGAACTCACTTATACCTTCACAGGTGGCTAAAGCTGCTTATCTGTCTTTAAATACAGACTGTAAACTGAAAGTAGATAAACTACACTTACTTTATAAAACTAGAAGGAAAACGACCTCTTTACCACTTGACATTTATTAATAATAGTAAGATAACTATGCATATGTAAAACATAATAACCATAATCACTGTGTTATTAAATTTGAATAAACATACAACATTTTTCACATATTTACAAACTGTTGAATACCTATTTGGGGAAAGAATATTAATAATAATATTTAGCACCGCGTCTTACTACCCGTTCGGGTTATACGCTTTAATTACTAATTACGTTAATGGATTTAGGAATTGGGAAGGTTGAATTAGAGGAAGTAAACCCGCATTTGCGTGGATAGAGAGTGGAAAACCATTTAGGAAAAACCACCCCCAATTCACCCGACCGAGATTCGAACCTCGATCTCCCCGTCCTCGGCAGTTGAGCTCAACAGACAAGCGCGTTAGCCAACTACGCCACCGAGGCGGGCCGAAAGAATATTTCTTTTACGAATATTGAAATGGTACAATGCAAAATCCCCCTTGTATTAAACACCTTCTCTCTTAATATTTGCAGACAGGGGAAGATCCATCCACTCGTAAATAATAAAGAAATGTAATTCTATTTACCACTAAAATGGCCGAATGGTATAAGGCATCACACTCTCATTGTACTAGCCTGCTTATGACTGGGAGATTAGGTTCGAACCCCGGTTAGATCTACCACGGGTGGTTTTCCCTAAATGGTTTCCCACTATCCTTCCATGCAAACAGGGGTAGCTACTCCTAAATGCAACTTTGTTCATCACTACCCCACTAGAATAATTATCCTGTATGCGTATAACCTGAAAAGGTAGTTAAGGTGGAGTGCTAGTGAACGTGAGTTAGGGCAGTATTTTTGCAGTTTTTATAGAACAAACATTTTTTGGCCAAAATAAATCAAATATTTCTTCTATATAAACATAGAGTTTTGTTTTCTGCACATGCTAATCT
Source organism: Timema cristinae (assembly GCA_039000515.1). Classification (NCBI taxonomy): domain Eukaryota; kingdom Metazoa; phylum Arthropoda; class Insecta; order Phasmatodea; family Timematidae; genus Timema; species Timema cristinae. Next base: position 34,018,085 of record JBCFYV010000100.1, read on the forward strand.
CAACAGTTGTTGAATATCTGGCATGAGCATGGCGGCATTTGGTGACAAACTTTTCTCTTTATTTAAAAAGTTTGTCACAAAATGCTGCCATGCTCATGACAGATATTCAACAACTGTTGAGATTAGCATGTGCAGAAAACAAAACTCAATGTTTCTATAGAAGAAATATTTGATTTATTTTGGCCAAAAAATGTTTGTGCTTTAAAGAAATACTGCAAAATTAATGCACTAAACTCGCGCTCACTAGCACCCCGCCTTAAACGCGTTGATAATGATTATAAAAATACTACAAAACATGTTATTTATGTATAGATGGATGAATATTGAGGCAAGTTTCGATCAAAATTATACTTTATAAAGTTGTAACGATCCATTCAAGACATTATGCTCACCAAATAGCACAGATATACCTTCCCCCAACAAAATGTCAACACAGGCCACTTTAAATTTGATGAAAGTTCAAAAAGCGTTCGCATAAGTGTCATTTACTATAAAAAATAACCGAAAAAACCATATATTTTGATCGATATCGTAACTTTCGATGCACACCTTGCAATGAATTGAATGATAAAATACACCGATATATTTGAAAAGTTGTCATCCATAACCCAACACCGAACCGGAGTTCACGTATATTTACCTGATTGGGCTTACTTCAATCGTATCCAGTAATTATGTAACGTTGTCCAGGGACGCCCGAATGTATTACACGTACATACTTTCCATGTCCCGATAAGATTAGGGTCATAGTGAATATGAGGGTGTGGAATAACTCAAATCTAATTAACTAAACCCTAGTGACTGTTAGGATAGCTCCGCTTTCGGAATAATATCCAAGGTACTAGCCGGAATCGAACCCATTACCTTTAAGCTCGTAGCCAGGTGCACTAACCACTACACCATGTGATGGTTACCCGACTAGATGTGTTTGACACTTTGATCCGTAATGCCCTTGTATGTGTGATTCCGAGCTCAAGAGCTATGTTTACACATAATAAATAATAAACACTATATTGATACACATATGATGAAGAAATGATCACTACCAATGGAATGTAAGAAATAGTATGTAGGCCGTGCTTGAACTGATACCACACTTGTCAATTTGGATGATAGCTCAAGGCCACCCACGATAAGCAGCTTGAAGTGAACAAATACCCTATTTAGCCTTCTTAAGTACTTGAACTAATTTAACACCAGCGTTAATGGATATTTTGTCATTACATAATATTTGATGGATTTGGGGCAATAAATGTTATGTTATACTACAAAATAGCAGCTTTGAAATACGAATACTTAAGGTTTCAAAAAATATTTTGGTAGCTAAGAAAATATAAATTCTTTAAAATAACACATTTTATTTTTTATATGTTTACAAACAATTAATACAATTCCCTCTGTTTAAATTAATTATGAATGACTTTAGCATCATCCTACTTTGACCTTACATAAATCGTATATTTTGAAGTTTTGTAATTTTATCCGACTCAAACATCTAACATTTTTTTAAATTAATTAAATTATATTTTCTGTAGATGTTTGTATTTTAACATGTCCTAAATTTTCCTTATAAACAATATATTAAATATTTCCATATTTTAAAATCATTTTTCCACTGTCTTATTGTTTATATTTATATAATTGTCTTAAAGTAATATTCAATTTATCTGATTTTTATATTATACACAATTAATTTTTCTTGTTTTTTTTCATTAAATATATTATATTCAAGCAAATTTACTATACTTTCTTGACTTAACACAACAGAAATTTGATAAGAAAATATCATAATTGTTATTATTGGTCATGGGGTGACCTGGTGGTCTAGGGGTAAGGTGTCATACTTCTGTGCTGGCGGCCGCGGTTGAATCCTCGGTCCCGGCACAGATTTATCTGATTACCAAACTCTACCTTCACCTCTGACAAGATGTGTATTAACCACAACTTGTGAATGTGGGGAATGCCAGGCCTCCACCGTGGTTCGGATTCCACGTTAAAACTGTAGGTCCTTCATTTCATCTCACAATCACCCTACCACTACACATTAGCGTAATTGCGTATAACCCTAACGGGTAGTAAGACGCGGTGATAATAATAATAATATTATTATTTGTCAATGTATAGTTTTATAACTCTTAAATTTAGTAGGCCTAGTACCAATTAAATGATGTTGTTTATAAGAGCAATTTATTTAAAATGTCAATAAAAATATGGCCAAATGTATTTGGTCTGATTAAAACAATGATTAAATAACTACTCTCAAATAAACATGTTAAGAATAGAATCTTATTTACACTCATATTTTCTATAAAAGATTGAGATATAGTGTAAAATGTATTTACTTAGTATTTACATTGGTCCAAAAGATAAATTCAGGTCATTAAGTTCGAGTATAGTACCACCTGACAATATTTACCAAACATGAATTGTTTTCCCCAAATTAATAGACTTTGGTCTGTCCATTTATGATGAAATGAAATTGTCAATTAGCTAAAGTGCTTGAATACTTATCAGTACGCACGAAAAATTTACTATAGTGAATATAATTTTTAGCATAAGCTCCTACGTGGGAACGTTATAAAAAACACACTAATTTGATACTTGAAATAACACGATTCCTATATAAGAGCTCTATTCTAGTTAGTACTTATCATTAACTCAAATTTAATTGCAGTAGTTACATCTAATAAGTAGGTTAGTATTAATTTTCTTATTATTATAATCTGGATAGACGGCAATGTTTGATACATTTTTTTCAGTTTTTATACATCAAATATAAACAAGCACAATTTGGCCAAAATAAAATTTTGCTTCAGTGAATAGGTTAAGTATAATTTAATACACTTAGAATTCTCAACTATTGGATAAAGAATAATTAGAAAAAATTGAAAACATTTGGGATAACAGAATTAACCATTTAAGTGGGTAAAATTAATATAATAGCTAAATTTGATGATTCTTCCGAAGTGGTACAATAATAAAGAGTAAAAGCGAAAAAATATTGATATAAAATTAGTAAATAAGTTATCTATACTTATAAATAACATGTCCTGACTGACTGACTGACTGACTGATTCATCATCGCCGAGCGCAAACTATCAAGGCTACAAGCATGAAATTCGGACTGTATATTCATTTTGTTATGTAGGCACCCACTAAGAAAGGATTTTAGAAAATTCCACCCCAAAGGGGTCAAAATAGGGGATGATAATATGTATGAAAGTCCGTCATTTTGAAAGTTACATAAACAAAATTTTGTATTTCGGTTATTGACGTAAAACAAATAAATACGTGTTTCAGGAATTTTGGAAATTTTATTTAATAAGGGATGAAAAAGGGGGTGAAAGTTTGTATCGGACTTACATTATTTTTGATCTGAGGTCAAGTTATGGTCATCAACGTAACGTAATATTTTTAATTAATCTGTAAATACATATGTATATTTTCGTATTTGTATATAATCAACTTCCACGCGAGCAAAGCCGCGGGCAACAGCTATCTAGTCAATCATAAGATATTAAAAAAAGTCAAAGATGTGTAATTATGATCAAATGGACAACTAGTTGAATGCCACATTTAATAGATCCAAAAATATCATATAGTAATAAAAATAATTTAATCGTTCCATATCCCATATTATAATGAAACTAACCACCTCAATAGAGAATGTTTTCTAAACTATTACTTTCAACTGTCGTCGAATTTTTTTTTTTTTTCAACATAACTTTTTATATTAATTTTAAATTCTTATTTTAAAGTTCCACTATGACCATGGCGAACTATTAAATAAATTTTGAGATTTTTAAGCGTATGAAACTAAACAAAATAGATCCATTGAATCAAACTTTTCTTTACTTTGTCAACATATTATATTTGTTTTACTATAAAAACTGTAAAAATACGTATTTCGCGTTCCCTTCAACATTACCTTAACTCCTGTGAGTTGGCTTTGAAAAGGTTTTCAAATGAATTTTATATATTTTTTTAATAGTTTAATTTTTCACTAGTAAAGATTTCGAATTTTCTTAATAATAAAAAAAAAATTGTCTTTAAAGTAAATATGGTTTGGAATCGTCTTTAATATTTCCATTGTTATATAACTAATACTACCATAGTTATTGAAGTTTTAACTAGCTATTAGTATAACCTCAATAAACTCTTTAAATATGTTAAAGCCGTTTTATATGTCATGTTTAGGGTGGTCGAGGGGTAAGGTTTCAGACTTTTGTTCAGGGGTTCCGGGGTTCAATCCTCAGTCTCAGCACAGATTTATCTAATTACCAAACCCTTCTTTAACCTCTGACAAGACGTGTATTAATCACAACTTGTGAATGTGAGGAATGCCGAATCCTCCGCCGTGGTTCGGATCCCACGTTAAACTGTAGGTCCTCCATTTCATCTCACAATCACCCTACCATTACATATTAGCGTAAGTGCGTATAACCCGAACGGGTAGTAAGACGCGGTGATGATAATAATAAATTAATAATAATATAACCTTCCTGAACTCTAACTTATTAGTGTAATTAAATGTGGATAACCAGAATGGATATTAGTAGTCAGTAAAAAAACAAGAGTGAACACATTAATTTCATGGAAATGTTTCTTCTTTGAATAATGTTTTTTAGTACTCTTAAGGCCTTATCGTCATGACTGAAATATACTTTAAAAGCTGGTGGCCAGGGAACATAAAAATGTAACTTGATATTCAATGTGTTGCTTTCGAGCTTAGAATATGAAACACAGATAAATTATACGAAATTTTGTTCTGTGGTGGGATTTTTTTTTTCACACTGCAATAATTATAATTTATCTATTGCTACGTCTAGTATGGCTGTACTCCAGAATATGACAACAGCCGCCATTTTGGTGGTTGCTCTCTTAAGTCACGTGACCGTGGCTCACGTGTACTCACAGTGCGAACTCGCCAACGATCTTAAGAACAGAGGGATGCCGACCCCGGTTACCATTACACACGAACTGTAATACGTAATACTTCCTAGCAGGGTGGTTTTTTTTTAGCGGAGATTGTCTTGCATTACAGTTGATGTTTTGCCCGGCACTTATGTAGTTACTGGTTGATGCTTGTATTGTGTTGTGCTAGTTTATTGTGTGTGTAATTGTGTTAGTTCTAGTTTATGTCTAGCATTCTGAAATGTGTTAGTTCACGTGTTAGTACTAGCATTCGTGCTATTCTTTGTGCTAGTGACAGTGATAATGCGTGTGTGAATGCTTCTAATATTAATGGTGATATTAACATTTTTCTAGTGCCTGTTAGAGTATTAGTGTTTGTTAAAGTGATAGGGACAGTAGGCCTATAAGTTATAGTGCTAAAGATAGTGTTAGTGTTGTATTAGCATTATTGCTAGTGCTTGTGCTATAGTTAGTGCTAGTTCTAATATCAGTGCAAGTGTTAGTGATTATATTAGTACTAATGCTAAAAATGGGTGTAATGTCTGTGATTGTGTCAGGGATAATTGTTATTTCTAATGATGAATATTCTAAACTGAAAAGGTAGACCATAAAGAAATAGTAAGAGCATATACAATGTTAAGAAAATGCTTCAACATTTTCTTTGAGAGATTATGATATAACATACTCGAAAATAAAACTATTCCCAATCCACGCAGTTCAAGTTAAAGGGCTTTGATATGTTTGGGGAAAGAGATATGTGTGATGAAAGTTATTTCTTTGATGAATTTGATTAATTAAGTGCGTTTTTTTAAACTATATATACAGTTTCTTGCCTACCCCGTGGGGAACGATGTAATTAGGTATTTATGTAAATGAAAGAAAAAATTTCCAACTCGCATATTTCTCTCTTCTCTCTCTCTCCAAATTATTAAAGGCCTTTAATTTAAATTTTGTGTCTTGGGACTAATTATATTATATACATATAATATTAAGGGTACAAGGAAAAGGGAGCAAAGTCACACTACACAAAATGTCCAGGTCAACCTCTTAAATATCTCAAACCAATAATGAATAACCACAGAAAATACTTTTTTATAATTAATTAATTTTAACATGACAGAGACCTCTCTTAACCATAATCTAAAGCGCATTATAAAGGTTTCATTCATTATTGTCTAAAAGATGGCAGCACAAACTCAATTTAAGTTTAAATTGGAATCTTCCGCTTTTTCCTCGTTACCCTTCATATACATGTAATAAAAAGGAAAAGGCAAGAGACAAATATAAGGAATTAAAAACTTTCTTTTATTGTATTAAGTAAAATAGGTAATCTATTTAAATAGGAAGAATGCATTAAATATATCTCAAGTACCTATTAAAGTTTCCACTGTCGCTACCCCTCCTCCAATTCACCGTGGGCAAGTTGTCAGGATACAGAGAGGGATTGTTGGAGGGAGCATTAAAATAGTTGACCTGCAGTTTTAACGAAATTAATTAAAAACTATAGTATAAAATGTGATGTCAGTTCTATTAATTGGCTAAGTCTAAAAGAGGCACCAGCCCAAGTCAGTCCTTATGCCCAACTGTATTTCTATATGTTTACATCGGTGGTCTAATTCTATAACGAACTAGTTCTCGAATGTACTACCGCACTCCCACGATGACTCCCTGTTCCTACTGAACTAATTTCAATCCTAATTATAGTTCGAAAGTGTGTCAATGTTCCAATTGTTTTGCTATGTTTCAAAACACTTATGTGTAACTATATACAAATTGAGCTGATTAGTAATAACATTTTTACTATATTATTACAGACTGTTTTGCATTTGTCTGGGCGACTCAGGCCTACAACACAAAAGAAGCAGCATGTGTCTGTTACGTAATATTACGTACGTTAATGCTGCTAGACACTGACACTACTTAGTTTAATTTCTCCTTAAAAACATGTGCGACAGAGATTAGTAACAGTAAAGAAATAATAAAAGTAATTTCAGTTCTCTTCTCACACGTATCGACTGCAGTGCTGGTTAAATATGTTACTAACGTCGGGTCTCATGTTCACCAGATAGGATTAATACTTGAGTTTTATAATCAACTAGATAGCTGTTGCCGCGGCTTTGCTCGCGTGGAAGTTGTTATTTGTATTTGAATACAAATAAACATGTATTTACAGATTAATTTAAAATATTACGTTACGTTGATGACCATAACTTGACCTCAATCAAAAATAATGCAAGTCCGATACAAACTTTCACCCCCTTTTCATCCCTTATTAAATAAAATTTCCAAAATTCCTGAAACATGTATTTATTTGTTTTACGTCAATAACCGAAATACAAAATTTTGTTTATGTAACTTTCAAAATGACGGACTTTCATGCATATTATCATACATATTATCATCCCCTATTTTGACCCCTTTGGGTGGAATTTTCTAAAATCCTTTCTTAGTGGGTGCCTACATAACAAAATAAATATACAGTCCGAATTTCATGCTTGTACCCTTTGATAGTTTGCGCTCGGCGATGATGAATCAGTCGTCAGTCAGTCAGTCCAGTCAGTCAATCAATCAGGACATGTTATTTTATAAGTATAGATACGGGTCCCTCCATTGTGATTTCGTGATTTTACTTTTTTTTTTACCGGGAGATTCTTATGGGAAATACTTGCTCTAAAAGGTAATTTATTTATTAAGTTTACCAGACATTTTAATTTCTCAGTTTCCGTGTGATTGTAAATAATCTGGTTTGAGCATATAAAGGTGTAACGCGAGGAAAGGTCAGTGTTTTTGTAGTTTTTATAACAAAACTTTTATTTTTGGCCAAAATTAATAAAATAGTGCTACAGTAAAAACGCAGAGTTTAATTTTCTTCACATAGTTATAATATCAATATTTGTTTAAGTGTACCTCAGTGGTCTTGAGGTAAGGTGCTCACCTCAGGACCCGATGTTCGTGGGTTCAAACCCAGCCATGGTGGAAGGATCTATATTGAGAGATAACAATCCGTAACACAACTTCCTTCGAAGGGAAGTAAAACCGTTGGTCCCATGTCAATTGTGGTGTGTAAAATACCCCCGGGAGCTATGTAATAATCCTTTCCTGGCCAAATTGGTAGGCCTTTCGCTCTCACTCATAGAAATTCCCGTGCTCTGATTTAATCAGTCACCTTAATACATAAAAATATAATAGTTATTAGATATCTGTCAGAGCAACTAGGCATTAAATAACAAAATTTTAAATGAAGAGTAAAAGTTGTAGTTAAATTACAAAACATTGTTAAGAGATATTTCAAGAAAAGTTGATATCAACATGTGAATAAAATTAAACTCTACTGGGGCAATGTTTTATTTATTTTGGCAAAAAAAAAAGTGTTACTATAAAAACATCAAAAAAACAATGCCCTAAACTCGCATTCCCTATATCCCCCACCTTAAACCTAGGGTGTGATTTGTAATTATTGAATATGTTCTTTAATAGGGGTGTGTCTTATTTTCGCGGAGAGTTCCTACAACACAGCCGCTGAAGGTCATCTCAACTCTGATGGCAGTGTCGATTATGGTCTTTTCCAGGTAACCCCTAACTTAAAAACTCTTACATTATTGAATCAAATAGTCAATTTTATGTATTTATTTATGCATTTTAGTGAGGATTACTCCATCTGATATCATATAGATGGAATAATCCTCACTAAAATCAGAAATAATATTATTATTATTAGCACCGCGTCCTACCACCCGTTGGGTTATACGCACTTACGTTAATGTGTAATTGTTAGGGTGATTGTGAGATGAAATGGAGGACCTACAGTTTAACGTGGAATCCGAATCACGGTGGAGGTCTGGCATTCCCCACATTCACAAGATGTCTTGTCAGAGGTGAAGGAAGGGTTTTGGTAATCAGATAAATCCGTGCCGGGACCGAGGATTGAACCCCGGCCCCAGCACAGAAGTCTGACACCTTACCCCTAGACCACCAGGTACCCTATAAATAATAGCTTTGGCTATTTGATTCATTAATATTCAATCCCTTACAATTATAATAATTGTACAAGTGGCTGCAAGGGGTAAGGTGTCAGACTTCTATGCTGGCGGCCGGGGTTCAATCCTCGGTCCCGGCAAAGATTTATCTGATTGCCAAACCCTTCCTTCACCTCTGACAGACATCTTGTGAATGTGGGAGTGCCAGGCCGCCACCGTGGTTCGGAATCCAGTTAAACTGTAGGTCCTTCATTTCATCTCACAATAATCCTACCATTACACATTAGCGTAAGTGCGTATAAACCGAACGGGTAGTAAGACGCGGTGCTAATAATAATACAAGTGGCTGCAATAAGCCAACTACCGAGTCGAAGGTGGCTACGTTATCTGGTAGCTCGTGATCTTAATTGATCACACATTCGTAGCCGACGATTTCCACACGTCCATCACAGACTCAGCCTTTAAATATGAGTGAAGAATAACCCTGGGCATGGGATGATTCCTGGATAGCTCAGTGGTTAGAGCATTGGCGTAACAAGTCCAAAGACCTGGGTTCGATTCCGTGTCCAGGTTGTCAATTTTCAATTTTCATAATTATAGATCATATTTTGGAGCTATTTTTTTACTTTCTCATATTAAGAAAAATTATTGTAATCGTTAAAAGAATCAATATCAAGATTATGATGACTTTGCGTTTTATGTGACCCCAAACCAAAGGAGTGGATTTTACCACTTCTGTCTTTCCCCATGTCCCCATGTGTATATATTTGTCCCTGGCTACGGATCCAAAACGGTTTGATGTATTTTGTTCAAACTTGATATTTGTATTTTATATAACTATACTTAAGACAATATTTTTTATGTTTTTGACCTTAATTCTCAAATTAAGGTAGTTTACAAATTTTTCGAAAATGGCGTCAACAATTTTGTTTAAAACAGATGTCTGGGACTTGTGAGTTATCACAAAAACACTATCTTAATCTTGATTTTGGGGCAAAAAACTCTTTTATGGGTAGTTTACTGATGACTGATTTTTTTTTACTTGAAATATTTTTAAAATAAGCTATTTGAAACCTATATGAAGATTTTCTCAAGCAATAAATGGCCGTTAAAGTATTATGTAAGTACATATTTGGCCATTTTGGATCGCCTTTCTCTCTTTGTAACCATAAATAAGAAACGCTCTCCCCCATCTTACGTTATATTTGTCAACTTTTTTTTTTTTTTAATTTGTTCACATGAATATTATTGCATAGAAATAAATTGACCAAACCATTATTTTTCTATGCAATTTATAGATACTGATAATTATTAACGTAGAGGTGTAAATTAATGGTATGAAATAATTAACAATAAATACTGTTGTAAACTGAATTTAAATTTATCATACTAAACAGGTAAAATTAAAAAAGTTATAAAAATATGTATATTTACACTCAGTTGAAATTATAAAAATAGTATTATTAATGAATACATCAATTATTTTAGATATAAAAAAATTATAAACTAATTTTAATATTTTTGCTAATATTTTTAATAGTAATTTTCTAAGGAGAATTATGTGAAATTAATAAAATAAGGAACGCACTTAGATATTAAATTTGCTTAAATTGAAATGTATAACTTCTTCTAGTATGAAAGAAGTGTAACACTAATTATACTAAATTATAATAAATTATACTAAACACTCATTCATACTCAAAGAAGTTATGCATATCAATCTAAGTAAATGTAACATCTAAGTGCGTTCCTTATATTATTAATTTTAATCTGATAAATTAGTTCCTTGAAGCTACGTCTTAACACTTTTAATTTTTAAGTGTCCATTTGGGGTGTCTTGAGTCATTGCACTATTATTGCCCTACATAAGCATTGTTCTGACCCCCCCTGTCCACTTATCAACCAAAATTAGTTAAGTTTTAAACCCCCTCCCCAGGGTGCTTACGTAATACTTTAACGCTCCCTAATAATCAATATGAGAAATTTTGTGCAATTCTATAGTACTAATTTATTTTAGTTTCGCACATAAAGAAAGTATTACAATCGTGAATCTGTTTTGGCCTCAAGGCTGTGATGAATCTGGAAGTTGGATGTGCCCCCTTAACTAAAAAAAAAGAGGGTCTTAAAATCTCCATCTCTATCTGTCCCTTTGTATGTCTGTATCTGGGACCACAGCCAAAACGGTTTAATGGATTTCGTCCATACTTAAATATTTAGAGGATATATATAGCCATCCCTCAAGGTCAAATCGTATTAGGATTCAACTCTTTAGAATAAGGATACTTTTTTGACAATATTTTGTAAATTCAAAATTTTTCAAAAATTGCTCCAACGACCTTGTTTCAAATGTTTATCTGAGAAATGTTTTACATGGAAAATAATAATGACTAGTACGATTTTTTTTAGGATAAAGCTTTTTAAGAGTAGCTTATTGATGACTGATTTTTGAAAATATGAAATATTACAAAAATTGTTGTTACAATTTTTTCTAGGTTTTCTATCTGAAGAGTTTCATATGGTTACCAAAATAATATTTATTTTTCCTTAGAAAAAATTATTTAAGAATAGTTTATTGCAGATCGATTTTTATAAATGTAGACCTACTTATTTTTTAATCACCATTCGGCTTATACGCTTATTTACTAACTACACCGGTTTTAGGAATTAAGATGGTTATATTTAAAGCAAGTGTACTTGCATTTTCGTTGAAGGAAAGCGGCAAACAATTTTGGGGAAAAAAACTCATTACACCTGACAGATATTCAATCTTCAATCTCCTCGTCATCGGCAGTCTTAAGTCTACTCCTAGAGTAACGCCGCCGTCTAAGCGGGTTAAAATTTAGTTGCTAACTACTTTAGACTATACTCGCTTTGCTCATTGGGGGCTCCGTCCCCAAACCCCCAGTGAGTTTTCTTTGCAAGTGGATGTAAACTAATGTAATTCCAGAGACGTTTTTATATAGGTCTTACCGTTTAGCCACAAGAGACCTCCAAAGAAAGGTCCGCACCGACTTTAAAGTTGCTCCGACATTTTGAAATTTTTTTTCGGGGGTTAAAAATTAAAATTTTAATTTTTTTAGAATTTCCCCGTCGGTTACAGTCTATAAGCTATAAGTTTACCCAATTTCAAGTTTCTAGCTTATCCTTAAGTGGGTAAACATTAATGTCAGTGAGTGAGTGAGTTATGTTGCTTTATATTAGTATAATTATAAGATAGTATGTAAAATTGTGTCGTAACTTTTTGCTCCCCAACTCACAGATTAACAGCAGATATTGGTGTGGACAGGGTTATGCAGGAGGCGGCTGCAATGTCAACTGTTACTGTGAGTATGACTTCAACAATGACTTTCAAAGCGAGTTGGAGTAAGCGGGCTGTTACCAAGTCTTCTCGTGTCTGGGAAGCATGGAGTAAGGGGGGCTAGAGAGACTGGTGGGGGGATGGGGGTAGGGGGGTTGACTTAAGGTAGGATCTACAAACTAGCGGCCCGCTGAGATTGAGAGCTTGATAAATACAGTGAGAACACGATAGGAAGACCGTTTAGAAAAATATCATATACATTTAATGTTATTTTTGAAACAAATTATTAAAGTTTAGTAAGAAGATATTATATTAATTTGCGAATCAATCAATGTATTATGAAGTTATATAGTTATAAAAGGTATTTTATAGATTTGTATTAACATTAAACATGTTTTAAAAAAATGCATACAATGTCATTAAATATTTATTATCATGAAGAATCAATGTCAAAACGTACTATAAGAGCCTTTGTAACAAACAAGAATTATTAAAATGAGGACATTACATTTAAGAGTATCCGGCTCATAAATAAAAGGTAAGAAAATAATTATAATTAACAAATTTATAATTTGATATTATTATTCAATTATATTTTAACGAACTTAAACTGATGATGATGTACGTTAACGTAATAATCTGATTAAAACAGAAATGAATGAGATTTTTTTAAAAACGTTTGTAAAATGATAGTTGAAATTAGTTATTAATAATAGAAAATAGTAGAAAGGTATAGTTTACAAATTGGAGGTTGTAGGAATTCCCTTTCTCCTTAAGATGTTCCTGTGTGAGTAGTCACCATTTAACGACTAGTTTTGATGTAATTCGACATAATCCTCAGATCAGAGTTCGGGGAGGAAGGTGTTTCTCGTTAATGTTCGTGAATTAATTCATTCAAAAGCTCTTTATAATGTGTTTCAACTGTCATTTTTCATGATATAACATATTTAATGATGTTGTATGTATTTTTTCAAACTTGTTTAATGTTTAATACAACTATATATAATACCTTTAATTAATTCATAGTACATTGATTGATTCACAAATTAATTTACTATTATTGTTATTATTATGATTTAATTTCTGAGTATATTAAAGTAATTTTAGTAGATTTCGCAACTGTAAAATACTGCTCTTCTTACCAATTTCCAACTATAGTTATCTTGTAATAGTGGTGGACCGTTGCAGTGGTGTCTACAAGTTATCGAGCTAATATTGATTCGAAGCTTTTTATTGGACAGATTATGTCCGCCATGCCCCTCCTTGCGTGGGTTCTGGTTGAAGGTAGTAGTTATGGGGAAGGGTGAAGGAAGAGAGGGTCTGACGTCACCGTCTATGGCCTGGTTCCAAGTCCAGGCTTAGATAGGTGTGGCCCTGACGTCACGTTTTCTAAAGGGATGAACTTAGAGGAACATTTTAGACAATAGAGAACAAGTTAGAGGTAAACGTTTATTTCACCCTTGTCCATGAGATTAAAATCTTTAAAATGAAAATTTTTATGCTTTTCTAAGACTTAGGGCCAGTTTCATAGTCAAATTTAGTAAGCCTCAAGTGCGGCGCTACACTAAGCTCATGACGACACCTACCTAAACCAGAATGGAATGGGCCAGTTTCCTATGAGGAGAACGGCCCATTCCATTCGAGTTTGGGTAGGTGTCGTCTTGTGTTTAGTGTAGCGCCGCACTTGAGGCGTACTAAATTTGACTATGAAACTGGCCCTTACTCAAGTCTCACAATTTTCAACTGAATATTAAAATTCTTACGAAATTTTATAAATCCTTACTGAAATATGTATTATAACAGCTTTATTAATCACGTATTGTTTTCTATAAGGTTGAGAGGTTTTTTTCTTACCACAAAAAAAATTTAAAAACTTTTTTTTTAAACATTTATTACTGATGATGATATTCATGTCTTATTTTACCCAGCCCTGCTTGATGATGACATATCCGATGACGTAGCATGCGTGAAGATCATCTACGCGCAATCAGGAGGTTTTACAGCCTGGAATGGTTGGAAGAGCAGCTGCCAAAATGGTCTGCCCAATTTATCCGGTTGTTAGAAGCAAAAGTATAACTCATGTTAATCTAAACTAGATTACTTCTAGATTTAAAAAAAAAGAAATCAGTGGAAAAATGTAAAGATTGTGAAGCTATATGTTTTGTTTGTTTGTTATAAAAATATAATATATTTAAAAATTCTGTAGTTAAAAAATATATATATTCATAAGAGTAACGTGCTACGAATCAATTGCTCTTGAATTTAAATAAATTCAACGTTGTTTTTTTACCCTCTAAATCCCCGTGATAGTCCAAAAACTTAACCAATACATTATCACCTAAGGAAATAAAACCCCAATTCTTCCTCTCATTGTTAATTTCACATTCCATTTCAATTTTAAAATGGGGATATCAATTATGTGTAGTAATATGTGGTGTGAAAATAAATAAATAAATTTGTAGTTATTTATTTTGGAAAATGAACATCTGAAATGTAGACTCTCAACTTTTTTATCTTAACTAATGAGATAATTTTAGTCAAATACTCACTTTTAACGCTATCATTTAAAAAAATGCTTATAATTGAAGGGCTTGGGGCAATAATACGCTATGTCAAACAATAGTATTTTTAAGATAGACATATTTATTTAAATTTTAAATAAATCAATAATTTGTAATCCTATATAAATTATATTTTGTTCAAATTTGATGAAATCAACACAAATTTATTTGTAACTCTGCGTGAAGCCTAATACGCACTTGGAAACATTTTTCAGGAATTTTGTTTTCATACAAATGTAAAATAATTTTGCTCTTGTTTCAAACATGTTTTTTTTTTCTATTGCGTTTCCCAAAAAAGAATACAATGGTTTGGTCAGCCTTTTCAAATGGGTTAAAAGCAACAAAGTGTGTTTGTTTGGACTTGTTTGCGAGTATTATCAACAACAAGCAACGTGGAATTCGTTTGTGTGTGGGGGGGGGGGGGGGGGGGTGTAGTTTCATTGACCAACTAAGTGGGGTCCATTGGTTTTTACCACGGGAAATTTTAAGTACCGCAAAATGCAAATGCATCAAAAGAAACTACGATAATATCCAAAATAATTTAAAATTTATAAAAATAGTCATAATTCTGTAGTATTATGACTATTAAGTTTTTATGAACAATGTATGTATGTATCTGCTAAAATATACAAACATGCAAGTTTCAACAAATAGTATTTTGGATATTTGATTTTTTTAATTATTTTATGAGATAAAATCTGAAAATTCTAATGAGCAACTTGCACTAACTCTTAACTCAAATCATTTTTTAACTAATTCACTTTAGTCTTGTGTTAATTTTCCTTGGCTTCATAGAAAGTTCATTGAGAACTTTATCCTCCCCGTGTGGAAAGATCATATCTGACCAGAACTGATCCATATCTGGGCCAGATATACCCAGAACTGAAGCAGATGTGGGCCAGATATAGCATTTTCCACATAGGTCCATAAATGACACCTTGGATGTATGTACATGAAGCCCATTAAGTCGGTCTTCATTTGTAGAGTTCCTCATGTATGATCTCAACAGCTTTAGGGGCGAGGGTTTCAACCCTCAACCCCCGCCCCCCTAACTGCACCAGTGGGTCAGTCTGATTCTTCTGTTGCCACAGAGCACCTGATTTAAATATTCCATACTAATACATTGTTGTGATATGTTACAGAAGACTACAAAATTCGAGTCATAAAATATTTCAAATGAAGACGATAAGTGTTCAATTAGGGCTAATTAAGTTGGAAAAAAAAAGAGTTAAAAGCCCTTAATATTCAGTTTCGTAGAGAGCATAATAATAATATGAAGTAGAACGATTTGAAACACCCTCTTCGGTGGCCACATGGTCTAAGGCGCCACTCTCACAGCAGAATAGCCTGCCGATGACGGAAAGATTGAGGTTAGAATCTCGGTCGGTTGTACTGAGGACAATTTTCGAATCGTGTCTGTTCAGCGTAGGAATTGTTATCTGAAAGGACTTTTTCCCTGCCAGAAATCTATTATATAGTAGGATATTGGTAGGAAAAAGACGTTTCATAGAGTAATTCCTACTGTGAATGGAGTATATACTATTACTACTGATGTGGGAGAAATGTTATCACAAGCTGTAGGTCACCAACTAGTGAACTTAAGGGTTTATAGGACGTAAACTACTGGTATTTAACTTTATAAAATTGATTTTGCTATTTCTATTGAACTTAAATAACTTTGATCTCTTCAGTGATAATTTGATACCCGCCTCGGTGGCGTAGTTGGCTAACGCGCTAGTCGTGTTGAGCCCGACTGCTGAGGACGGGGAGATCGAGGTTCGAATCTCGGTCGGGTGAACTAAATTGTTTTCCACTCTCCCTCCACGCAAATGCGGGTTCACTTCCTCTAATTCAACCAT
Source organism: Timema cristinae (assembly GCA_039000515.1). Classification (NCBI taxonomy): domain Eukaryota; kingdom Metazoa; phylum Arthropoda; class Insecta; order Phasmatodea; family Timematidae; genus Timema; species Timema cristinae. The sequence continues at coordinate 34,034,694 of JBCFYV010000100.1, forward strand.
CCCAATTCCTAATCCATCAGTGTAATTAGTACTTAAAGCGTATAATCCGAACGGGTAGTAAGACGCGGTGCATTATATTATATTATATTATACTATATTATATTATATAATTTGATACGATTATCGCAGTAAACCTCTGCATTGCTTAGTCCAAGCAAAAACAAACGGCGCCTTCTGTTTTGTTGATTTTGATAATATTATTATTAAACATAATATTATTAATAATTCTTACATTCATAAAAAATACTAGTCTATTTCTGATAGATGTTCTTAACTTTCATCTTTATATAAAATATCGTTATTTTTTGGGTATAAGCTACCCCTTCTCAAAAAAAGTCAATATTTAAAAGCAGTACGTTGATTCAGAGGTACAAACCCAGCCCCTCCTGAAGGAAACAAATAAACGTGAAACACAAGAACAAATAAAGGAAAAGGAAATAGTGCAAAAGAAAGAAGGAAATTTGGGCCTTAGTGTCAAACTTTCGTGACAAATATAGTATAGAATAAATTAATTGCTTCTGGTCCTGGATTCACTAAAGTATGCAAATACTCTCTGGTTCAAGTATAAAAATTGTGTATCTATTCTTCCAGTTGCTCCCCAAAATAACCCCAGTTGACTTGCCCCGTCACCGTATCCACAAAACAAATTAAAAAAACTGTGATTATTAGTAATAGAGTTCAATTTTTGGTAAAGTTGAAAAATTGTGTTAATTTAGCATGAAAAAACATGTATATATATATGATGTAATATAACAATGATATAGGCATTATTCTTTGAATTATGAATGAAAAAGTTTTTGGTAGTAATAATTACAATTTATAATATCTTATGATGACATATATAATACAATCATTGAAGCTTTAACAAACATATAAAAAGTTTTAAACATATTCAAATATTAAAAATAGTCATTATTATTATTATTATTTATTATTATTATTATTTATTATTATTATTATTATATTACATCATATATATCCATGTTTTTTCATTCTAAATTAACACAATTTGTCAACTTTAACAAAAATTGAATTCTACTACTTGTAATATAAATCGTTCCTTATTAACTATTATAATGTTTTACAGAAAACCTGTGGCAATAACGATGGCATTTTATCACAAGTGCCACAATTTAAACTTTATTTGACCAATTTGTGTGCAGAGTCTACTTCAAAAGGGAATATTACTTTACTTTAAATAGCTATTGAAAATGTGTAAATAAAAATAATGCTTAGCCAATTTTTAAGGCTAGAAATTAAAATATTATATACGTGCGGAACTTTTAAAACAACAACAAACATTATATTATTGACGCACAGCTTTTGTTGCATAGTCAAAACATTTTTGGCCATAACAAACTCCATGTTCAGAATTTGATCGCTGGCTATTGAACCACCGAATCATATACATTTAGTTCTATTAATCCCGCTAGATCTAGTGAAGATGAGGATTTGCAACTTGGTGGCTAGATTGTATTTATTGCTTTCATTTGTTTTTAAGAGGATACAAAGAATATTTGTGTTGTTCGAAATCTTATCTTTTAAATAATAAGATGTTAATTTCTTTTTTCTTGAAATATTTATCACATCTCCTTTAGTTTTAACATTTTCGTATCAGGATAAATGTGTTATTTGACTAAAAAATGGTTTTTTATTGTATAAACGTGTGTATTAGTTTTTCTAGTCGTATTCAATAGTTTAATATGAAATTGAGTTTTGTTCACTAAATGACAATCAGAAGATGCCATTTATACTGTATAACCTTATAACGTTTTAAAAAATAGTGTGCTTAATGAAATCACCTCTTCAAGATCTTCCAACAAAAACATTTACCATTTAGTGCTTGCTGACTGATCTTCAAAAGGTAGGAAATAGCATCTAAGAATGTTCTAATTATTCTAACTTGACAATAGTTATAGTGCAGTACTTTGATGCAACAATACCAAGTGGGTGAGACTTAAACCTACGTCGGATTAAATCAAATTACGTATTTACCGGAAGTTATTTTAATTCCTAAATCAATAATAATGACTAATTTAATTAAAGTAACCCAGTATATACGGATATATTACCAAATTATATAGGCTAATGTATTAACAAGTTAACGAAATCATAAACACAAGATATTCTAAAAGACAATGCCGCTTTTTATTCACTCTAACGATAAAATTGAATATCCTAGATTTATTTGCTCTCGTTTTCTAAGCTCAACCGAATACAATAGTACTACACAAATGTTTAGAAGTTAATGATATTCATGCAGCCATTTGATTTGATAAAATTATATGGTTTCCAAGTTGCGCCTACTTTTGGGTGGGCGCAAATAAATGAAACAAATTTCCTGTCAAACTCTTAATCTTCTTAATGAATACGGATATAGGAACATCTTTAAAATTTGCGTGGGTGCATCTATTTGCATTCAGTAATGCATCCTTACATGCGTGCCTATATATTTTTCACAAGTAGGTTGAACAAAACAATTTTTTTTTCTAACGCTGTATAAGATGGAATAGGAGGAAATCTAATTTTATCATTTTCATCTTTGTTAACTCTGATATTGACGATTCTAAGTTGTTAATAGAAAATGGCAGCCAAATTCTAAATACATCTTTTTTTTTCTAAGAATAACAAACAAAAAATGTGAATATTGCAAAAGGCAAAAGAAATCTCTTACTTTTTAAAGATATTTTTTAGCGTTATTAAAAATAATGATTGAAAACCGTCATTCATTTTTACTGTTACAATTTTTCTGGTTTTCAAAACTTTGTTTGTCAAAAGTGGCAGCTGCTTTCTTTATGGTAAAACATATGTTTTGGTGTAAGTGTGCCGTATAGAAGGCCTAATCTAGTAACTTTTCTAGAAATCTTTTACCGTTCGTCCTATGCGAATCAAACTAAAAGTAACCATGACGCGTCTGTATATTTTCGTTCTCACTATCATCTGTGTACAAGATGCGGAAGAAAGATGCAACAAAGCAGTTGAAAAAGTACCTAGAAGAGTGGATAGAGCGCACTTCAATCGAAGATACATTTAGTACAAACTACCACCGCTAGATGTCAAGAAAGGTTCGAAAAAGAACCACTTTCATAAATAGTTTTATTTATTTATTTAGAAACGCGTCTTACTACCCGGTTGGTTTATACGCTTAAGTACTAATTACGCTAATGGTCTAGGAATTGGGAATTAATTAATTAATTAAGGTTTAATATAGAGGAATCGAACCCTCATTTGCGTGAAGGGAGAATGGAAACTCATTTAGGAAAAATCCCCTCCAGTTCACCCGAGCGAGATTCGAACCTTGATCTCCCCAACTTCGGCAGTCTATCTCAACACGAAACTAGCGTGTTATGTAACTACGCAACCAAGGCGGGGCTTTCATAGATATTAAATTTATTTTTGCCTAGTAATCTATATATAATTTAATTACGTTAATCGGTGAATATATGGGTTTCCGAAGTAATTTAAACTTTGTTAAGGTCTCTACATGGTTGTCCCGAATTTATATCAATTCAAAAATCACAAAACGGTATCGGGGCTTTAGTACAAATCCTGTGATTTGGACTAGCAAGCAAATTGACTTTGGTGATTTTTCACCTGATTACGACGAAAAAGAGCATTTTTAAAAGTAATATCAAAATATTTTACTTGCGGTAACCGATGATAACAGCTTACTTCATTAAAGTACATGATTTAATAAAAGTGACCATTACATATTACATGACATGACGTGACGTATGAATACGTTAAAGTAGATCTAGTAGCTTTTATAGTTTTCTAAGCAAATTGGATTGTAGCTATAATCATTAGCCACTATTAGTACTTTTTTTTACATTACACTATCGTCTCAGCAAATAAGTTTGATTTAAAGGTAAAGAGGTTTGGGGGATGGCAATGAAATTCCTACAACTATTTTCTTTTAAATTTTATAGAGTTGATTTTAAATTTTATGGGAAACACCAAAGGAAGTTTACAGACATCCTTACCGGAAGTTTTATTAGTAAAGTGTTATATTATTTATTTACTTACTTTAAATATTTGTTGCTGGGTCTTTACAAAGTTTTTGCATAAAGAACTACAGTCGTGTGGTTTATTTAGTTATTTTATTTAAAGTTTGTGTACCTCATAAGTGAGTATTTTTTATTAATCATCAAAAACACAATCACGTTTGAATGTATTTCTTGGGTCTTAATTTATTTTTGTATTCCTAATTAATGTCTGAGCAAAAGCCAACTATGTTGTTTAAAGAAAAATTACACAGAGGAGAATTTAATCTTTAAAAAAAAATTGTAAGACTTCCTCAAGAGCTACGAAAAGTAGGTCCTTTTAACTTCCATCCTTTAAAAAAAAAAAAAATTGATACACTTCTAGAAAAAAAAAATCAACCTTAGTAGATATGATTAAAATTAGTTAAGGTAAGTATTTCCACAAATTTTATTGACATAAATAAAATAGTGCTTCATTAAATACGTTTAGTGGTCTAGGGGTAAGGTATCAGACTTCTGTGCTGGCGGCCGGGGTTCAATCCTCGGTCCCGGCACAGATTTATTTGATTACCAAACCCTTCCTTCACCTCTGACAAGATGTGTATTAATCACAACTTGTGAATGTGAGGAATACCAGGCCTCCACCGTGGTTCGGATTCCACGTTAAACTGTAGGTCCTTCATTTCATCTCACACTCACCCTACCATTACACATTAGCGTAAGTGCGTACAACCCGAACGGGTAGTAAGACGCGGTGCTAATAATAATAATAATAATAATAATAATAAATCGTTTAGTTACTTTTCTAAACATAATAATATCAACACTTCTTGATCATAACTATGTTATGGGTATCGCGGAATTTGAGCATACATATTTCAAATGAAGATAAAAAGACCTGTTAAAATCTGAAAGCGCTAGGGAGCAAACCTAGGACCTTTGGATCTGTAGACAGGAACTCTGACCAAAATACCAAATAGGTTAGAACATTAACTCAGACTAAAATATAAAGCATCAAAGATATATCGAAGGTGTAGGCTAAACTGTTATATCAGGACTAATATTTGATATTCAAAAGAGTCATTATATCCTCACCCCTCCCCCTTTTTTTCCCTTTATGTATGTTTTGAGGTGCACCTCTGGCTGGAGATGTAGGGTAAACTTTGTATATTTATACATATTAGAAAAAAACATTCTAAAAAGTTGAAAGTAAGGAATGGATTTGAGTTATTATAATTTATGTTATTTTCTATAGCATGGTAAGGGTAGTTTTTTTTTTACCCTCAATTTTGAAATTCCAAACGTTTATATCTGCCCTCCCTTTCCGTTTCAACACGTCCCGCTATTTTAGAGATAGAAAATATTGAAAACGATCAGAATGACCTACATAATAGTGTAGTGCTCCACGTATTGACCATTTAATGTCCATTGGCAATCCTAGTCTATTCACACCTTGTTCAATTAAGCTAATGGAACTTTTTGTTCTTTCTATAATAATTACTAAGCTTTTAATTAATATTTCAACCATAAAAAAAGCTATAAAAAAAGTTTGGTTAAAACACATTTTCTCTTCTTTATTTGGACTTATCACCCGCAAAACATGAATTTAAAAAAAATTTATTCAAACATCAATGAAACTTCAAACTATTTGCTTATTTGTTCTTAAACTATGTTTTGGTAACCAAAGATTACTTTGTTTTACGCATGTTAAACATTATGCTCGAATAATACTAATTATGTTAAAACAGTGCAATAAATGTATCCTAATTTTCATCTATGACCAGTTTAATCTATTATGCGTTTCCATGACAAGGAGGTCAGAGTTCACATCTCTGTCAGGTGTACTGAGAGGGATTTTTGCCTCAAATTTTTCCCTTAACGCCAATGCTGGTACATTTATTCAAAATTCTATCTTCCTCAGTCTTACCTCATTAAGTGTAATTGAAATGTTGTCAAAAGTGTCGGAGACACATTTTTTGAAAGGGTTTTTCCTTTTCATATTTAAATTATATTTGTTGAAAACTTGTTTCGGTGTCCGAACAGTCCAAGGTGTCACTCTCCTGTTAGATTGGTCTGCTGAAGACGGGGATGAACCTTGTGGGGTCTACCGAGTGTTTTTATTAATGGTTTCCCACTCTCCTTCCACGAAAATGTGGGTAGGTCACCTTTACACACCTGAGAAATATGTAGCTTACTTTAAGAAAAAGGAACCAGAAGAAACCATTCTGGGCGGTATTGGTTTTTTTTTTATGTTTTGATGATATTTGTAGTGATAATTTATGTCAACATTTTAATTATTTAAATTTTTAGCAAATTTTATGAATGTATTTGACATCCTAGATAGCGTTATAGTGTCTCAGGTTTGATTAACCAAGGGAGAAACATTTTTTTCACTAAAACAGGTCGACAAATTGTAAATTATTATTAATTTTTGTTAGAGAGGGTTGGTAAAGTGACCACACTGGGTTTTGTAACGTTATGCTTCTTGGTTGGACACCAAATTGAAGCGTTATAGCTTTTCTCCACATGCCTTCACGTCGGAAATTAAAATTGCTACGTTACTTTTCTCGGGTTCTCTTTTCATATTTGCACGCTGATCTCTATGTGATTAATAATAATAATAATTACGTGTAACCGTAGTTTTCCGCACACTTTCACATTATGTCTATTTTATAATGGAATCAAAGGTTTATAAACAATTTTTGATTTATTCAAATGGAATGACACTCGTTTATACAGAAATTATCACAGTCGGAATAAAATATTTTTAACACGCGGCAGCTTTAAAGTTTGTAATTTGCATATTCGCGCTTCGCGGACCTTAGCTACTGTGGGGTTGCATGCCGGGTGACTTAGTGGCGGCTCGTGTATAGGCACTGCGTAACTGCAGCACCCCCTATTTCCACTTGATATTATCGATAACATTTAATATAAGGAGTCCTTTTTTTCTTTAATTCTTTATTTATTTTTGTAGTACAATATATATTCCTTTAAGCTTAATGTCAGTACTTCAGTAGCCATCCCCCAGTTTATTCATGAAAAAGATACAAAAATCTTTGTATGGAACTGTGGGCTTCACAGTGCCAGCGACGTGGTGTTTGATTGTTGTGCGCATGCGCACATAGGAGGGGGTTGGAGAGGAAGGCGGGACTGCCACCTAGAGAGAGCACTGTTGCTCTCGCAGTGCCGGCTCTGGCGTTATGGTGGAAGGAAGTTTTTTTTTTACTCAGCGTGTGTTGTGCTTAAAAACCGTGTACCATATTCTTGAATGTGATAAAGTGTAGAATTAAATTATTATTCTGCTTCCAGCTATTCTATTTGATTCTTTTTTTTCGGTTATTTTATTTAACAGAAAGACTAAATGCGCTTGCAGTACTTTAAATGGAGAAAAATCTCCTCAATTTTCATCCAGAGATCAGAGAAAATTATTGAACTTTTTGCACAAATTAAAACCAGAAGAATGGATTTCATTTTAAATGAATAGATCAAGCTTGAACAGTAACAATTTAAGCTAACGTAAGTAAAAAAGTTTTGTTTTTTTGTTAAGATTGTATCAAGTTCCTGAATAAATTTTCTTTTTATACATGTTTAAAACAAAGGCTAAAACATTTCTGAAGCAGCATCCCCACTAATTTTAGATACGAGCCGCCACTTGAACCCTTTACCTTGTTTATAGTCACACAAGAAAGTTTCTAGAATCCTCCACTTTCATGGGACCTCTCGGCATGATTTCGTCAGCTTTTAGAAACGAGTGAGAGAAAAATAACGGCTATAAAAAATATTTGTGAGTGACAGGTTCACAAAATACTCGGAAGAGGGGTGGAAACCTGTTAACAAAGCTAAGATTTTTATGGTACAGTCTTGTCAACCACATAAAAAATTAAATAAAATGACCAACAGCGTTTGTTAAACCAGGAGAGATGATTTTACAACTCATACGGATGTATTGATTTTAATATTTTAAAATTGTTCATTAAGGTGGGTTGGAAGGGAACGCGAGAAAAAGCCTGTATTTTATCAGTTTTTATGGTTGATTATTTGTTTAGCAAAAATAAATAAAATTTGTTCTAGTACAAACATAAAGTTTAATTTTCTTCACATGGCTACCTGGAATTTAATGACAACTTTTTCTCTTAATTTTAAAAAGTTTCTCTTATAATGCCACCATGCTCGTGACAGAAATTCAAGAAGTATTGATATCAACATGTGAAGAAAATTAAACTTTATGTTTGTACTGAAGAAATATTTTATTTATTTTGACCAAAAAATAGTTTTGCCTTAAAAACTAAAAAAACACTGGTGTTTTCTTGTGTCCACTACAATACCACCTTAACTTGAAATGTATTAAGGGTGGTAACCTTTGATTTGAAATACTACGAAAGGGAAAATCTATATCATTACAGCTTTTTTTTTTCTTGACAAATGAGACAAGGAGTTGTGGGTTCGATTACTGGCACGCTACAAATGTTATCGTTTGTGGAATTGTTGAGAGGGGGAGGTTCTCTTTTCACTGTGATGAATCGACTTAATGTAAGTCGATTATCGTGTAGGTGGAATAAAGTTGGTTTGCGAGTCGCGTGCTGATATAATGAGTCGGTTAATGAAGGGCATGATTGACAAGCTATCATAGCGAATAATTTTTTCTAAAAAAAAAACCAATTGGTTGGCAGATGGGGACACAAAGTGATTGAAGTCTCTAAAACTGCCAGACACGCAGTTAACTACGTGAATCCTTCACCTCTGACAAGACATCTTGTGAATGTGAGGAATGCCAGGTCTCCACCGTGGTTCGGATTCCACGTTAAACTGTAGGTCCTCCATTTCATCTCACAATCACCCTACCATTACACATTAGCGTAAGTGTGTATTACCCGAACGGGTAGTAAGACGCGGTGCTAATAATAATAATAATATTATTATTATTATTATTATTATTATTAACTACGTGAAGCATATGATCGATACATGAAATACAAAGTTTATAGGCAACCAAAAGGTAGGCAAGATAAAAAATAAATATTTAAAAGATCATGTGGGCCAAGTGATTGACACTCACTCAACATCCACTCAACACTACTGTCTAGACTGTTGGTTCCCAAACTGCGGGTCATAAGCCGAATTTTGGTGGGTCGCGAAAAGTGTTGGAAATGTGAAAGTTTAGTAGTTATTTGAATAAGGAAAATGGGAATGTGGAAAAGGTAATAAAAAGCCACATTATATACTAATAAGGATAGATAAAAAAACACTAGCTAAACATATTTTAAAATACGCTCTCCTCCTTGTATAGGGCTACGTTAAAGCTAGGTGGGTCGCTAAAGTTTAACTTTCATAAAATTGGGTCACGGTTCTAAATCGTTTGAGAAACATTTGTCTAGTCACGTGGGTAGACTCAACTTACAAACTGAATTCACCTAGGAGAACCCATTTACCGCTTAACACCGTCCATGACAACAACACTGTCTTAACAGTTGGACGAATATTAAGTTAATTATCTACACATAGGATGGAACAAGAGTGTCTAAGACCTGCTTTTGGTGGCCACATGTCCTAAGGCGTCACTCTTGTAATAGACTAACTTGCCGTTGACGGGTAGATTAGGGTTCGAATCCCGGCCAGGTTTACAGAGGTTCTTTCTTAAATGATTTTCCACTCTCAACGCCAAATGCTGGTACACTTCCTCTAAACTCGACCTTCCTCGTCCCTAGTCCCTAAACGTAATTAGTGCATATGCGTATAGCCTGGTGCAGAATAAAAAGTGCTTTAGGCTTGCAGTCAGCCTCTCTGACAGCTCGGTCATGGTGTTGTGTAAAAACTGCAAGTTTGTGAGTGTTCCACGTGGTGGGTAAATACCAAATTTGATTGACGAAATGCATCAAAATCAAGAATAATGTTATATAACTTGCATAGAATTCTAATATGGAATAATTAAGAAAAACTATGGGCATGGACATCCGTAACTCATCTGTCTTGTAATTTTATCTCCTTTCAAGGTCATAAGATGCTATAAAGGAGGGGCCGCCAAATTCAAAGCTCGCCTGGGTACAAAATGTATGCTTGCGGCAGGCCTGCTTTTAATTTTTTGTATGTATAGCCGCCAAGCCTCTTCTTTTTTAGCACTGCATCTTACTACCCGTTCGGTTTATATGCTTATATTTTAATTACACTGATGGTTTTAAGGATTAAGAGGGTTTCGTTTAGGTGACCTAGTGGTCTAAGGTTAAGGTGTCAAACTTCTGTGTTGGGGGTCCAAGGTTCAATCCTCGGTCCCGGCACAGATTTATCTAATTGCCAAACCCTTCCTTCACCTCTGACAAGACATCTTGTTAATGTGGGGAATGCCAGGCCTCCACCGTGGTTCGGATTCCACGTTAAACTGTAGGTCCTCCATTTCATCTCACAATCACCCTACCATTACACATTAGCGTAAGTGTGTATTACCCGAACGGGTAGTAAGACGCGCTAATAATAATAATACAAATAATAAGGTTATGTTTAGAGTAAGTGTACCCACATTTGCGTGAAGGGGGATTGGAAAACAATTTTGGGATAGCCACCCTCACTACACCCGAACGAGATGTGAATCCCGATATCCCTGTCAATGGAAGTCTAGTCTAACACGAGAGTAACACCTTAGACCATGCGGTCACTCAAGCAGGTAAATGCAAAAGTTGCTTGGATGATTGGTTTCTTGGTTTTGGTCTCCTTGATAGACGAAGGGCCTAAGCAGTTGATTTCTTAGCACTGGCAAACACGCCGTATACAGTAGTTAATATCAAGTTGGTTTGCTATTGGCAGGGATGTCAATGTTTAAACCTGGCCGGTTGTATTGGAGGTGTTTTTTCTTTCTTAAATACGTGTTTATTCTCACACAACGCAATTAGTTTTTTTTTCTTCTGAATTCTACCGTACTCATTCCTATACCATTTGCGTATCCAAATAGACCTACAGGCGTGTAGCCCAGGTGGGTAAGAAATATATAACATAATAGGTATGTCTCCAATTACCCAGCAAGGTAGCGAGTTTCCACTATGGCCTAGATTGTAATATACTGCCATGGTGTAATCTGTCAAGTAATGACTGCTACCTTTCGTGTATATGAAGTGTACACTTCATTTATCCTGAAAGGTATCAGATCTTACCTTGCACCTTTCCACCATGGCGTAGCTCAATATCATAGTCTAATCCATATAGTAATAACGGCAGCCTGTCAGAGTAGGCGAACTGTTCTTAACAGAAACATCGCTCGTGTGAACAGGGCATAAGTTGCAGACGGCTCGAACGGTCAGTCAGAACTCAGACGACGCCTTGCTCTAAAAGGAAATATAAATAAATGTTCATTCTTCTCTCGGCCAGTCATTCTATCGGTCGTCACAGCCGTTGACTGATCTTAAAGGCATTAGGCCAGAAACGGTTGACGTCAATAGTCTACTTAGATCAGCAAGTCTAAACATCCGCACGTGCGAACAATTCCCCCCCCCCCCCTTAATTATATTTGGAATCGCGTTCTTGTTCACTAGTATCGTATGGCTGACCAAATATCATAGCTGATATCGGTAACATTATTTCTTTTTACTTTATTATTTTGAGGGAGTATTGTAATATTGTGGAAATGGTTGACCTCAAGACGATGATGGATTTTGATGTTTTTTTTAAAATCCTCTAACCCCTAAAGTGGATCTGACGCATCTGTCTTAGTTACCTGGGGCTAGAGCCCTATCGTTTTTATGAATTCCGTTTATTATTGAAATTTATTTAGTATATGGTCATACCCCGAGAAGAAATTGTGATTTTAATTCTAGCTCTAAATTTAAGGGTAGTTTACAAATCACAACTAAAAAAAATGACTCCCTTTTTTTTGTTCAAAGTGTAACCTATATTTAGAGATTATTTAACATGACAAAAAGATATTGGTTTTTTAGGGGTAATTAATTTAATGGTGGATGTGAACATACTTTTGATTTTTTTTTTATGTCTAGAAACTAAAACACCAGGTCGTCTATATTCAGTGTTATTTTCAGGTAAAACACTTCCTAGATATCAATTTTAAATAAAATTGTTATAGCCATTATTGAAAAATTTGGAACTCTAAATAATCACTCATAACCCTTTAAAAAAAAACTCTTAATTTGATTGCGTTCTGGGGTCAACATAAAAAAAAAAGTTCCGAAGGCCTTATAAAATCCAAATATCAAGTTTGAACAAAATTCATCAAATTGTTTTGGATCTATGGTCAGACACAAACAGACAGAAAGATAGACATGAGGAAACATAATTGTAAAATCCACTTTTTTCGGGTTCGCGTTCCCATAAAACGTAGGCCTAAACGTACACACAATTTTTTTTTATAATCACAGTACTTTCTCTTGATATTAGAAAGTTAAACGCTAAAATATAGTAAGTTCAAGGATATTTTTCTTTAAGAAAACACTTTATCTTTGATATAATATAATGTTAAATACTGGGATAGTATAATTTAAATAATATTTTTATAGTTATATAAATTCAAATATTTTGCACTCTGGCTAAAATTTTATTTTTTCGTGCTCTACTACTTACAATGTCCCGGCTACTTCTTGTATGCAAATGAAACAAATATGAGCGATATAGTTTAGAGTATGTGTACCCTCATTTGCATAGTGTGACAGTAAGAAACTCTTGAGTAAAATCACACTTTGAGAAGAGTCTCCATGATTACATCTGATCGGTTAACAAACCCCGGTGTCTTTGGGTCAAATTTAAACCCACATATTCAAAATTTACACTGGCGATTGTTGTACTATTAGATTAAGTTTTATTGTACATTAAAAATCAGGAGATTATCTTATGGATTAAGGGTGAGGAGGGTAGCTTAAAAAATAGCACTTGTATTAGGAGTGGAGATAGGGTAAAAAATATAATACATTGATAATCGACTCTCAGGGATTCTAACACCTTCTTCCTTCGTCAACGGTGACCATTGGCGGGTTGATCGTGATCGACCGGTCGATATCGCGGTAATTTTCAGTCGAAAAAAAAACTACATCGTAATTAAAAGTCGACTTTTGAGCCTTCTAATATCCCAAAATATATATCAAGTACTTTTAAATAATATTTGACTGTGACCAAAATTACCTTGATCGGTAGTAATCGGAAATTATATAAATAAAACTAAATAGTTAAGCATGAAAATGTAGGCGTATATTTTAATAATTCTATATTTTTTTCTAAAAAGGTGTGGAGTAGGTACTTGAGGAAAGATTGAATTTAAAGAATAAGATTTATAGACTAAAAAGAAAGCCAAAGTAGAGTGGAGAAACAATGGATGATCGCGGGACCTTTGATAAGTTTACGTCGATCCTGGGCTGTCGCAACTATTTTAAAATAAAATAAAGATATCCATTAAATTCTGAATGACCGTTTTTATTAATATTTAACTAAAAGATCCAGTGAGTAAGTCTGGGGATGTCTATAACACATTATTTATCAAGATATACGATGACATTAAAAAATATAAAACCGGCCCGTGTTCATAAACCATTTCTTAAGCTAGACGTAAAATCGTTTTCTTTTAAGTGAATACTGACTTTTACTAGCTTTGTAACGGATGAAGGATAATTTTACAAACTTAAATATATGAAAAATAAATCCCCCGTTATTGTCTAACAAATCATAAACATTTTTCTCCTTCCAGATGAAAGTAGAAGCTGGTGTTTTAAGTATACTGGATAGTGACGTCATTTTCACTAATGTAACTGAAATGGCTTCAGAATCAAATTTACTATTTTTTAATTTTTCTATTTGAGTTGTTTAATGTACAATTTCTGAACCGACTCAATATATCAGTACAAGTCTTATCAAACTAACTAAAATCAGCAACAGACACAACCTACAGACTCCGGCCGTTAATTCACCCCTGTGTTAAGGGGATACCACAATTCACCAATTATACATTTTACGTTCATAGAGGGAATTGAACTCGGGACACTTTGCTCAGTAGGCAGATATGTTACCGACTGATCAAAGATGTCGGACTACCACCTGACCATTTCACACTGAAACATAGCTACAGTGGTATTATTATTATTATTAGCACCGCTTTCTTACTACCCGTTCGGGTTATACGCACTTACGCTAATGTGTAATGGTAGGGTGATTGTGAGATGAAATGGAGGACCTACAGTTTAACGTGGAATCCGAACCACGGTGGCGGCCTGGCATTCCTCACATTCACAAGATGTCTTGTCAGAGGTGAAGGAAGGGTTTGGTAATCAGATAAATCTTTGCCGGGACCGAGGATTGAACCCGGCCGCCAGCATAGAAGTCTGACACCTTACCCCTAGACCACCTGGTCACCTACAGTGGTATTAATGAACGTATGTTTATTTATTTATTTATTTATTTAGCACCGCGTCTTACTACCCTTTGGGTTATACACTTAAGTACTAATTGCGCTAATGGTTTAGAAACTGGTAAGGTTGAATTTAGAGGACGTGAACCCGCATTTTCTTGGAGAGAGAGAGAGAGAGAGAGAGTGGAAAACCATTTAGGAAACCCCCTCCCCAGTTCACCCGACTGAGATTCGAACCTCGATCTCCCCATCCTCGGCAGTCTAGCTCATCACGAAATAAGTGCCATAATATTTGTAGACTAGTGCTGCTTGGAAAGTGGTAGACCTCTGCCATCGAGCGTCCAGTACTGAAAGTAGGCTCGTGTGAAACGGTCTCAGGCGCCCAAGAAGCCCACGTGCTGATTGTTGGTTTGAGGGTGAGGGTAGGGGGGGGGGGACTAAGGGTGACATCTGCAAAGTGCAGAGGCGACCCAAATATTCGCCAAATAAAAACAAACAAATGAAGACCAGAATGTGATGACGGTTTCAGTTAGCGAAAGTCATACCACTCTTCACCCAGACAAGCCACTAAGAGTAAAAGTTTTGCACTGAATTATGAGGAAAGGAAGTTTCACTTCCTGGGAAATGTATATTTGTTCTTTGGTTTTTCGAGGACGGCCTATAATAGTCAAGCCCAACCCTTTTTTTTTTTTAACTGACCCGATTTATTTTAATAATGTTAAAACTAGTTTAATAATTAAAAACTAATAGTTACTATTAATGATAGTAGGTGACCTGGTGGTCTAGGGATAAGGTGTCAGACTCCTGTACTGGGGTTCCGGGTTTCAATCCTCGGTCCCGGCACAGATTTATCTGATTACCAAACCCTTCGTTCACCTCTGACAAGACATCTTGTGAATGTGGGGAATGCCAGGCCTCCACAGTGGTTCGGATTCCACGTTAAACTGTAGGCCCTTAATTTCATCTCACAATCACCCTACCATTACACATTAGCGTAAGTGCGTATAACCCGAACGGGTAGTAAGACGCGGTGCTTTTGTATTTTATAGTCATTTAAAGTTATTGTGTTAAAGTTCATCAAAATAAAAACTTTATTTTCCTAACATTCCACATTTTTAAGGTAGAACAATTTACTATTTCGAAGTGAAAGTCACAACTCTGTTTGATCTATTTGACTGTTATATTTTGAATTATTAATCACACATTCAAGTAAACACTTTATGTCAATATATTTAAATTTTATAATTATGTAATCAGCTTATATATAGGATTTCAACGTGCAGTTGTGCATAGTGGAATTCGAGCAAGCTGTAGATTGGTGGGAAATTGCTCATTTTACATAGCTCAAGCTCGTGGACCGGTTAAATAAAAGTTTTCGTCTAAATTTTACTTAATGGGCTAAAATGCTCCTACAAATTTGCCCATGTAAATAAGTTAACGTCAGAGCCACACCTATATATGCCTGGACTTGGACCCAAGCTTAGATGATGACGTTATGACCCTCCCTTTTGATCCCCCTCCCCAATCCCATGTACTGTTTTCACCAGGGCTTGCGCAAGGAGGGAAATGGTGGACAAAATGTGCCAGTAAAAAGCTCCTTAGAATCAATTTGAGGGTGATAACTTTCAGCCAACATTGTATTGATCCGTTATAGATTGATGTTTTAGCACCACGTCATACTACCCGTCCGTATTATACGCCTATTTTCTAATTACACACCCGCCTCGGTGGCGTAGTTGGCTAACGCTCTTGTCGTGTTGAGCTCGACTGCTGAGAACGGGGAGATCGAGGTTCGAATCTCGGTCGGGTGAACTGGAGGTGAATTTTCCCTAAATGGTTCTCCACTCTCCCTCCACGCAAATGCGGGTTCACTTCCTCTAATTCAACCCTCCCAATTCCTAAATCCATTAATGTAATTAGTACTTAAGGCGTATAACCCGAACGAGTAATAAGACGCGGTGCTAAATATTATATTATTATTATTATTATTATTATCTAATTACACTAATGTGTTGGGGATTAGGAAGATTGAATTTAGATTAAGTGTATCCGCATTTTTGTGGAGAGAGTGAAAAACTATTTATGGAAAAAACCTCAGTACAACCAACTGGGATCGAACCTCAATGTCCTTATCTTCGGCAGTCTAGTCTACTACGAGAGTTGCACTTTTTACCATGCGGCCACTTCAGGTGCAAAAAAAAAAAATTATTCAAACTACTTTAATAAACACATACGTCGTTGGCCAGTGACGGAGAGTTTGTGGTTCAAACCCCATCTGAGTGTATAAATGCAGTGGCGAAGAACAGATCCTTCCAGGGGTTGAGCGTAAAAGTATTCTTTACTAGTCATGTTAAATATCATATTTATCCCTGATTACTTTTAGATCAAATGGGTACATAGAATTGCTGAACAGAAATGTTTTTTTAATGTATTACAAAATCTAAAAGTAACTAATTTGTAACATAAATGGCAGCGTGGAAATCGTCCCCTTTGATAAAATGCACGTGAATGTTGGATAGTTGGTGTTCGTACAATCGCAGGCGGCAAGTCTTCTCACAAGACACAGGTTAATCCATTACTAATAATATTAGCCTTTTCTGTCATTTTCCTTGCCCTTCTTATCTCAGTTTTTTCCCAGAAGCAATCTTTAGGCTGACTTAAAAGGTGTTTGTCAAAAAACAGTAGGCTGATTCTTCGAGCCAAAGCTAGACATAATTTTTATATTTTTAATGTAAGTGATTAGTTTTTAAAATGTTAAACCCAAATCCACATCATTACTATTCAAAAAAACTTTGAAATAGCTTGAAGAGGTATATATAGTTCGACATTTTCTTGACTCCTGCGGTTGGGGCGTGCCCCCAAGCACTCTCGAGTTTTAGGTGCAAGATTTGGGTAAATCAGAAATCTTTACCCCTGCGGAAAATGTATTTTTTTAATAATTTGTTTCCCGATTTACCACAGCACCAATGCTGGTACATTTTCTTCCTCATGCTTACATCACTAGATGCGTATAACCCGAATGGGTAGTAAGACGCGGTGCTAATAATAATAATAATAATAATAATATACATCACTAGAGTTAAATATTAGGACAGTCAGAAGGGTAGTAAGATGTGTTGTATAAAATAAAATGTAAATTTATTTGAAGAAACTTGCAAGCAAAATTATTTGTTTTTACTAAACCTCCCTTTTTACCGTGTTCGTTCCATAAATACAGTCCAATTTGAGACACATGAGTTTATCTACCCTAAATATCCATTTCTGTGTTCTTACAATAAATACAGTCCAATTACATAGAAGAAACTTATCCGATAGCTAGAAAAGTTACTAGATCTACTTTCAGAAATTCTATTTTCTAAATTTGCCTTTCAACCATGTTATAACTATAAATACAGTCAAATTTGCATATAAAGAGCCTTAAATGACAGAAAATTATTATATCTACTTCCACGTATTCATAATATGTAAAATCATGTTATCTGCAGCTGTCACTTTTAGTTATATTATCAATACCTATAAAATAGTACCACTAAAATACAATCCCGATTGACTCATAGAAAAAGATGTTTATATTTAAAAAAAGTTCCTTCCTACCAAAATCCTGCTATATTTTGCATTGATAGTCATGATTGCCACTAGAACGTGCATCAAATTATAACATCTCATCTCTTGTAGAGCCTCGATGTAACACATCCTTGTGGTTGTTAATCCATGGACAAGCGCACATCAACATTTTGCTCAATCTTATTTGTCTGACAGTTTGTGTTTTACTTATGACTCATGTGTATAGTCTTCCGAAGGAGGCCACCAGCTTCCCAGAAGAACGAAAGGTCAAATGGAGGCAGTTGAGGAGGCCTTAGCGGGGTGTCAGTTAAGGGAACAAAAAAACATGGGTTTGATAGTTTTTTTCCGTAAGAATATTCCATTACTTAAAACATAACTCCTAGAAAGGGTTGGGATGACTAATGTTGAGAATCGATAGTTATATATCAAGTCTGTTATTGACATCATCTAAGGGATAAATATGGGTTGGGTGGTCTTAGATAAAGTTCACCAGAACATTGAGTATAAAAATTCCACCCTCAATGCACCGTCTGAGATTCGAACCTTGATCTGTATGTCACTGTAATCTTGATGCCTAAGAGCGTATGACCACTGGTGTATTACTCAGATATTAAAATTCATTCATTCATTAATATTCATTCATTGTACCTCTATATTCGCCAGATGTGTTGTAATTTTAGGCATTTTTTTTTGTGGTGTAGAAAATATTCTTTATTTATAAAGTATTAGACAAAATAAAATAAAAGTATCCATAAGCTTATTTGACCAAATAAAACAAGTGAAATATATGTATACATCGAATAATATTTTTTTTAATTCCAACTATAGGAAGCTTAATAATTATTTTATAATCAAAGATGTATTTTTTTCTGAATATAACTATCGTTTTTGAAATGCCTTTCTCGCAGCAACCCGCAGCATAGATTAGTGAGACATGTGGTGTGATGTCCAAGGGGCGTTCTAGCTCAACGTAAAAAAACCTTAACCTTAACTGATGTGTAAGAAATGTTACTATATCTTCTTGCATGTATTCATACGCCATTTGATGTATGGTGTGAATTTTGACAGCTGCAAGACAGCTGGTTACTCTACGTCAATATTTTCTAAAAGGTTATTTCCATATTAACTTTAATATAGCAATTAGAAGAACACACAGCCTATTATTAACTAGATAAATTAAAAAAATCAATTTACAACTTTACATTTTTCTGGGCCTACATAGTTTTTCAATCTGGTTATCCGTTTAAATATGGTAACTACTCTGGTTTTCCGCTTAATATCTCATCTCAAGTGATTTGAATCTAAAATTCTAAACAAATGATTGAATACTTTGGGTATAATTTTTTTTCTACCATTTTGACATATATCAAATTTTCGACTGTCAGTCACACTATTGACGTATTGAATCATATGAACTATGGTTATTTTCTATAAATATAATGCACCTACGAATTAGCTCAAGATAGGGTAAGGTGGCGTGCTTTTATGAGTGCGGTAATGAACTTTCGAGTTCCCAATGCCATATAGTAAGTAAGTAATAATGTACTTATGTATATAGTTTTTCTCTATCTTACTTTAGCACCAAGAAAAAATATCGACTTGAAATCAAAGGAGAACTTACAGGAGATATTTCAACTTGAAATCCAAAGAGAAAGCTCGAGATTGTAGTAACGATAAAGCATGGAGCGAGCAACGTCTAATGTTCACAGAACTACTAGTTTTGATAGTTTTTGTTTACCACAATTTACACGCCAAGTTAACCTGTAATGTGGCTAACTTGCTTGATTTTAGTATTATTATTATTAGCACCGCGTCTTACTACCCGTTCGGGTTATACGCACTTACGCTAATGTGTAGTGGTAATGTGTAATGGTAGGGTGATTGTGAGATGAAATGAAGGACCTACAGTTTAACGTGGAATCCGAACCACGGTGGAGGCCTGGCATTCCCCACATTCACAATATGTCTTGTCAGAGGTGAAGGAAGGGTTAGGAAATCAGATAAATCTGTGCCGTGACCGAGGATTGAACCCCGGCCGCCAGCACAGAAGTCTGACACCTTACCCCTAGACCACCAGGTCACCTTTGATTTTAGTAATATATTTTTAAGGGTATATTACAAAGGAAATTTTTGTTGACTTTAAATATTGCCTAGAATTAAATAATTAGGAGCATAAAATGTATAATAGATTGTTAAATACTTCCGCAAAAAGTGACATATCTATAAATTGGGATTTTCACTGTACACAAATAAATAATTTTAATACATCGTACGTAAAGTAAGAATATGAACATTCAAATCAAATGAGAAAAAAAAACTATTCAGATATATTAATGTCAGCTGCTCACGCTGGTACTGACCTAACTCTGTAGTTATATTCCAGTCCCGAGATTGGTCATCAGCGGCTCCAAACTATAAACCCAGGACAAAATAAATGGTACAGAACTCTACACGGACTTTCTTGCTCTATTTTTTTTAAATGGAAGATATTTACTCAAAACTCGTAATATATGTGAAACTAAATAATATACACTAGCAAATCCAAGAATATATTGCACTATACTTATGTAAAACAATCTTTTTAGTCCCAGTTGTAAATTTAATAATTTTATTTTTAAAGAATAAATGTCCTCATTTGTATGGTTGGACAGATAAAAAAGGTCAAAATTGTGTCCACAAGGGTCAACACTTCGTATTAAAATTTCGACTTCCGGTTATAAAATTTTCGACATTTTATAAGGTTTTGCACATCTTCATGTCATCGCATTGCTATTAAATTCCTCATTTATAAATTTTGACCAATAAAATATGTAAATATTAACTATTTAGTCTAAAATGAAGATATACCATTGTTGTACAGATATTTATCCTAAAAGTATCAAGGAAAAATAACATGAGCCATTTGAGAGACTTACTTATATTTAATTACTCCATGCATTGAAGAATTATTACGTCAAAACTTTAGTATCTCTTGAAAACTAAAGCTCACAAAATTGTATTAATATATTTGCTAATATATCAGAAACTGTTGGTTTTATAAAAATAACATTTCATATAAAAGTTTTTAATTTTTAATAGTAGGCCACCATAATTTTGAAATGATAGTTTATTTAGTATCTCAAATATTTGCGGAGATACGAAAATTTCAGCTTCTGTAAAGTACCTTAAAACTCATTTTCATGGAAAAATGAAAGTAGCTAGTTTATTTATAATCTTAATCAATGTCTAGATACGAATTTTAATCAAAATCGTTAAATTCTGAAAATTGAAAAATGACACCTGGACACGGGAATCGAACCCGGGACCTTTAGTTTAGTATGCCAATGCTCTTACCACTGAGATATCCAGGATATTTTTCGTTAAAGCCAATTTTGAGAAAATCAATTTTTTTCTCTTTTCGTCCTTTATTAAAAAACTCTTAATTTTAAGTTTAAACAGACGCACAAACAGATGAAATTGCAAAGACAACATTTAGTGTTCGGGGGGTCATGATACGTCGACATCCATCAACATTTCAGGTTAGATTTTTTTTCCGTTGCAATACTTTACCCTTGGAGTTCGAAAAGTTAAATATATGTATTTGCGTATAGTTTGAAAGTTATTAGTATTATAAAAATATTCTTTGAAAAAAAATATTTGTATTATAGATAGATCTACATATTTGTAACGATAAGAAATTTCATATCTCAAATAGTTTCGGAGATATGATAAAAAATGAGAATTTACCCATCAGACCGGAATCCTTAAAGTCATTTTGACGAAATATTGAGAGTAGCCATTTTGTTTAGTTTAGTTTTGTTTTGAAATGAAATTTAATCAAAATCGTTAGAGCCGATTTTGAAGAAATCTACTTTTTTTTTTTTTTTTTTTTTTTGCCTTGCGGTAAACTACCCTTAAACCAATTCCAAAATCACTCAAGGCAATTCTATGAAAACCCTAGATATCAAGTTTTATCCCGATTGGTAAAATAGTTTAGGCTCTAGTTGGAGGCACAGACTGACAGACAGAGTCAAAAACAACTTTTTCGGATTCGGTGGGTCATGAAACGTCGAGATTCATTAAAATCTCGAGTTCGATTTTTTTTTACTATCACAATACTTTCTCTAACTGTAAGATAGCGAGATAGTAAAAATGGCGAGAGAAGGTTGAATTTTAACTTATTCCGAATGTCCTGCGTATTTGGTGCGCAGACTAAACGTCAAGCTCATCTAGTATCGTTTTCCGGTTACAATAAGTTCGATACAAAAACACCGGCCAGATATAGTCCTACAGATGATGTAGTTTTCCTAAATGGTTTCTAGCTCTCCCTCCAAGAAAATTCGGGAACATTTTCTTTAGATTCTATCTTATTCATTCCTATCTCATTAAAGTTATTAATTGCGAAAAACCCTCTTCTGCATGTTTTATCGCAAAAGACTGGCCCGCTGGCGAAGGTGACATTGGGGTTTGAAACCCGATCGGTTGTATGGAGAGTGGTTTTTCATAAATGGTCTTACATTATCTCTCACGCAAATGTTGATACACTCAATATAAACTCTACGTTACTCGTCCTTAACACATTATCATAATTATTACGTAGGCGTGTATACCGAACAGATATTGAGACACAGTGTTAAGAAAAATATCGTATGGATCGGATCACTATTTGACAGGGTGTGTGAATAAATATCCAAAGGCATTCGCTTCAAAAGAGGATGGTAAACCCCTATCTTAAGGAAACTAGCTTCGATACCAAGGTCCAGAGTCGAACACGCGATCCTTGAGATGAACGTTGACTCATCGGCTGAAAGGGTGGGCGACTGGTTCCATAGAGGTGGGATGACGTCACAGGCGAAACTGGCTGTTGAAATTGATGGCAGCTGAACTCTATTGTGCGTATTAATACGAATAATAAAATAGGGAATGGTCCACTTGGTGATAAAGGTTAAACAGTGAAGAGTGGGGAGCATGTGTTTTTTTTTTTGTTGACACCATGACTCACTCACTCAATGAATATTTTCGGCAATAATAATAATTACTCATTCAATTATGATTTACTGCTGACATTTACTAGCGAATTTAAACTTTATTTTACAAACCTTGGCAAACTAAGGAAAACAGAAGATGCGTGTATATTATTACTGGAGTTATAGACTGTCTACGGCAGGCTGATTATATCAAAACAGTATTATTAAACTTAACAAAACCTAGCCTTATATTTGCAGACGCATGTCACTAGCAGCCTCGGTTTTGTTAGGCCAAGCTAGCTTGTAATTAATATCGTATAGACATATTATAATGTGTAATCAAGACACGTGTTTTATAATATATAATATATATAAAATATATATATATTATATAATATGTTTGAATGGTCCCTACTACACAGACATACATCATTAGGTAATGTAAACATCGACTAGATACTACTCGTAAATTTAATCAAAAACTCTAGAACAGATTTTGAGGAAAACGAATTTCTCTCTTTTTGCCCCTTTGTAAATTACCCCTAATTTCGGTTTAGAGATGTAATTTAAAAAAAAAAAAAACCTCGAGGGAACTTTATGAAATCTTTAGAAAGCAATTTTTAGACCAATCGGTAAAAATTGTTTCAGTTTTAGGCTGAGATATACAAACAGACAGCATCGAGAAAACCACCTTTTCGGTTTCAGGAAGTCATGAAACGTCGACATTTATCAAAATATCGAGTTAATTTCTTTGACGATAACAATACTTCTCTCTCCGAGGGGTCGAGAGAAATTTAAAACCAAGAGCATGTAAATAATCATCTCTTCATTTAAAACTAATAAAAACACTCCCTATTTACATGCGAAAGGTTTTTTGTTTAGTACTAATTAGATTTACCATTTCTCTCTGGTCTCCTGGCATCACTCAGGCAAGCGGATTAGCTAATGATTCACACACATATCAGTAAAAGTAATCTCCCTCGTATCCGGAAGTTTACAAAAGAAAACCTCATAACTTAGACTACGTGTTCATAAATTGTAATTTCCATACAACCTTGATTCTTAAAGAGATTTTAAAAAAAACTTAATGCTTTATTTTACAAGACTGCCTTTTTAGTGGGATCCGGACAACTGGGCACCGCCAAACAGGTGCACTGGGCACTGGGGTTGATTAAAAAAAGATGTTATAATTGTAAGGTTACGTTAGATTAGATTAGCTTCATCTTCACATGGTTTATTTTGAGAAAAATTATTATTTTTCGTGGTACCTATAAAAAATTCAAAAATTTTATAATATTAAATAATCTAACTTTATAAATATACATAAATTACGTTTCTTATGGTATGAATTATTTTTAAAACAACTACATAAATTAATATTTAGGTAAAAAGAATATTACTTTTTTACATTGGCACCCAGTTGTCTTGGCGCTCAATCTTACCAGCGCCCGGTTGATGGTGCCCAGATGGTGGTGCCCAGTTGTCCTAGACCGACAGAGTTCCTGACTCCATAGACAGGGGTCTCGGGTTCGATCTCTAGCGCTTTTTCAGTGAAGTATTGGGCCTGGAAGGGGGTGAACTCATTTTCGTGAGGACACATGAGATACTTGAATGGAAAACTGAGATTAATGACTGAAGGGTTCATAGTGCTGACCACATGATACCCTTTATTAGCGACAGTTGGCACTATTATCGCCAACATATGATGGCTGCTTGTTTGGTACGGCTCGATTGCGTGGCTTGACACCATGAAGTGTTTTTTTTTAACTAATTCAAATTTAGTTTGTTGCCCTTCCCCCTCCCCCGTATTCTACAGAGTGACATGACAAAAACTGAATTGTTTTTATATCGAAATCAGGTAACGAGGAAGGAAATTTTAGAATCTGTTTTTTTTTTTACCAAGCTTAGAGTTCTTACTTGTCGTCGTATTCAGTTGAAAAATCACCATGTCAACATTCCTACCCGTATAAATCAAACAGTTTTTAGTAAACTCATCGTCATTTCAGGTGGTTTATGTTTTTTGTACAAATCGATAACTTGAGATTTTTTTTATAAACGAAAAAGTATTTCTTAAATCTTAATATATCGGGAACCCTGTCATAATATCGTCCATACAATATGCCACCTACCAACTTAACTTATATATAGATAAAAAATTTATTGCTACAGTAGTAAGATTTTACTCGTCTATAAACCAGTTTACGCATAAATAAGGGCTTATCACAACAGTGGTGCACCCAGAAATTTTCTTTGGGGGGTATCAAGATCAAGCTTTTAGTCTAAATGAAATTTTTTGGGGGGATGAAGTATGTTAGAGAAAACAATCCCTTAAATAACGCAAGTCAGGAAAATGTTATTCTAAGTTATTTTGAGTTGTTCTAAATAGTAATCAAGTTAGGATCTTAGTAATGAAAGTGACCTTTCATTCACTTTACTGAAGCTATTAGTTATGTACAGTTTTTATATAATTTGAAAATTTGGAAGAACTTTAAATAAGTTTAACAGTTTATTTTTTTAAATATAAGTCGTAGACATATCTTAAAACGCGGTCTTTATATTCAACTCCTCTTTATAATTATATTTCTACTAGATATAATTTAAGTTTTTATGGAAATTGTTTCCAGTCTTGAAGGGAGCGAGTGGGAAGGGAGGCATGAGGACAACTGCCCTGCCTGCTACCCTCTGGGTGTGACAATGAGTCATAATATTTAACCATAAGCCACCTATGGCAAATTTTGAGTTTGATTAGATACGTGGAGAAGAACATGTATCTAACAGGTCTAGGAGACCTTTTATTCCAATATTTCTTATCGGATTAGAAGAGAACACATTTCCCACAGTTCACTTCCATCTTTAAATAACCGCCATACTGCACATAATTACGGGACCTACAGTCAAATTTTCATAAGAATTTCCTTTTAGAAAATACAATCATATTTTTTTTGTGTCCAAAATTGAAATTATTTCTCTTAATAAATCAGTGTTATTTCATAGGAGTTAAAAGTGACAGCTTCAGAATACATAACTTGACGTATATATACGTAAAAGTAGGTCTAGTATCTTTTATAGCTGTCAGATGAGGATCTCCCTAAGAAAATTGGACTGTAGCTAATTTCTAAGGGAGGCCCAGGTAATTCAAAATAATTAAAACCCTTACTAAGAAACGTGTGTGAACTAATTTGTAATAATTGTAATCAACGGGCTCTAAGCTGGGTGAAGTTAAAAAATTTCCGCACCAGAGATACCATGTCTCGTGTCAAAGGTTAGGAGCAACCGGAGTATACGTTGGCAATGTCTTTGCTGGGCTGTGAACATTTCACATTTTAATATTTGGTGCAAACTGTGAGCCATTCACAAATAACATTTTAATATTTGGTGCAAACTATGTGCCACTCACAAATAACATTTTAATATTTGGTGCAAACTATGTGCCACTCACAAATAACATTTTAATATTTGGTGCAAACTATGTGCCACTCACAAATAACATTTTAATATTTGGTGCAAACTATGTGCCACTCACAAATAACATTTTAATACTTGGTGCAAACTGTGAGCCATTCACAAATAACATTTTAATATTTGGTGCAAACTGTGAGCCATTCACAAATAACATTTTAATATTTGGTGCAAACTGTGAGCCATTCACAAATAACATTTTAATATTTGGTGCAAACTATGTGCCACTCACAAATAACATTTTAATATTTGGTGCAAACTATGTGCCACTCACAAATAACATTTTAATATTTGGTGCAAACTATGTGCCACTCACAAATAACATTTTAATATTTGGTGCAAACTATGTGCATTCACAAATAACATTTTAATATTTGGTGCAAACTATGTGCCACTCACAAATAACATTTTAATATTTGGTGCAAACTGTAGCCATTCACAAATAACATTTTAATATTTGGTGCAAACTATGTGCCACTCACATTTTTTTAAATGTGAATTTACAAGTAGCATCGCCCTGATCACAAGAATTTAACCGCTGGACCTTAAATTGCGTTGTAAATCTAAGGATGTAGACCTTGTACCAAATTGAACATGCTCCCTATATGATTAGAAGTGGCATCGATTAAGTTTTCAACAATCCGTTGTTTTTAACTGTAAAGAGAATAGTATATCAAATATTTGAAAATATCATCCTTAGTGCACCCAGGCTGGTCACGAACCAAAACTTCTCAGACCGGAGTCTAATTTTATTTGTAATTGAGAAGTCAAAATTAATATGGATTGGATTTACAATCTCATGAAAAAATAGCTACATTTATAAATCACTATCAATGCACTCGGCCAAGATTCGAACCTTGACATTCACGTTACCGGCGTTTACCTCACCTTTCACATTATTTCCATAACCAAATATATTTTTAATACGCTTCAATAATCATAACCTTAGTCGGTAGCGTGTCTGAATATTGAGACCTCGGGTTGAATTCCCGGTATGGCAAGAAAAAAAAAATCGCTAGTGAAATAAATGTTTCCCCTTTCACAGTGCTGACCTAACGGCAGAGGGGCTGGATGTGGTGTCTGTTCTAGATTTAAGTTAGCTTTCAAGTAATGTGCTGATATAATTAATCGTTTCAGAAAGTGCACGTTAAACACCTAAAATAAAATTATAACTAGCGGACTTGTTACAATACGATTTAGAAAGAAAGGTTATTTTTGACCGTTATAAAAGTTACTATAACAATTTTCATATATCCATAAATCTATTCGTGTGTCACTTAGTGGCTAGCTCTGGCTCTTAATTACTAAGGGTAATAGAAATAACCCTATTTCACTTTAAATTTAAAAAAAATATCTCGTACCACATTGATAACACTAGTATAATAGAATGAAAACAGAATTTAAGTAAAAAAAAAAATATGGAAATCATCTTTGAATTTCTTCAAACGTGAATTCTCAATTTTATGAATAAAAGACTTAACACTTTCTTTTATGATAATAAAGAGTATCCCAGTTGATCGTATTATTTTGGGGGACGTGTTCTCCCTGTTGACCTCGGGGGGTATTGGGGTAAAATGCTTGCCTTAGGACCCGACGTTCGTGGATTCAAACACAGCCGGGGTCGATGGATTTTTCTTTATCGATAAAAATCTGTATCACAATGTTCTCCAGTGAGGGGGAGAGGGGGAGGTAAGAGAGTAAAGCCGTTGGTCCCATATCGATTGTAGCATGTAAAATAAATCTGGAAGGCGTGTGAAAATATATTTCCCGCCAAAATTGGTACTCCTGTCGCGCTCGCTTTTAGAAATTCGGTGTGGAAGGTAAAGGGGAACCACCACACTTCCTGAACGACCCTAGTACATAGGATTTCTACCAGATAGTGCAGGCGACACTAACCAATTGAAAGGCTGAGTGCATGCCCAGCGTTTGATGTTTAGAATGACATCAAACCAACCTCCGGGCTTTTGACTGAGAGTAGGGATGAAGGGAACGTGAATTAAAGGGGTATGGTCGAACTAGTCCGACGGTCAAGACATTCCAAAAGGAATTTTCGAGCCTATACCGATGGGTCTTGTCGAACTGGTCCGATGGCAAGCTCGCAGGTAGCGGCTGGGGGGTGTTGTCGAACTCGTCCGATGGTTGAAGGACCACCCAATTAGTAAGGTTATCTAGTCGAAAATGAAGCAATATTTGTTGACGGGACTCTTACTTTTGCCTCTAAGTGCTTTTATCAATTTTTCGTAATACATGGAGTAAAAAATGGCAATTACATACCGGTGGTCTTTGGTCTTTTACCCGATAAAAAAGAAGCAACCTACAGAAGCCTTTTTCAACATTTAGTAAAAAAATTGTGAGGAGATGAAACTAACATTCTAACCTAACCTCCTAACCTAACCTAACCTCCCTCCCCTCACACCCCTTTGTAATAACCATCGGATCAGTTCGACAGTGACCCTTGCAATCCCTCGCATCGGACCAGTTCGACAACACCCGGTTAAAGCAGTGTTTCTGCTGTTTTTATATCAAAACATGATTTCGGTCAAAAGAAATCAAATAATTCTCCAGTAGAAATATAGTTTTTTTTTCACGTGGTCATATCAACAGTAATTGATGAATATCTGTAAAGTGTGTCCTGGAATTTAATGACAACTTTTTCTATTCGTTTAAAAAGTGTTTCATTTAATGCTGCTTTATTCGTGACAGATATTAAAGAATTGTTAATATCACCATATGAAAACACTTAAACTCTGTATTCAAGCAATATTTTATTTATATTGGTAAAAAAAAGTTTCGTTGCAAAAACACTGACCTTTTCTCACGTTCCATATATCCCAACCTTAATAGTAATAATAATTAATAATAATAATAATAATAATAAGCGCTTCCCCTGTCCACCTTACTAAAGATACCCGTGGATATTACAATACCTATAAAATAATACTAAGAATATAGTGAAATGTTATCATTTCTGACCGTATAAAAGTGTATTTGTATTTTCCAAAAGGCCTTTCATACCAAAATCCTACTATACCAGTGTTTTAACTGTCATAGCTAGGAGAGCAGAATACACGACCATTCATAAGTTGGGTCAAATGGGGCAATTTGCCTCGGGTCACAGCTTCTTGGGAACCCTCAACCACGCGAACATCTATCTTTTACAACAGAAAGTCTAGCCAGAGTTACAACACACATGCATAAAAGGTAATGGATTTTCTTTTCTTGTTTTTTGACATATTTTATGAACCCGGCACTTTTAAAGGGCTTAGCCTAGTAAAGATAAGAATAATATTGCTTAGTAATGAAGGGCACTTTTGTATTTTTTTTATATTATTATTATTAGTACCACGTACCACTACTACCCGTTCAGGTTATACGCACTTACTCTAATGTGTAATGATAGAGTGATTGTGAGATGAAATGGAGGACATACAGTTTAACGTGAGATCCGAACCACGATGGAGTCCTGGCATTCCCCACATTCACAAGTTGTCTTGTCAGAGATGAAGCAGGGTTTGGTGATCAGATAAATCTGTGCCGGGACCGAGGATTGAACCCCGCAACCCCAACACAGAAATCTGACACCTTACCCTAGACCGCCAGGTCACCCTTTTAAATATAAGAAGTTTAAATCTTATATTTTCCAAACATTAATATAGCACATAAATTAAAGTGAGGGATGTAGAGAGCGCGAGCTAAGGGCAGTATTTTTGCAGTTTTTATATAAAAACAATCTTTTGCTCAAAACAAATCAATTAAATCTCCAGTAGAAACGTATAATTTAATTTTCTTCGCATGGTAACCTCAACAATTCTTGAATATCTGTCAAGGGTGTTCTGTAATTTAATGACTTTTTCTCTTCACTTAAAAAGTTTCTAATCAAATGCCGATGCTTATGACAACTATTCGGGAACTGTTGATATCATCGTGTGAAGAAAATTAAATATTTTTCTACTGGAGCAATATTTTATTTGTTTTGGGTTAAAAAAATGTTTTAGTATATAAATGGCAAAAGCACTACTTTTTTGGTTTTAAAGAAGGGTGGAAATGGGTTCCAAAATAGTTCACTTCCTTAGGCCTCCTGATTCTCTTAGATCATCCTGTCAGTATGTGAAGGGAAGGGAGGGGGAAAAAAATCAAGTTTTCGCCTTGAAAGAGGAATAAAAACCACATTAGGTTGGGTAGGAGGTGGAATTTGGAGGAAGGGCTGGATTTTAGGTAAAATAAAGACGTTCTCCAGAGCATCGTGTGGTTGCGATTCCTGATCACATCCAGAGCAGACTCTATGTTTTCCCCACTAAACTATACATGGAAAAAGGGGCTTGGATTAAGATCGAATCTCGGACCTCCCGAGACAAGAGTCTGACACTGTTGACCGCTTTGAAGGACGATATAGAGAGTTATGGATCGTCTCGGTAGAAAACATTATTATTATTATTTAGCATCGCGTCTTACTACCCGTTCGAGTTATACGCTTTAATTGTCGTGTTGAAGCTCGACTGCTGAGGACGGGGAGATCGAGGTTCGAATCTCGGTCGGGTGAACGGGGGGTGGTTTTTCCTAAATGGTTTTCCACTCTCCCTCCACGCAAATGCGGGTTCACTTCCTCTAATTCAGCCTTCCCAATTCCTAATCCATTTGTGTAATTAGTACTTAAAGCGTATATACCCGAACGGGTAGTAAGACGCGGTGCTAAATATTATTATTATTATACGCTTTAAGTACTAATTACGCTAATAGATTAGGAATTGGGAAGGTTGAATTAGAGGAAGTGAACCCGCATTTGCGTGGAGGGAGATGGAAAACCATTTAGGAAAAGCCCCTCCACTTCACCCGACCGAGATTCGAACCTTGATCTCCCCGTCCTCAGCAGTCGAGCTGAACACGACTAGCGCGTTAACTAATACGCCACCGAGGCGGGTCGGTAGAAAAAGAGAAAGAAATGGGAGGGGTGTACCACTGATTACATAATAATAACATATTATCACTAATTATTATGAAATGTATAGGTGGACTTGCAGTTTTCACTGGTGGAAGGGGAACTTAAAGCAACGAAAAAAGTTAAAATAACATGTGTCCCATTTGACCTTGTTTCCGAGTTACAGCCAATTGATTACACTCAACTGTTTGTATACCATACTCTTTATCTCTCTAACCTGTTTTATTATTTTTATTTTTTAGCACTGGTCTTACTACCCGTTTGATCAATATGCGTGTGTATTAACTACACTAATTATTTTAGTGATTAGGAAAGTTTATATTTATATTAAGTGGGCACGCATATGCATCGAGGGAGAGTGGAAAATCATTTAGGAAAAAGCATCCTTAGTAACTCCGATAGAGATCCTAACCTCGATCTACCCATCATCGGTAGTGAACAGCAGTCTACTTCGAGATTAGCGCGTTAGATCATGCGGCCAACGAAGTAGGTTCTTGATCTCTTTTTTACTTACTTTAACTTAAATTGTTACAGTTCAAGCATGATCTATTAATTTAAAAATGAAATTCATTCTTCTTGTTTTAATTTGCGCAAAAAGTTCAATAATTTTCTCCTTGAGCTAGATGACAATTGAGGAAATCTTTCTCCAGTGAAAGTATTGCAAGCGCATTTAGTCTTTCTATTAAATAAAAGATTTAATAAAATATGAGTCAAATGGAATATCTGGAAGCAGAATAATAATCTAGTTCTACACTCTTCTATACTTATCACATTCAAGAATATGGTACACGGTTTTTAAGCACAGCACACGCTGAGTAAAAAGAAAATTCCTTCCACCATCACGCCATAGCTGGCACTGCGAGAGCAACAGTTCTCTCTCTACCGGGCAGTTCCGCCTTCCTCCCCACCCACCTCCTATGTGCGCATGAGCACAACAGTCAAAAACCACGTCACTGGCACTGTGAAGCGCACAGTTTCATAGAAAGACGTTTGTATATTTTTCATAAACTGGGGGATGGCTATTGAAGTACTGACATTAAGCTTAAAGGAATATATATTGAACTACAAAAAAGAAAAAATTAAAAAGAATTAAAGAAAACATGACTAATTATATTAAATGTTATCGATAATACCAAGTAGAAAAAGGGGTTGCTGCAGTTTCACAGTTCCTATACACGACCCCCCATGGCCTATAGAAAGTGCACAATTAGCACTAAAATAAAATACATAATAAACGGGATTTTTTTAAAATCACTATTGACTGGTTAAAATCATGTATGTAGGGAAGTGGAAGACGAGGCAAAGTTTACTGTAATCAGGAAGTCACTAACGCTAATAGCCCCTGAGCGTAGACACAAAGACACAAATAGTACACAAAGAGAACCTCTGTCTAAAATAGCTGGTTTGTTACAAAAATGTCAAAGAAGATTATCTCTTCTATTTGACTCGTAAACAAAGATATTTTATTTGGTTTATTGATAATGATAGTAATAACAATAGGTTATTTTACTATATTTTTTCTAAAAAAAGGGGAGACGAAAGAAGAGAATAAAAATAATTTAAATAAAACAAAACTAACAAAAAAAAAATAGCTCGGAGTGGCGGGCGGCTTGAAGAAGTGAGTGCGTGTGCTAGTTGTGCCTGTCCCCCGCTGTTGGCGCTGGCAGTCAAAGCAGCGTGGTCTGCAGCTGGGCGGGCATGCACGAACCAACAAACCCTCTTTCGAAGCAGCGAAGCATTCTTAGCGGTCATCCCGACCGGTGTAGAAGACACTGCTCTCATCCTTGTTTCCAGACACTTCTCATAACTCTGAAGTCTGGAAACTTTCTTCGTAATTTTTTCTTATCTTTTTTTTATCTTAGTGTAGTTTAGTTTTACCACTGACTCAAGCATGCGCGTGTTTTAACATTTCCGCGTTATCAAACGTTACTTATTATTAACAATACTTTTTTTATTTTAGTTAAAAGACGTTTTATTTGAACCTATGTGACGATAAAAGTGTGTATTTTTCTTTCTCAGAGGTAAAACCAAATCGTACCTTCTTTTGATTTTATCTTCCGCGTCAACCTTTCAGACTTTTGGGGGGTAGTGTGAGGAGAATGGCTGCGTCACAGCCTCTTCAGAAAGTATTAACAGAAGTTAATGGGACTGTTAGGAACAATAGCAGACTAAGAACAGTAAGAAAGTGTAGTGTCGGAACAATGGCAGAGTCGGGATTCAAACGGTGGATGCTGGTGGCCCTGTGCCTCTCTTCGATCGTGGTGTTATTAGCGCCTGGGACTTCCGCTCTTGAGGTGAGTGATAAATATTATTTTACAAAGTAACTTTTTTTTTTTGCCTACGCACTGTCGATTGGTTAGGTTAAAAGGGGTAGTTACAAATTTGGATCATCCTGACAGGGGGAAGTGTGGAGGATTGTAAACTAATTCAATATTGTGTAGTATTGTGTTTGTTCTAATAACCAAAAATAATATTGCATTATTGTGTTGTCCTAGGCTAAGTTAGCACATTCGTCCAATCGTTGTTTGCTTGTATCCCCATATGTTTGGAAAGTGCACATCCAGCACACCCCACACACCCATTTCTCACCTAAAAATGAAATGTGTTTGTTTGTTGTTCCTTTAACATTGTTGCGGCCCATTGATAAGGGGATTGACCCGCTTCAGTGGCTTAATGGGATGGTCAAAGGAGACACACGTTTTAGACTGGCCTACTCAAAACGGGGAAATCTGAGTTCGAATCCCGGTCGGGTATTCTAAATGTGGTATTTCCTAGATAATTTTCCATTCTCTTTCCGCTTTAATTTAGATAGATTACCTCTAAAATGCTTCCTTCACATTCCTGCCCATTATGGTAATTATCACATGTCCAAGTAACCTGAAAAGGTACCTAGTAAAACGCAGTGATAAAACAAAACTTGAAAACTTTGTCTAAACAAGATTTGTACTTCATTTTCGTGGTTAAAAAGGGAAAGGGGTGATAGAATTTGAATCGAGACTTCCGGGTTAGTCGGGTACAATAGCCGTGTGACCAACTTATCTCGTGATTGCAATAGTTATAAGATTCTAGAGGTACATGGTAAAAAGGGGCGAATTCTTAGTAAATGAACTCTGGCTTTCGCCAAGGAAGGAGTTGTGGGTTTAAAGAAGTACTCCTTCGAGACATACCAATCCTCCAGGGTCATTCAGCCAGTCAGGTGTGGCAACAGTTCGCCAGTTCAGCCGGTGACATATCACTGTTGGTTAGACGTCTGACGTCATGTATATTATACCATCCTACTATGGTTGTGTAAAAAAGATCATGGGAGTTGTGTCGTAACCACAATCGCCATGAACTTTAGCCGGTAAAGAGACTACGGTTTCAGAGTCTAGTTAAGTTGTAACGACCAACCTGTCACGCAGAATCCTCACTAAAATGTCCAACTCTAACTGTGTGCTAACGTTAGGTGGCTTTTTGGTAATATTGCATCGAAAATTATATTAAAAAAAATTAGGCATAGATTTAACACTTTGGTATAGTGCGTTTTAGACTTTTATGAAACAGTAGGGACAACAAATTCATGGACTTCACCTAACTGATGCCGGCGTTAGTTAAACTGTCCCGTAGAGCAGTGTTTCTCAAAGTGTGGTTCGTGGTAGGCTCTCAAGTGGTCCGCAGTATCTCGGGAAGTTTCGTAATTAAAATGAATCATCGCACAGTAGTCAAATAGAAAAGTAAATCTGTACCAACCATAAAAAAAACAAATTTGAACTTTTTTTTTTAAATCACGAGGCTTAGAATGTTGAAAATAATAAAAAACAATTAATACAGTAAGACCTCCCATAGCCGGACCTCTAATATCTGAAACGGTTAACCGCAGTTTTGTTATTTTTTTTAGTAGCTGAACTGCAAAATAAAGGTTTTACGTCGTTAAAACCTTTATTTATTAAGATACACAAATCTAAAAAAAAAATCAAATAAAATTTCAGACTTCAACTAAATTTATAATTTCTTCTGAAAGTATTGTTGTGTATTTAACTTTGTTCCAATTGAATAACCACTTATTTAAATAGACCTATTATACAAATAATACTTTTCTGTAACTAAACATGAATCTTATGTAATTTACCTTTTCTTTGGGGTATTAATTTCATATCATAAAATTTGCTTATCCGGAAAGGGTTCAGACCTCCTTTATTTCGGTTATCAGAGTCCAATGTACCTAATTATATAATTTTTTTCAACATTTCATTTAATAAATCTAGTTTTAGTTTTTATGGATGTCACCAAATGGAATTATCTAAAAAAAAAAACGCTTAACTTTCAGATACCCTTTCTCCCAGAGCCCCAGTGCGTATGGCTTCTATTTGGTGGTCCTCCATCACCAAAACTTTGGGAAACACTAGAGTAGAGCATTTGTTTTTTGACGTATAGAATAAATATTACGGTTTATATGTGAGAAGTTTTTGTTGTGTATGTAGTCAAATTTTCACAGGATTAACCTTGTCTGGAGGCTAGAAAAATTAATACTATTGTCACTTTCACGTGTTGTCAACTCATGCTGTCCCGCAACCGCCACTTTTGATAAAAATTAACAATACCCATAAAACAACACTAATAATAATAGTCTAACACCTTGTCCGAAGCTGGTTCGTTTCAGCGAAAACTGTTTAAGCGGGAGAATGCAGGGGTACATTATTTTCATGTATTTTAAATTACAGTTGAATGAGTTTAATCGAATTTTGATTTAAATGATCTAATTATTACATCCATTATTGTTTCCAGACTATGGCCTGGGTCAGTTTTTTATTCAAGGTCATATACTTTCCGGCTTGCTAGTCCTGTCGTAGCTTCATATGCCTTATAATCTACCATAAGACTAAGACATATACACAGCATCCCGCCTCTGGCCGTTAATTTATTAATGAAAGGGTTAGTACATATTTGCATCAATGGTCAACTTTCGGCCATGCCGAGAATCAAATCCGGGGCCCATACCTCAGTAGGAAGACACACTACCTACTGAGCTAAGCTGTTGGGCCGATGTATAACACGTAATATGTACTGTAATTATTTTTAGTTAAAGGAAAGCACATTATGTTAACAATCACCTTTTAAATATTAAGCATTTATTATCATATCACAGTTTTCTTGCAATTCTATTTTAACCTTACCCGCCTCCGTGGCGTAGTTGGCTAACGCGCTTGCCGTGTTGAGCTAGACTGCTGAGGACGGGGATATCGAGGTTCGAATCTCGGTCGGGTGAACTGGGGGTGGTTTTTCCTAAATGGTTTTCCACTCTTCCTCCACGCAAATGCGGGTTTACTTCCTTTAATTCAACCTTCCCAATGCCTAAATCCATTAACGTAATTAGTACTTAGAGCGTATAACCCGAACGAGTAGTAAGACGCGGTGCTAAATATAAAATATTTTAATCTTGAGCTTCTAGACCAATACAATATATTTCATTTGACTTGATCTTTCTCTACGTTTTTCGAAAAATGTGTTCGTATTACCCGGAATTTTGCATTTCAGCTCGGTCTAACGGGGTTTTAAAATATAATCAACGTTAACAGCAAAAAAAAAAAATTCTTAAAGGCACTTCTATGTAGATATTTTGGCTGCACGTAACACATAATAATAAATAATAAATATACCAATAAAAATAATAATATACTTATGTAATACGCAGTTATAAAATTTTGAATGTTTTTAATTTGTATGTCTCTAGGATATGTCTTAAGGATACCGCTCTCAATAACAAATTATAATATATCTTTTTGCTCGCCGTTTCTTCCTAATAACCAGTTATTAAATGTTTATCCTAAGGTCTCGATATTTATGTGGGTTTGTCCTAGGTCAAACTAAATTACGTGATATGACCTTGTGTTTTAGAAAGAGAATGTACATTCAGTTCAAACAAAATATTTTAAATAAAAAAAAAACCATGATGAGCTAGGCATTTTAATCGTACTTGGTTCGTTGTTCCACTACCGCTTTTTATGCTCTCTATTGAACAAATAGCTCAGACAGGGAGTGTAAAATATATATTTGTTTTTTGCATCGCGTTTACTATCCGTTCCTGTTATACGCTTATGTACTAACTAAACTAATGATTTTTTAAGGATTAGTGAGGTTATATTTAGAGAAAGTGTGCCCGCACTTGCATATAGAGAGAGTGGAAAAGAATTTTGTAAAATTATGTAGGCCTACAACCAACCGAGATTCAAACCTCATTCTCCCCGTCGTCGGCAGCCTAGTCTACTGCGAGAGCAGCGCGTTACACCATGCGGCCACTGAAGTGGGTTGTATACTATTGAATCTCATGTTTGAATTGGATTATGTGTCAGTACAAATAAAAAGGTATTTACTGAGAAATTTCTATTCAAACATGAATTTTAATTTAGGCCTATACAGATATTGTAAATATAAGTAATACAAATCAATTTAAATATCAGTTT
Source organism: Timema cristinae (assembly GCA_039000515.1). Classification (NCBI taxonomy): domain Eukaryota; kingdom Metazoa; phylum Arthropoda; class Insecta; order Phasmatodea; family Timematidae; genus Timema; species Timema cristinae. Next base: position 34,072,349 of record JBCFYV010000100.1, read on the forward strand.
CCACTGAGCCCTTTTTTTCGAGAAGCTGATTATACTTAGAGATGGGCGCCAGTTAGGTTTATGACATTGTCTGAGCGCAAGATATAATTGGCCAAGAGAATGCTGCCATTATTCCGTATGAAGAACTATTCCTGTGGCTTAGTTGTAACTGAGATTATCTTTGCTCCGACACTTGTTAAAGTAATGACGTGTATTGTTGTCACAATACTTATTGTTGCCCGCACTGAGGGTCACTTGGTCTAAGACATCATTCTCGCATTAGATTGCCGGTGACTAGGAGATTAAGGTTTGAATTTTGGCTGAAGATCTTGGAGGTGGGGAGGTTGATTTTTTAACATTTTTTTTTCTTCACCTCTCCGCCCTAATGCGAGTGTATTTCCTACATATTTTCTCCTATCCCCTCGTCTGAGAACCAATGGCCCTTGTTTTGAATTTTAAGTTACTAATAAAAATATCACTATTGAATACATCATTGTTGCTTCAACTATAGTTTTATGGTGACCTGGTGGTCGAGGGGTAAGGTGTCGGACTTCTGTGCTAGGGGTGGGTTCAATCCTCGGTCCCGGCACATATTGCCAAACCCTTCCTTCAACACTGACAAGACGTGTATTAACCCAACTTGTGAATGTGTGGAATGCCAGGCCTCCACCGTGGTTCGGATTCCACGTTAAACTGTAGGTCCTCCATTTCATCTCACAATCACCCCTCCATTACACATTAGCGTAAGTGCGTATAACCCGAACGGGTAGTAAGACGCGGTGCTTATATTAATTGATTTAATCATGTTGGTTTTGATACATTGTTACACCATATTTGTTCCGACAGTTTTGTCTAGTTCTGAAACACTGTTGCTTACTGCTTCGTTTACTATGGGTGGTTTTGTACATTGTTTCTTTTACTGTTTTTTTATATTGTTGCTTTTACAATTGGAGGTTTGATACACTGTCTTTTTTTTTTGTTTTTACATTGTTGCTTAAATATGGGTGTTTAAAACATTGCTCTAAGTCTTGGGGATTTGACACATTGTTGATTTGAATATGGATGTTTTGACATGTTTGTCTGACAATGGATGTTTTAACACACTGTTGCTTTGACAATGGGTGCTTTCACACAATTTTGCTTTGATTATGGTCGACCCCGGTGGTATTGGGGTAAAGAGCTCGCCTCAGGAGCCGATGTTCGTGGATTAAAACCCTACGAGGTCGATGGATTTTTCTTGAGCGATAAAAATTCGTAGCACAATTTCCTTTGGAGGGAAAGTAAAGCCAACGCTCCCATGTAATTGTGTCATGTAAAAGAACCCTGAAAAGTATGCGAAAATAGCTTTCCCGGCAAAATGGGTGAGACCTCTAGCTCTTGCTCATAGACATTCTCGTGTGCTGATATCATTCGGTTCAGAGAGTATAATATGTTAAATATCTCGAATAAATAAAATAAAATATGCTTTGACTAAGGTGTTATCACATTTTTTTGGTTGTTCTGACACATTTTTTCTTATATGATTATGGTTCTGACATTTATGTATGGTGATTGATATGACATATTGATGGTTAGATGTTGGTTGGTATGACAAATTGTTGCTTAGATTATTGTTCTAACACATTGTTGGTTAAATTATGATTTTTCTGATACATTTTTCTAGGCCAATGGTTGCTACACCCCATTTTTGTTCATTTTATAATTGTCATAACACATAACACATGTTTCCCTCCCTATGATTGTTTGTACAGTATTGTTCCGATTATGGCTCTTCAGATACATTGTTGGTTTGCTTAGTATTGTTTTTGACACATTGTACCTCCAGCTACGTCCATTCCTACCCATTGTTTGTCCAACTATGACTGTTCAGACATATTATTGGTTTGTTTATGATGGTTATGTCATTCAAATTGAAGTAGTTTTGACTTATGGTTGTTCCAACTATTATGTTCACAACTCGTTTCGTTGCATAGAATATTTTTTTAACCAAAGCAATATTTCTTAAACAATTATTGTGGAAAAGAGCACTTGCATATTTGTCTGTTAAATAATCCTTGTATCAATAACACAGTATAAAAACAATGAAAGTGACTTGAGATTTTTAATCGAAAGCCTTGCAAATGAACAAATACTTTTTAGTTTGGAAGATCTGTAAAGTCAGGGAATTTTAAACGCACAATATGTTTCAAACCTAGTTATTTTGCAATTAATTTTCTAATATTATAATTTAAGGTACGTTAAATACCCATAGTCATGGTAATATAAACTATTTTATGACTGCTGTATGAACAATAAACTATTTCTATTTATTTAAGGTATTTAACATTCATTTCTTTCTGAACAGACTTATTTCATTACCACATGCGGATTTTCCATTAACAATAGAGAAAGAGCCTACAAATTTTTCCGGGAAAGGTATCTTCAGGATTCTCTTACATGACACAATCGACACAGAACCGGCGGCTTTACGTTTCCTCCTAAGAAAGTTGTGCTACCGATTTTTATCGCTCAGGAAAAAACTATCTTAAGGGTAATATAGTCAAATAAACACAACCAATTTTGATTATGATGTCCGTATATATACTCTTTGAATGAACATCTAATGGCTTGTTTGTATCGGAGTTAAACTTTACTCCCAGCCGGGATTCTATGTTTTTCCTTACTACTCCCACTGCAGATTCGGGTGCATTACCTAATAATTTCTACCTTTAATATCCCCCGCTCATTGGGCATTGCGTTTTACTATTAGCCCGGGCTATCCTCATTTTCTATCTATTCGGCCTGCTATGCCTTTTCAAAAAATAAACACGCTAAAATTGCGATAGCTCTTATCAGTTTTTGCTAGCGAATCTGTGAACATGTATACCTAATCTCCGTGTCTAAATGAGAGAGGAAGTGGAGAAACCAGAAATTACGAAGATTGTTTGAAAATAAAACACAAATAAAATTGTTGGATCAAACAGACTGGGAAAAAAAAGGAGAGATTGTCAACGAGAAAGAACTCATCTACGTAGGGTATTGAAACTATCCTCTTGTTATGTTTTATTAATAGAACTTCATTTTTCTAATGGAAATCACCGTAAAACACTCTTTTTAAAAGTCTGGCTAGGAGGGGGGCGGGGGCTTTATTCTCCACCTAGCTCCCATCGCTCTCATACCATTCATGTGTTTTTTTTATTGGGATTTCGTTGGAATTGGTTTGTCCCAACCCCACCCTTATCCCCCACTCTTGGCAAGTTACGGTTTATTACTGGAGTTTTTATTCGCTCTTTTGACAGTTGTAATGGTCACCCATCCTAACTCTGATCTCACCTACTCGTTAAAAAAAATGTTTTTGTGTGGTTTAGTTAGTCCATTAAACAGGTATTAAGTATTTTAGTAATAAAATACTTAAATATTTTTATTATTTAAGACAAATATAATCATTTGATCGATCGGTCAGACGCATCGAATCAACTTTTTTTTCGACACAACCTGACCCGCATCGGTAGGCACGTGGTCAAGCTTGACTAAACCCTGTTAGGTGGTCGAATGGTGTAAGGCGTCACTCTTGTGTCAGAATGGGCTGCTGATGTTGAGGAGATTTGGGGTTCGAATCTCGTTTTAGTCTACTGAGGGTGTTTTTTTTTTATAAATTGTTTCTTACTTTCTTCCACGAAAATACGGGGGTAAATTACCTCAAATACTTTCGTCTTCATCCCCAAAATTTTCATACATGCATATAAACGGAACAGAAAGCAAGACGTACTGATAAAAAAAAAACATGCTTGTCTAGTCAGGTTTTCCGGTGATGGAGGTTGGGGTTTGTATCCCAGTCGGGTGTGATAAGTTTATTTAATTTTAAATGATTCCGCACTTTCCCTTTTCGTAAATGTGGATACATTTACTCTAAAAATATACCTTCCTCATTCCTACTCAATTAATTTAATATGAAGGGTAAGATGCTTTGTATGAAAAATAAGATAATATTGTAATCTCATTTTCATAATGAAAACTAGGAAACACATTATAATAAATAGTTAGCGTGTGAGAGTACTCGAAAATTTGATTTTGAGCTGACTTTTAGTAGTTTCTTAAACTTTACTTGAAGATTTTTACTTAAATCGAAAAATATTAATACAACTAGGAATTTTTTTTTCCCTCGAAGTTTCCGTGTTAATTAATTATATTCATTTAATTTAGGATCTTAATTCCATGGAAAGGAGTTCCTAAATATTTCCTTTTTTCTAATTAATAAAAATTGTACAGTCATTTTATTAAACGTATTTAAAAATAGTTTTTTGTGATTTAATTTATTTTTTTTTTTTTAAATCATGTTTGTGGTTTATGCATGGTTATATTTCAGAAATTCAACTTTAAATATTTCTATTACAAAATATTGCTCAATAAGCTTCTACCAGAACTTATAAAATACTCAGTTATCATTCAAACTCTATTTGAATTTTAAAATGCCTACTCGCACGTCCATAAAAAATAAATTTACCTTCACCGTGTTCATATGTCAAGTTAGGTATGTGATAAGCAGCTGTCACTTTTGATAGAATTATCAATATCTATAAAAAAAACTAGATAGCTCTTGCCCGCGGCTTTGCTCGCGTGGAAGTTGATTATATACAAATACGAAAATATACATATGTATTTACAGATTAATTTAAAATATTACGTTACGTTGATGACCATAACTTGACCTCAGATCAAAAATAATGCAAGTCCGATAGAAACTTTCACCCCCTTTTTCATCCCTTATTAAATAAAATTTCCAAAATTCCTGAAACACGTATTTATTTGTTTTACGTCAATAACCGAAATACAAAATTTTGTTTATGTAACTTTCAAAATGACGGACTTTCATACATATTATCATCCCCTATTTTGACCCCTTTGGGGTGGAATTTTCTAAAATCCTTTCTTAGTGGGTGCCTACATAACAAAATGAATATACAGTCCGAATTTCATGCTTGTAGCCTTGATAGTTTGCGCTCGGCGATGATGAATCAGTCAGTCAATCAGTCAGTCAGTCAGTCAGTCAGTCAGTCAGGACATGTTATTTTATAAGTATAAATTACTTACAATATAGTACAATTTTGATGACAAAAAAAGTATTTGTATTTAAATTGGTCTGTAGTTTTAGGTGAGGTCTATGTGATAACATGGTGAAATAAAATGTATACTAAAATATTATCAGACTATTAATTTTATTTTGGATGTTTCACATTAATAATGAATTATTTGTCATTCTTGGTTTGTAAGATTTGTTCAATCAACTTACACTAAAAAAATTCAGAAATTGATTGTATTTGAAGTAAGGAGCCGTCTTTAAATACTGTATTTTTTAGGAGGGGGAGAATTTTCCCTCGTTTTATTACTGGGAAGGGGGGGGGCATAATTTATCTTACATGAGTTTTTTAATCGGTGTTAAAGGATTAAAGTGAAACTAAATTTAAGAACAAATGTTGGCTGAAAATAAATTTATTAATTATAAAATTTAACTTTCATTTCATTTACTTAAGATGTGTTAAACCTAATTTTACTGCAATTTAAGTATTTTAAAATTTTATATCCCTCTATTTATTAGGAATTCTGATGTTTGAAGTTTTTTTAATGTATTTTTTTTATGTATTCAATGTGAACTTTCTGAACCGACTGGTTATATCAGTACACGAAATAATCGACAAATATTCTCGGGAAAGATAGTTTCACATACCTTCTAGTGTTCTTTAACATGCCATATTAGACATGGGAAGCTGTGTGAGGATTTTTACGACTCAAGAAAAATCCATCGACTTTGGGTGTGATTGAACCCATGACCATCAGGCCCTGAGGCGGGTACTTCACCCCAAGACCACCAAGGTCTAATGTTTTAAAGCAACTACCGACGTTAGGAATACTCTAATTTACCGATCCGTAAGAATGTTACCTAAGATAGAGGGGTGGGGGGAGACGGGCGGTGACGGATATTTATTACGATCTCTAAGTGGGTTTGGGGAAAAGGAATAGTATCGAAAATCGCGAACAAAAAACCCTTAGGTAAGTTAAGGATGGCTCTAAACTAAATGAACTTAAGCAGATAATTGTCATTTTCACATTCACTTTGATTAGAAATGAATTTTAAAAAAATTGCCAACCCACAACAGTAAATAAGTTTTTATGAATCTCGATTCTTGGTAAAATAAAATTAAGGCAATTAAAAAAATTGCCTTATTTGAATATAATTTTTTAAGAGGTAACGAACGCTAATTCAAACACCAAAATTGTTTTGAAAGTGATATAAAAAAATGTTTGCAAGGCAAAACAAAATAGGAATATAAATAAACAAAATAAATCCTATTTTATAAACAAAATAATAATTCGAGTGACTCGTAATAGTGGGAACACGGTTGGAGGCGTTGGTTTCGTCTGATGTGATTTGATAATAATGGGTAGGCTGTGGCTCGAATCTCTGTCGGGTATACCGAGTTGATTTTTCCTCGTGCCCGCTGATGTGAATTATTTTTGTCATGAAACAAATTTTAGACGAATTATTATTTAAAAAAAATATTTGTTTAATATCTAATAATGATATAAGTTCAGCATATTTAGCAGCAATTTGACAATACTATGATATAGTTGTTTCATGCTAAAAAAAATGTTTGACAGTTTTTTATTTTTTATTATTTTCTTAACACCGCGTCTTACTACCCGTTTCGGTTATACGCTTATATACTAATGAAGCTAATGGTTTTAGGAATGTTAAATATTACATTTAGAGGAGGTGTATCCGCATTTTCCTGGAGGGAAAGTGGAAAACCTTATTGGAAAAATCACCCTCATTTCACACGACTGAGATTTGAATATCGATTTCCCCTTCATTAGCAGTCTAGTCTACTGCGAGAGTAGCGCGTTAGACCATGCGGTCGCCAAAGCGGGTGACATTTCTTTATTAATTCGCCTCACACATTTATTCCACTAACTTCACATGGAAACGATTGTCACGTCTTATCAAGAGGGATAAGTCATATCCGTGAGAAAATAGAATCAGTGTCTGTTTTTAGTAACCTTTCAACTGTCATAAGAGCTCAAATTTACCGTGGATGGATTATTATATAAAATAATTACATGAAAACCTGTTTCAATGGCCGCATGGTCTAACGCGATACTATCGCATTAGACTAGACTGATAACAGGCTGATCGGGTTTCGAATCTTGGTCGGGTTTACTAGGGGTTTTCCACTCTTCTTCCACGCAAATGTGGGTACATCTACTTTATGTATAACCTTCCTCATCCTTAAAACTATTTGCTTAGGATAGTATATAAACGTATAAACCGAGCTGCAAAAAAAAAATTCAGAGCAACTTTTTCAATATCAATTAAAGTCAAAGATATCGTGAACGAGCTATATACTGTGATATGAATGCATAATATAGCTATTAGCGTTTCACCATTCGGAAAATGTCAAAGTTACCACGAACGGACTATACAATATAAACGCTTAGTAGTACAAGAACTTTTCAGCTGTCGGAATAGGCCCAAGCTACCGTGGATGGTCTATACAATATAAATGTCACAGTGATAGTTAGTAACGTTTCTATAGTCTGAAAAGGTCAAAATTTCCTTGACCGTACTAATAATACAAAAGTATAATAACTACGAACTTTTTAACTGTCGGAAAAGGCCAAAGTTACCGTGAATGAACTTATTATAAACGCATGGTAGTAGATTTAGCAAATTTTTAAACTGACAGAATAGGTTCTTCATTTGGATCGACTAAACGGGGCATTTGCGAGTGCCCATGAACTGATCAAACTTGTGTATTCTTGTTGGTAAAAAGCTGTCATTACTTATTGATAAAATGATTATATCGCACAAACTACCTAACCTAATAAACACATTTTTTTCCACCACCGCCGAACTGACGTATTTATATTTTTCAACCGCAAAGTTGAAATTGTGTTTAAATGGCACCACAGTCTAGAATTTTGACGAGGAGTCCGTTAGTGTACCCTAATATTCATGATTTTTCTAACAGTAATAATAATAATACTTAGTCTTACTACCCGTTTGGGCTATACGCCCAAGTACTAACTACACTAATGGGCTAGGAATTGGGAGGGTTGAATATAGAGGAAGTGAACCCACATTTGGGTGGAGGTAGTGAACCCACATTTGGGTGGAGGTAGTGTAAAACCATTAAGGGAAAACCACCCCTAGTTCACCCGAGTGAGATTCGAACCTTGATATTCCTGTACTCAGCAGTTTAGCTCAACGCGAAACCAGGGCGTTAGTTAACTACGTCGCCGAAGTGGGTTGGTTACAATGGGATACTTTTAAAGGAAAAATTTATCCTTTATTTTATTTTTTTGCAAGATTTAACGTTCACCATTTGAACCGACTTATTATATCAGCATACGGAATTGTTATGAGCGAGAGCGAAGGCTAAACCAATTTTGCCGGGAAGGAGTTGTTTTACATGTCACAATTGACATGGGATCAATGGCTCTACTTCCCCTCCGAAGGAAGTTGTGCTACGGAATTTTACCTTTGGAGAAAATTCGTCGACCCCGGTTGGGTTTGAACTGACGAATATCAGGCCCTGAGGCGAGAACTTTACTCAAAGACTACCGAGGGTGACGGGAGACCTTTCAAAAGGCGAATGGGTCATGTGATATCCCAAGTGGTGGTAGCCCAATGGTATTAAGGTAGGCTGCAAAGAAACGCGAGTTTACCGGTGAAGTCTGTATTTTTTCTTCAAAGCCTATAGCATCAAGTTTTGTCTCAAATAAATAAAACTATTGCTACAGTAGATTTGCTTAGTTTGATTTTATAAACATGTTAATCCCAACAATTTTTGAATCATTATCATAAACATAATGGTATTTGAAGATAAAACTTTATTAGTGTAGAGAAAATGTTAGGCTCTGATTCTATCTTGATTAAATTTCAAAATGAATTCAAGAAATGTTGAGATTTCTATGTTTAGAAAATTAAAATATACATACTGAAACATTTTATTAGCTTTGGCTAAAAAATTGTTATGATAACTAGGAAAAAAAATGCAGTTTTCATCCCCCTTTAAGGGTTTGAAAAAAAGTTATTAAATCTTTGTCATAATACACATTTCTTCATTTAACTCCCCAGACTATAGCCGCTACAAGTAAAAACCACAACCCTGAAGTTATATTGATTAAATATACATAGAGACTTTGTTAGGTGAATATATTGTGAACAGCCCACAGTGATAGTTAGTCTGTTCATCGTAGGAATTGTTTTCTGAAAGGCCTTTTTCCCTACCAAAAATCTATTATATAGTAGGATATTGGTAGGAAAAAAGACGTTTCATAGAGTAATTCCTACCGTGAATGAAGTATATATTACAACATATACCTCTACAAAGATTACAAAGCACGACTTTCAAATCGGACTTCCTGTATGAACTGCGTTATACTCTTAGTTCCTTTTTTTCCTAGCTACCTGTTCAGTTTATAAGCATGTACTAATCACGCTAATGAGTTGGGGATGTGTAAGATTTTATTTAGAGGAAATCTACCCACATTTACGTCAAGAGGGTGGAAAACCACGTTCAATACATCTGACTGGGATTCAAAGTCCCATCTCTGTCTTCTATTACGAGAGTGATGCGTTTTTTAGATATTTACTTATTTTCATGAAAATGAATAAATGATTTTCATCTTATAGCCATTGAAATAACATCAAAGCGCTTGTAAAGATTAAATTTATATCAACCGGCATTTACTTTATTTATTTACAGTAATCAAAATGGATACCATATATCGAAATCTACACTCCGTTTACACCTAATACGTTTATAAACAGTTTCGATAAATGGCTGCTACGATTCAAGATAAATGGAGTGCACATATAGATAATTAATGCCATGGCGTACGAATACACGATAGTAGCTCTAGTTGCTTTCAGAACTCTCGTAATTTGTTCCATTGGCGATTCTACTAAAGACGCCGAAGGCTGCTTCTTTCTGAGTCTTCTACAAATCCCCAAGAGGCTTTGTCTGGAGTAGGTCAAAGAACCGGGAGTTCTCGGTTCTCTTTTCTTCACCTGTTCTTCTCCTCTCATTTTCACCCTCTCACTCCCCTCTCTGCCCCGGTAAACCGCTATCGCTCCTTCAACCTGTCTCGCGCTCTCTGCGGCTAAACCAAAACCGCTTCTTCTGACGCGGACATCTGAGAATCTAACATCTGCTAAACTAGCCTACTGTAAATCACGATATCAGTTTTGTTTTTTTTGCCTCTTCATACAAAATGGACGTTGTTAGAAACACTTTATGTGTATTTTTATTTATAAGTTATAATTACCTAATTAGTTATTATCAACACAAAGGCCCGAACTGGGAGTGAAATGCGGCGGGAAAAAAGTGACAACTTCAGATGATTATATAAAATTTAATGTAGATTTAGTAACTTTTCTAGATGTAAAATAGGGTGTGAGGCATTATAGTTGCGACACCAGAATATTTCGAAAACAAAGCTTTTTAGAAAAAAATTGTTTCGAACAGAATTTTTTTTGTTTTTTTTGGTTGTTTGGACGTCTTAGAGGTTATTTCGAGGACAACTTTGTTATAAAAAAAACTAAAATAATTTTTGTAACTGCATTTTATTTAAAAAAAAAAAAAATTGAAACTTTGTCATAAATTAATGAAAATATTTTAATTTTTATAACAATCTTTATTAAAGAATTTCCTATCATATTAAAAATGTATCGATGATAATCATTGTGAACATTTACTAAAGAAATTTTGAAAATAATACTGCATTTATCTTAATAAATAATAATATAATGTAATAAAAAGTTTTTAAGTTGTTATAAGAAATTCCTTTTTATAAATATCTAAAAAAATTGTCAAAATAAAAAGTTAACACAAAAAACTAAACTGTACTATTTGAGTGCAAATACCATAAAAATTAAGATGTTCTTTACAAAAACAAAGTGGACCTTGAAATAACCTTGACTTACATCAAATAAAAAACCACTAGTTAACCGCCTCTGTGGCGTAGTGGGCTAACGCGCTAGTCGTGTTGAACTCTACTGCCGAGGACGGGGAGCTCGAGATTCGAATCTTTATCGGGTGAACTAGGGGTGGTTTTTTCTAAATGGTTTTCCACTCTCCCTCCACGCAAATGCGGGTTCACTTCCTCTAATTTAACCTTCCTAATTCTTAATCCATTAGCCCAATTAGTAATTAAAGCGTATAACCCGAACGGGTAGTAAGACACGGTGATAATAATAATAATAATAATAATAATAATATAAACTAGTTTTGTTCCATTTCCCCCTTAAAAATAAACACTGTCGAAATAGTTTTTTCTAACATTTTTCGTTTTCAAGATATTCTGGTGCCTCAAGTGAAATGCATCCCTTAGCCGTTATATAAAAATATCTATATATATATATATAATGTATGTACATATAAAATGCGTGTACATATTTAGCGCCACGTCTTTCAAAACGTTATAAGAGAAGTAAAAAATTTGATAAAAAAAGTATCAAATTTTCAGTGGAGGAATAGAGAGAAACCATTTTAAAAAAAGATAAATTTCAATATACAAAGCCGATAAGTTTTCAAAAAATTGGATTTTATTTCACTCAGATGCGTTAGTTCAAAATATGGCTCACGCCACAATAGTCAAGATTCAATGATATGTTCACATATTTGAGTTTTCCTCTTTACCTTGAAAAGAAGTTTCGAAGTTTTTTTCCCCCCTCTTATTGGCGTTACAAAGGGTGGTTGTAGGTGAATGGCGAAAGGAAGTAAAAGCTTAGGCAGAATAGAGAAGGGGTTCCAGAAAACGACACAAACAAGTATTATAAGCCGTGTGGCACTAACGGTGATTGATAATAATATCTCCCTGACCGAGGCGGCCGCCTTAACGTTAACCCACTCATATGGTTTAAGGCTTCATTCTCACAATTGACTGGACTACCGATGACTAGGGAGATCGAGTTACGAATCTCAGTCGGGTGTACCGAGAGTAATTTTTTCCAAAATTATATTCCTCTATCTTTAAAAAAAAATGTTGGCACACTTATTGTAAATTCAAGGGTCCAAATCACCAAAACATTTATATTTCTTAATTAATACATATGTTAATAGCCCGAGAGGTTAGGGAAACGTGGTGACAAAAATATATTGAAGCTATTTGCGTTTCTGAGGGTCCAAGCAGGGAATAGAACAATGGCGGCTTGTGTATAAGCACTGCGGAACTGCAGCACCCCCTATTTCCACTTGATATTATCGATAACATTTGATATAATTAGTCCTTTTTTCTTTAATTCCTTATTTATTTTTTAGTACAATATTCATTAAGCTTAGTGTCAGTACTTCAGTAGCCATCCCCCAGTTTATGAAAAAGTTACAAAAATCCTTCTATGAAACTGTGCGCATCACAGTGCCAGTGACGTGGTGTTTTACTGTTGTGCGCATGCGCACATAGGAGGTGGGTGGGGAGGAAGGCGGGACTGCCCGGCAGAGAGAGAACTGTTGCTCTCGCAGTGCCGGCTCTGGTGTGATGGTGGAAGGAAGTTTCTTTTTTACTCAGCGTGTGCTGTGCTTAAAAACCGTGTACCACATTCTTGAATGTGATAAAGTATAGAAGAGTGTAGAACTAGATTATTATTCTGCTTCCAGATATTCCATTTGACTCAAATTTTATTGAATCTTTTATTTAATAGAAAGACTAAATGCGCTTGCAATACTTTCACTGGAGAAAGATTTTCTCAATTGTCATCTAGCTCAAGGAGAAAATTATTGAACTTTTTGCGCAAATTAAAACAAGAAGAATGAATTTCATTTTTAAATGAATAGATCAAGCTTGAACTGTAACAATTTAAGTTAAAGTAAGTAAAAAAGTTCGTTTTTTTTGTTAAGATTTTATCAAGTTCCTGAATAAATGTTCTTTTTTCATACATGTATTTTATCTTTTACACAATTTTAAAACAAAGGCTAAACATTTTTTCTGGAGCATCACCCCCACTAAATTTAGCTACGAGCCGCCACTGAAATAGAATAAATGTTTAGCTTGGCCCTGCCCCCTTCCAGTTAAACACCTTAACCCTCCTTGAATGCACCACTACACATGATAAAGAAAATTATAAAAAAAGATGATATGCCGTTTATTTATAATAATAAAACTTATGTTAAACGGTTGATTACTTTGAAACCGTCATATCAGATACTTAACAGTCCATCTTCTCCCTGCTACGTTTAATAATAAATAGTTTATTGTCTAACTCATTGTCAGCATCTTGTATATATGTATATAGCATCTAGAAGTTACTAAAGTATAAACTGATAACAGGCGAAATGAACAACTTAAAAGGGGGAGGGGGGTAGGAAGGTAAAACAGAATAGTAATAAGATAGTAATGAAAGCGAAGAACGAAGACATTATAACGCTCTCCTTTATGTCAGAGTCGTAAACATGATCGAGAAAGTTTTCACTTCGATTGGCTTCTTGATGCAAACGATGCGACGTCTCAGCGTTAATAGAATGTAAATTAATGTAAGATAGTAACACATTAACTTCGATCGAAACTAAAAGAGTTAAATGTCTTGACAATACAATGGCGTGAAGTTGCAACGTCTAAGGCTTTTTTTTCTCCTTCTCGTTTGTTACTTATTTCACAAACTAAAAAAAAAAAGTTATTAGTGGTGGAGATCTCCTGATTACATTAAGATTCTGGACCCTTCATATCCTACTCTACCTTATGGCTTTTTTTTTTTTAATTTATATGTTTTATCACAGAGGTATACAACCTGGGGTACTCAAGAATAATTTTTAAGTTACGATACGTAGAATTTAAAATATATAAAAATTATTAAATATATTTCTCATTTAAAACTTCTTTTAGTTGTAGATATTATGATATGTATAACTTGCATTATCCACCAACAATTTTAGGAGTAACCCGCCTCGCTGGTGTAGCTTTACTAACGTGCTAGCTTCGTGTCGAGCAAGACTGCAGAGGATGAGGAGATCGAGGTTCGAATCTCGGTCGGGTGAACTGGTAGGGGGTTCCTGAATGGTTTTCCACTTTCACTCTACGCAAAGGTATCTTCCTCTAAATTCAACCTGCCAAATGCGTAATTAGTTCTTAAGCGTACAATCCAAACGAGTAGTAAGACGTGGTGCTAAATAAAATAATAAAACAAAAATTGGGAGTACAAATTTGAAGAAAAATATATCTGGTGGTATGCGAACAAAAAAAGGTTCAATAACTATTTTTAACCTGATGTTTACATAGCGGCTTAGTAGTATAAGAGTTAAAAATGAGACATTGCACCCACATTAGCATTAAATGACCACATTGATCAAATCTAGCCGAGATTCGAACCTGGGAATTCCCCATAGCCACTAACCCAATCTATTAGAACCACCTTAGTCGGTGGGAACTTAGACTCAGTTATCATTCTCGTTTGGTTTGGATTTTGATGAACAGTTAAGGGGATGAATCCTGCCCGAGGGTTAAAGAGAATTAAAAAAAAAAATAGTTTCCCACTTTGTCTCTATGCAAATGCTGATATACTTAATTTTCTCTAAATACTTTCTTCCACATTATAATCCCATTTTATTTATTTAAAAAAAAGATGGATAGCCCATTCGGGTTGTAGAACGTGGTGCAAACAACTACATTTCAGGAAATACTTCTGCATCAATACTGAAAATCATCTCATTAATTTATAAGGAGAACTTTCACTAAAATGCTATAAAATCATCAGGGAAAGAGGATGGATACAGTATGACTAAAAAGCTAACTCCATTTCACTCAGTCGGGATCGAAACCCAGACTAAAGAGATGTAATTAGTATTGAAATTGTTTATAGTAGAGATTTTATAGGAAAATTACATATAAAAGCTACTATGTTTAATTTCACGTTTTCGCCCGTCACGTCATTTTGATCTGATATATAATATATGATATAATATATTATCGATACCTATAAAATAAAACTACTTAAATAATCAAATATGTTTGTGTTTTCTTAGCCCTAACCATGAAAATTGGACTGTGCCTGTCCATAAACTAGGTATTAAATAAAAGTCTCTGTTTTAAATAAATGATATGATGCAATATTTTGGTCGGTCTATTTGGACATACGTTTGATCTAGAGCGCAGATAATAATGTTGATTGCAGGCTACCTAAAACCCATCTTTAAAACCAAAACCAGTTCTTGTTAGTAGCTTGCTATGAAAGCAGCTTTATGTAAAAGGTCTGGTCTAATCTACCCTCGGTGACACTTCTGACTACTTTTTAATCCGCATCGGTGGGCACACACATGAAATATAAAGCTTGTATAGTCTGGTTTTTCGCTGGTGTTGAACAGGTCGGGTTTGAAACATTGAATTGGCAAACTGGTTATTATTTTTTAGCACCTGTTATTTATTTTCTCTCATATGGTTCCCATTTGACCAGTCATATAAAGGCTATTTTTAAATACTAGAGTCAAGGTGGTTTTTAGCACCGCGTTTTACTACCTGTTAAGGTTATATGCATATTTTACTATTTACGTTAATATGCTAAGGAGGAGGAAGGTTGAATTTAGAAGAAGTGTACCCGAATTTTCGTGGAGCGAATAGTGATGAAAATTTCAAGGAAAATTCCCTTGAGTAAACCTGAAAAGAATTTGAACCCCAATCTCCCCGTCGTCTGCTTTCTGCTTTCTTAGTCTATTGTGCGATTGACTCTTTAGACCATGAGGTCACCGAAGTGGGTGGTATGTTTCTTAATAGCCTGCCACCAGACTTGGGGGCCGCATAATTTAAGGTGTCACTCTCGCAATCGACAATACCGCAGATCACAGGGAGATCGAGGTTTAAATCCTGGTCGAGATTATTGATGGTGGTTTTTCATAAAATGGTTTTCTAGTCTCCCGCCACACAATTATGGGCAAACTTATTCTAAATCAAACCTTCCTCATCCCTAACTCACTAATGCAACTAGTAAATATACGTATAGCTTGACGCGATAAAAAAAATATTTTATTATGTCATGAGCATAGCGGCATAAAATTGGAATCTTTTTAAATTAAAATGAAAGGTTGTCATTAAATTCCAGGAGACCCTCGGTAGATATTTAAATCTCGAGCTATCACCGTGTGAAGAAAATTAAACTATCCTATGTTTTGACTGGAGAAATATTTGACATAAAAACAGCAAAATCACTTGCCTTTTTTTCCGCGTCCCCTCCCACCCCACCTTAAACAAGTCTTGTGAAGAAATATAAGTTGTATTTCCCCATTATTCTTAAATCATTCTGTTTCAAGGATAAGTTATGACTTCATACTTAGTTTGAGGAAAAGTGAAATTTGGTTACTCTCTAATTCAATTCAAGCAGCCTTGAAAAATAGGAATACCATCTGAAAAGAATAAGAAATTTGTAGTAAGAAAATAGTGGCAACACTGAGTATATATGTCTTGTTCCGATATTTTCCTAGTTTATGAAAAGGATATAGTTTAAATAAATGATAATGTCGTATTTTCTTTAATTGATTAATGTGTACGTGTCGTTCCCATTTTTCTTCTAGCTTGATTGTACTTATTGAAGTTTATAGTTCACTGAGTGGCCAAAATGGTTACTGGGCGTCTCACCCCCCCCCCCCCCTCCACCCCCCATTAATTGATACTTCCCTTTGTTGTCTAGCAATTATGAGCAACTCCAAATGAGACGTACACATGCAGAAGTATTTTTAATAGCCAGTGGTACCAAATGAACAACAACACAACATGCAATTACCAACAATTAATAGCGCGAATCGTACCCTAGCAGACGTAATTAAATATACAGTGACGAATTAAGCTTCAAGTCATACTGAAATAAAGGTTCCCAGGTTCGATTCCTAGCAAGAGCCAAAATGTATCATGGGGTTAATTTTGGTCTTCCTCTTCCACGGCAATTACTCACAGCCAGTGGGGCTGGGTATTATCTCGTCTTGAATTAAGCTAGTTTGTAGGTCGTGTTAAATTATCTATAGGTTAATTAAGTTCATTTTAAATTCTTCTCGGTTAGAAAAAAAAACCATACGCTTTTATATTCCCTTAAATTTCAACGAAAAGTGGATTAAAGCCAGATTTTCATAGGAAGTCCATTTGTAGGAATCTGGAAACACATGCTGCTACCGTGGTGGAAATAGAAATTAAAATACCACAATTTTATTTATATTCTTGTCTCTCTCGGTGGTCTTGAGGTAAAGTGCTCGTCTCAGGACCCGATGTTCCTGGGTTCAAACCCAACTGCAGTCTACGGATTTTTCTTGAGCGATATAAATAATTGGTAGTACCACTTCTTTAGATGGGAAGTAAAGCTTTTGGTCTTATATAGATGTAAAAGAACCCGGTAAAATAGGTGAAAATACCTTTCCTGGAAAAATTGGTAGACCCTTTCGATCTTGCTCATAGAAACTCACGTGTGCTGATATAATCAGTCGGTTCGGAAAATGCACGTTAAATAACGCAAATAAATAAATATTTATATTCTGATTGTTTTTAATTAACAATGAAATGGTAACTATATCGTAATCGCTAGGAAGTATTATTGGAAGTTTTTGATAACCTTTTAACTAATAAATCAAATAAGACAAATTTCTAGAAATCCAAATGTCGGTGACTTTCCATCAATATTGGTAGCCGAAAGTGGGCTACTTAAAAGAATCAGGGTTTGATTATAGGCACGTAACTGATGTTTATATTAGGGCCCCTACATGATAAGTTAGACTGTCGTGTTGGGGCCCTATAAGGGCTGGCAAGGGATACTTGTGTGTCGTTTCCAGTATTTTTGCAGTTTATTTTAATAACAAAAAACTTTTTCTGCCAAAAAAATAAAATTGCTTCAATATACCCATCTGATTGCCAAACCTTTCCTTCACCTCTGACAAGACGTGTATTAATCACAAGATGTCTTGTCAGAGGTGAAGGAAGGGTTTGGAAATCAGATAAATCTGTGCCGGGACCGAGGATTGAACCCCGGCCGCCAGCACAGAAGTCTGACACCTTACCCCTAGACCACCAGATCACCAACTCCTAATAAAATGTCGAAAATTTTAACCGTAAGTTGAAATTTTAATACGAATTGTTGACCCTTGTGGTCCCAACATTCATCTTTTTTTTATCGGTCCAAACATACAAATAAGGACATTAATTCTTAAAAACAAAATTACAAAATTTAGAACCGGGAATATAAAATAAAAGTTTTACATAAGTATAGTGCAATTTATGCTTTGGTTTGCTAGTGTATATGATTTCGTTTAACATATATTACGAGTTTTGAGTAAATATCTAAATTTTCAAACAATAGAGCGAGAATGTGTTCGGAGTTCCGTACCATTTATTAAAATATATTGGGACAGTTTGTTTATTTTTAAATGAACTAAATTATATCTAAACTTTTTTTTTTCAATTACAAAACCTTGGTCGTCTCTTAAGACCACTTACCCAACTGAATGACGTATGACCCAAATGTAAATATTGACAAACTAAAACATTAGATATCTTCCAGCTTAGTAACAAAGGTTTCCATACCGCACGAGGACAAACAAACGTTTTAATTAATTTTGAAGGGGGAAAAAAAAAAGTATAATTGTGTTACAAACCTGACTGAATTTCTTAATTAATTTTCAAGACATACCGTACAATCAAGCACGGTGAAGTAAATCAGCTCTTCAAGTCCTCCTCTTTTCCTTGTTTCTCGTTCTTCTCTAAACCTGACAGTCAACTTCCAAGAGAAGTTGGTAAAATGAGAGAACTACTCGCGCAGCGAATATACCGACACTGGAATATGTCGAACAAACTAGTTTGGGTGAGCGCCGAGAACATCTGACTGTAAAAAGACCCTACTACCGCTGTGCTTTTGAGGATACATTTTCCATATAGTTCGGTCCCCCCTCCCCTCCCGCTATTCTCTCTTTTGTAGGGGATTAAAAAAATCATAATTTCGATCTTTATTTTCTTTTCCCATAGATTACATAATCGTGGTTGATACATAGCTGATGGCAAATTTTATAGGAAGAACCTTATCTGACAGATAATAAACACAATATCACCTTAGAGGAAACTGAAGGTCTTATGGAGAAAAGCTTTATCTTCTCACTCACTCACTCACTCTCCCACACACACTCTCCCACACACACACACACACACACACACACTCATTTTCTCGGTCAACTCTTGCCAAATCTCCTTGCTCCCAGTTATGTCGAAATACAGTGTCCTAGGGGTAAGAAGGAGATAGTGGCAACATCGGCGAACCAGCGTTGTGAAACTTATCTAATATTTAAGAGAAGATTGACCACACGAAAACAAGAAAATGACAACGCTGTTTCCCAATAGTAATCGTAAAGTTCATTCTAAGGTGATATCTATTGTAGCAAAGTTACTAGATCTATTTCCCCTGACTTATACATATATCTAGTCATGTGATCTTTAATAGATAATATCAATATCTATAAAATAACTCTATAATAAAATAGTAAAATGTTATGTAATGTAAAATGTTTTTAAAAAAGTTTTTTTTCTCTCTATACGTATCTTCCTACCAAAATCTAACTATTAACCGTAGACATTTCAATAAATAATGTAAACCAATTAAATTAATCCTGTGTTTGTAACTGGTCAAAACGTTTTTGTGCTTCCCCCCCTCCCCTCTCTCGTTAATTAATTTTAAACCTGGACAGTTGATATATTTTTCCCACAGTACTAACTACGGATTCTTTATTTAGAATGCTATGCAGCTGCTAATGAATACAATGTATAATTTCAAAATGTATTAGAACTAAAAGTAATCGTTTCTTACGCACCATATATATTGGTGAGAGACGCATTATCCTGCTTATACCTTGAAATAAATTGGGCACCGTTAAAAATCTTATTTCACACGCAAGTTTATTCAAAATTTAATAAAATCTTTGGAAAAAAGTCATTGTAGTGTGATCTCTTAGGAAGTACACATGACATTGCTAATTTATTATTGGATAGAGCAATTTTTTTTGTACACAGGTTTAGTTGCTGTATACGAATTAACACTTTCTCGCAATTTTTTTCGCTACGATGACTAATTAAATGTGTCACAATTTTAATATATATATAATTCCATATTGCTTTTAATTTCTCACTATTCTTACTCAGCAAAATAATTTGCTTAGGTGTCCATATTGGGTGTGCGAGTTAAAAAAATAATTGATCAGTTTTTTGTGGCGCTACCTTTTTTTATATATATAAGAATAGATACTAAACCTACTACGACTTGAGAAAATTTATAAATAAACACATTCATATAATGAAAGATTTGTTTCTTATTTTCAATAAATAAATTCTTTTCACCTTTTTATTCTATCTCTCTACTGGTTAACCGAGTTATTAGATACAAGATCACGCTAAGAATTTAATCAAAATTTGTGCTTTTTGTTCATTCTTCACTATATAACCATGAAATTGAGATCATTGAAAAAGTTTTTTATTAAAAAATTGTTTTCATTTTGGTTGTAATTTTTAAGATTTGACAAAACTGTTTCACAGGACTTAATTACACTGTTTTCTAATCAAGACTCCAGGTTACCGCACTATGATACAATGGCTGGTTAAAGCTCTATCACCTACTTAAGTTTCGCTTTTTTCGTTGTTGTTAGACGGGCTCCCACAAGATAAATTTTGTTAGCACCATGAGCAACGTGATGGTGATGGTGATGGTGATGGTGATGGTGATGCTGATCAGGGTTATTATAATTTTACCCAGCCAAAAAAAACGGTTTTTTTAAACCACTTAAAAAACCACATTTTATTTTGGACACAAATCAATCGTCTAATTTTTGAAAATTGTTAGTCATTTTGGGAAACCTTTTGGTTAAAGCCCAATAGTAATAATACATTGATTGGTACTGGGTATTATACACAATTTTTGAAATTACAGATTTTATACAATATAGTAAGCTTTAAAATATGTTTTAATTGGTTGAACAAAATAATATGTTTAACTAGCAACTCAGTTGTGATAATATAATTTTAAACTACCTACACTGTATTAATGCTAGGCCCTAGAAATAATACTTTGTCAAAAAAGCAAATAAGTTAACAAAAGTTCTTACCTTTTATCTTTAGCTAAAGAAAGCAACAAATCATTTAAGCAGCTGGCTTGTCAGTTATTCGATGCATTGTCTCCTCTTCCCCTCTTTATATTTCTTCTACATAAAAAAGTCTTTTTTTTCTCAATCTGCTAGCTTGTACATTATTGTTGCCAAGAATTACATTGTTGCATTATTGTTTTCCTTTATTATGTCTCTTATTAAGTACTCCATTCCTTACTATATTGAAATTAAAACATGTTTCTCTGGATCCCGAATAATTAATATATTAGAATTATTGGTTTAGTCAGATAACAAACATAATATCTTTAACTATTTTTCCACCCTGATGGGGATTGTGATTGTAATTGTGAGAGGAGCTAATTAAGGTACAATTGAATTTTTGTGGAAAAATACAATTGAATTTATATATATATATATATATAAATTCAATTGTACCTTAATTAGCTCCTCTCACAATAACAATCACAATCCCCATCAGGGTGGAAAAATAGTTAAAGATATTATGTTATTTAAAACTATATAATTAGGATTATATATATATAATCCTAATTATATAGTTTTAAATTTTAGAAGTGCCAGAACGCCAAATGAAGTATTTTTCACTTCCTATGTCATTCCATAAAAATGGATTTCAATCAAATTGTGATTATACCTATATTTAATTATCTATATCACCAAAAAAGTTTAACGTTATCCTTTAGGCTGTATTATAGTCCATAAGAAATGTAATATTGGATTGCAGGTTACAAAAAACTCGCAAAGATATAATTTATAACTCGATTCGTTGATCGCATGGTATAAGGCGTCACTCGTGCAGTTGATATAGATCGCTGATGATGGGGAGATCGAGTTTTGAATCTCAGTCGAGTGCACTGAGTCTTTTTTAAATTGTCCCCCCCCCTCCCTCAACGCAAATGCAGGTTCGCTTCCACTAAATACAACCTCCCTAATAACTAAAACCATTAATGTAGTTAGTAAATAAGCGTATAACCCGAAATGGTAGTAAGAGGATCTTACAAGTTATAGTACACCCTGTATAGTCAAATTTTCATGGGAAGAGTTTCTTATCAAAAACAAACCTATTGTTTTTGGTCAAGATTGATAATATTTCACTAAATTATTAATGTAGTTATACGGGTATTGATATAAGTGTAATATATATTAAAAGTGACAGATTAAGATCACGTGATCTGACGTATAAATGTATGAAAGAAGACCTAGTAACTTTTATAGGTGTTTTCCGATGAAGGTTTGACTTTAAATTCACTATCAGCAGTTGCAATTATTCAAAGTATTATCTTGTGTGTGGTATTTTAATTATTCAGAGATAACCTCTAAACCTACTTCGCAGAATGTTGGTGGGAAAAGTGTGTCAAATTGTGTTGGCACGGCTTGGAAAAAAAAAATCATATACATGGTAACTACCATGTTACAGAAAGAGGAAAACAATGGTAGTCGAATTACGCGGTGCTTCCTAGGAGAAATAAATGTTCTTAGTTTAATGATTGGACGGGTAGGTAACTTTAAAGTTAGTGCCTAATGTCGGGATTACGATCAACCTAAATTTAACTTAACGTTCAATGAAAGTTAACTTAACTTAAGAAAACGTATGTGTGATCACGATTCACGTAACTTAACATAACAACTCGAACCAAACATCTCCATTCTAGAGGATTTGTTTTGATCTGTGATTTGTACTATATGTATTAGTGTTTATGATCTGTGAATTTTTACTGTTTTCTACCGATACTATGGATATTTATCATTAAACTTTTTTGAGCAGATTTTAATGCTTTTACAAATATGATTGTTATTTGATTATATTTTAATAACAAGGATCTTTTTGAAAGAAATTCATTCCATTTTATATAATAAAAGCTTTGTGGTTTGAACTCCTTTAAAATATTTGAATTGAGTCTATTCTATAACGTTCTATAATGATACTTTGCAAGTGATTATTTTAATAAAGTTAAACCGATCACCAGAACTAAAGCTAAAGAGTAGACCTTGGTCATAAAACCAACAAATAAATAAATTATTATTATTATTAGCACCGCGTCTTACTACCCGTTCGGGTTATACGCACTTACGCTAAAGTGTAATGGTAGGGTGATTGTGAGATGAAATGAAGGACCTACAGTTTAACGTGGAATCCGAACCACGGTGGCGACCTGGCATTCCACACATTCACAAGATGTAAATAAATTAATAAATAGTCATGTATACGTCCCTCGCATAATGATTGGCTGGCTAGTTCACGTGATATCCTTCAAGTAACGTTCACTTAACGTGAAAGACCTCCCAGGACATCTCTTACGTTAAGTTAACGTTAAGTTGATCGTGGCCCTGGCATAAGGGGCTGTGTTGGCCATGGCCCTTTTTGCTTCTGACTCGATTTTTAATTAATTAAAAAAATTGAATCAAAATTTTAAAATTTTGTCCAAGATGTACACAGGGGCTACTAAGATTTTAAATTTCAGAATTCCAGGAAAACACAAAGAATTTTGCAAAATCCAGTAAGAATGCTGGATTTAAAAAATATATATATTTTTATTTAATCGCTGCCTCTTAATACCGGTTTAGGTTATACTCAACACTCTAAAGGGGTAGGGGTGAGAAGGAAGTATTTTAGAGGTATTGTAGCCGCATTGGCTTGGAAGACTAGGGGGAAACCATATAGGAAAAAGCCGCCTTCAGTAGATCACCTCGAGATTTGAACCCCGATCTCTTGTCATCGGTGGTTTAGTGTATTGTGAGAATTACTCCTAAGACCATTCGAGCACCGAAGTGCGTAATGTTTATTGGTGGGTACTCAGCCAAATTTAAATACCGCCTTTTTGTTTGGATTCCGTAATTTTCATTAACTGATGTAAAAGGTATCGAAAATCTTGACATTAAGATCTAGTCTGTCGATACAAGTAAGAATGGAGGGCACAAAGGAATCTAGTTAAAGATCACTAATATATATGTGTTTGTTTGTGAAGGGAAAAGGGGGAAAGTCCAATTTTATTTCAAATTGAGTTGATGCTGCCATCTGTTGGACAATCACGTGACTTCTTTAAAGCACTTTGGATTATGGTTAAGAGGTATCTTGATATATTTAAATTAATTTAATACAATTAATTTTATGGTGTCCTTATGGGGTTTGATATAAAAGTTGTCCTGAAGAATGTGTGTAGTGGTTTCTTCCCCACCCCCTTTTACACTTCATATATGTAAACAAGTCTCTTACATATAAAATGATAAATATACAAAATAATTAGTAGCCTACGGTGCTCCTCAGACTTCCTTGCTCCCTTACCTAAAGATGTTCTTGCTCCCTTATCTAAATATGTTCTTGCTCCCTTACCTAAAGATGTTCTTGCTCCCTTACCTAAAGATGTTCTTGCTCCCTTATCTAAAGATGTTCTTGCTCCCTTACCTAAAGATGTTCTTGCTCCCTTATCTAAATATGTTCTTGCTCCCTTATCTAAATATGTTCTTGCTCCCTTATCTAAATATGTTCTTGCTCCCTTATCTAAAGATGTTCTTGCTCCCTTATCTAAAGATGTTCTTGCTCCCTTACCTAAAGATGTTCTTGCTCCCTTATCTAAAGATGTTCTTGCTCCCTTACCTAAAGATGTTCTTGCTCCCTTATCTAAATATGTTCTTGCTCCCTTATCTAAATATGTTCTTGCTCCCTTATCTAAATATGTTCTTGCTCCCTTACCTAAAGATGTTCTTGCTCCCTTACCTAAAGATGTTCTTGCTCCCTTATCTAAAGATGTTCTTGCTCCCTTATCTAAATATGTTCTTGCTCCCTTACCTAAATATGTTCTTGCTCCCTTACCTAAAGATGTTCTTGCTCCTTTACCTAAAGATGTTCTTGCTCCCTTACCTAAAGATGTTCTTGCTCCCTTACCTAAAGATGTTCTTGCTCCCTTACCTAAAGATGTTCTTGCTCCCTTATCTAAAGATGTTCTTGCTCCCTTATCTAAAGATGTTCTTGCTCCCTTACCTAAAGATGTAGATATTTACCTTTTTTTTACTGCCGTGTCATTTATAACTTTTAGGGTTATACACAGACATTTACTTAAAACTTGTAGAATGGGGAAAAAAATTGATACCTACGTTGTTACTGAAACATAGTGGAAAAAATAGAATCACATTTTACCAAAGAGCATAACTAAAATAATATACAGTGTTACAGAATTATTAAGAAAACAGGAACATCTCTTTTGTCCAAATAACATACCAATTTATTATTTCGGAGACCTCCATTACAACAAATTCTTATATCCCTTAAGCTATTGGTTTTATAAAACTATATTTCAAATGCTTTTTAATTTTAATAGTACTAAATATTTGTATCGATAAATTATTTCGTGTCTCTAAAAGTTATTTAAATATGATGATAGTTAACATTTCCGCCTATATAAAGTACCCTCAAATTAATTATTACGGGAAAATAAGAATTGCCTTTTTGTTTGTAATTTTAAACAATGTTTAAATACGAAGTTAGATAAAATTCGTTAAGAGACGATTTTGAGAAAGTTGATCGTATTTCTTCTTCCGCTCTTCAGTAAACCACCCTTAGGGCCAGTTTCATAGTCAAATTTAGTACGCCTCAAGTGCGGCGCTACACTAAATACAAGACGACACCTACCTAAACCAGAATGGAATGGGCCGTTCTCGCATAGGAAACTGGCCCATTCCATTCTGGTCTAGGTAGGTGTCGTCCTGTATTTAGTATAGCGCCACACTTGAGGTTTACTAAGTTTGACTATGAAACTGGCCATTAATATTAGGGCTAGATATATAATTCCCAAATATTCCTCAAGAGAACCTTATGAAAACCTAAGATAACCGTTTTAGTCCGATCGGTAATATGGTTACGGCTTTAGACTGAGATACAAACAAACAAGACAGACAGAATCATCGTGAAAAAACACTTTATCGGTTTCATGGATTCCTAAAGCGTCGACCTCCATCAAAATATCGAGTTTGATTATTTTTATATGGTCACAATACTTTCTTTCTTATAGGGTTTGCGATAAAGTAAAAATCAGATTCTATAAATATCTATATACTTTTTTTCCTCTCAAAGTTTGTATTCAACTAATTCTCTACGTTCGCTGAGGGTGCTAATGTGCTGTGATGCAACCCATATGTTTACTCTTTGCGTGAGTTCGCTGCTTACATAATCATTTTTATGATAGAGCCAAAGTTAGCATTTGTGTATGTGTGTCTGTGTGTCTTTGGTGGTTCCTGTCTGCTGTGTGAAATTATCTCGACGCTAAAAAATATGCGGCTCTCTCTGCAGTCTTTCCATATGTTTGGATAAGAAAACTTGTTTGCGGAGATTTTTTTTTCGACCGCATCATCGCAAAATAGAACCATTCCTCTAGTTTCTTTCATGCCTCGAATTACTGATTAAAAAAAAACTATTTAACTTACAGTTATTTATTTTTACCCTTTTCGATGGTAGCATGGTCTAACGCGTTACTCTCGCAATAGTCAATGACTAGGAGATTGAGGTTCGTATCTTGGCCAGGTGTACTGAAGGTGGCTGTTTCTAAATGGTATTTATACTCTGCATGCAAATTCGGGTACACTTCCTCTAAATATAACCTTCCTAATCCATAAAACCATTATCGTAATTGGTATATAAACGTATAATCGGAACGGGTAATAAGATGCGGCGCTAAAATTTTTTACAACGGATACAAAATATTTTGGTCTGGAAATTAGAAGGAAAAAAACTGTTAAAAAGGAAAGAATTTTGGTAACTAAATCTTAAAAATGTTGTTTTAGTGGCAGATTCTTCCATTTGAATTTCCATCTAAAAGAAAAAAAAATCTTATATGTACACAATATATGAAGTAGAGGTTGTTCTTTAAGATTCCAAAGTATTTAATGTTAATTTGATATATAATATATTCATTACGTGACCCTAAACTAGAAAATGATGGGAAAGATACCCAAAAATAATAAAATGTTTCCTAATGTATTTTTTTAAACATTTGTGGAAATTATTAGTGTTTAACAAGTTCTAAATGGTTGGTCACTGTTCTTAATATGAGATGTTCATAAACATATTTATCATAGAAAGTTTATCAACACGACCACATAGCAGTTATATGTCTCTTTTAACTATTATTATTATTATTATTATTATTATTATTATTAGCACCGCGTCTTACTACCCATTCAGGTTATACGCACTTACGCTAATGTGTAATGGTAGGGTGATTGTTAGATGAAATGGAGGACCTACAGTTTAACGTGGAATCCGAACCACGGTGGTGACCTGACATTCCCCACATTCACAAGATGTCTTGTCAGAGGGGAAGGAAGGGTTTGGTAATCAGATAAATCTTTGCCGGGACCGAGGATTGAACCCCGGCCGCCAGCATAGAAGTCTTGACACCTTACCCCTAGACCGCCAGGTCAACCTCTCTTTCAACTAAAGGAAGACACAAAAAGCTACATATTATGAAAAGTTCTTGCAACATATTTTGTACCATTAATTGACGAAGCAATTCATTCTCTCCATAAGATGCCCTATTTTTAATTGTTATTAATGAGTATATATATTAATACGTATATATGCGCAAATGATGCACCACAAACTATGTAAATTAGGCTATGTGCTAACAAATATGAGGAGGTATTTTACCCGTTTCAGTGGCCGCAAAGTCTATATAAGAAAGTGCAGTGTTCCAACCTCTTAGTTTCATATATATCAAGATAAAGTATTGTAATCATGAAAAAACCTAACTCAAGATGATTTTTTTTTTTACGTTTTATATGAACTCTAAACCAAAAAAGTGGATTTTACAATTCTGTCTTTGTTGTCTGTGTCTGTTTTGGGGGGGAAATTTGGTTATGGTAGTTAAATGATTACTTTTTTTTAAACTGGAATATTAAAAAAAAATGCTTCATTTATCTGGTTCAAAATTGGTATCTGAAGATTTATTTTACAAATCAATAAAATATCTTTAAACTAATTTAAAGGTAGCTTAACTTCAACAGATTATAGAAAATTCTAATATTTTGAAAATCGACCTTGAAGATTTAACTCAAAATGGGAATATGATCATTGTGATTAACAAGATGTTGTGTTTGTTATGAGAAACTTTTAATGGTAGCTTACTAAAAACTTATTTTTGAAAATTTTCTTTGAAGCTATAATACACAGAATGAGGAATTTTGTGCAATTGTTTCTTACCATTTATTTTGTTTGGAGGAACCCTTAAAATATTTAATATCTCGGAGAACCCTTGTTTGACTGACACACTAGGTTTGACAGGGGTAAATTACAAAATATAACCTACGTGTAAACCAGTAGGGTTGGTAAATAATAAGCTTATAGTTTTGAATAAAATATTTCAATAGTATTGATTGTATATTTCTATAGTAAAAGTACCGTCCCTCGTTACTTGAATTTGGCTTGAAAATATTTTTACTAATCTCACTTTAAATACCATTACCGCAACTCTCTTCTTTATATTCTTCGAAACATGGGTTCTCTTAACATATTTCCATACTGACCAAAAAATATGAGAAGACCATTAATAAAACAAAAGCAAGCTTATGAAAGTTTTCGTGAAACCTAGGTTGGGAAACCCTGGTGTAAGTCGTCCCTCTCGCAATAGACTATAGACTGCCGATGACGCGCAAATCGGGGTTTGAATCCCGTTTAGTTGTTATTTTTCCAAAATGGTTTCCTACATCACCCTCAACGCAAATACTGGCACACTTTCTATAAATTCCACCTCACATATCCTTAACCCATTATCTTAAATACAAAAGTGACCTGGTGGTCTTGGGGTAAGGTGTCGGACTTCTGTCCTGGGGGTCCGGGGTTCAATCCTCGGTCCCGGCCGAGATTTATCTGATTGCCAAACCCTTCCTTCACCTCTGACAAGACTTGTATTAATCACAACTTGTGAGTGTGGGGAATGCCAGGCCTCCACCGTGGTTCGGATTCCATGTTAAACTGTAGGTTCTCTATTTCATCTCACAACCACCCTACCATTACACATTAGCGTTAGTGTGTACAACACAAACGGGTAGTAAGACGTGATGATGATAGTAATAATAATAATAATAATAATCATTGTTGTCGTCGTCGTCCGGACGTCGGGTGGTCGGGTCGTCCGGTCGTCGTTATTCTTTACTAGCACATAGTTGTACAGCCCGAACGGGCTTCAAGACGTGGTGCTAAAGGAAGGTCGAGTAAAATGGTGTGTGGTCGACCACTGTGGTTGGTTCATAATCTCAAGCCAAGGCCAGTCA
Organism: Timema cristinae; assembly: GCA_039000515.1. Taxonomy (NCBI): domain Eukaryota; kingdom Metazoa; phylum Arthropoda; class Insecta; order Phasmatodea; family Timematidae; genus Timema; species Timema cristinae. The sequence goes on from JBCFYV010000100.1 coordinate 34,101,691, forward strand.
TGTCACCGAATCGTGAGACCTTTTCGATTATTCTGAAAGCGCGCCCTCTTGGATTGGTTATTTAATGAGCTATTGAATTACCAAAATATGAACTACCTTAGTGGGTCACTCCCCAACATTTGTCTCGTTTTGTTTGAGAAGGAATGTCAAGACGTCGCGTGCCGTATGAATGAAAGATGCAATCCTTTTTTGAGTGACATTTACGGTAGTAGAACTGTCACGATTACTTTTAACCCAAATTCTGAGTAAGTTTGATCTAAAAATAAAACTAACGAGATAAGGATAGTGCTAGTAAAATAGTTTTCGATAGATCTTATTTTCTTTACTGTAATAACATCTAAAAGCTTTTTAGAAAATATGTTGCTCAGTATATTTTCTTACCTAACTTAAAAAGTTGTGTAAAAGGTTTTTTAATAAGCCCTACCCCTTTTATTTATGCAAATAATCATCTTAACTTTTTTTTTCTTAAAATAATGATTCAAGCAATTCCACAAACCAGTGTTTTTGTCAAATTAGGAGCCTTCTTCTACATTTACAATATCTGGTTTTCCGGTGATGGGGAGGTCGGGGTTAGAGACCCGACCGATTGTACTGATGTGGATTTTCTTAATTTACCTTCACGAAAATGTTGGTACTTTTACTCTTAACATTTGTGTGTTTGTTATCTATATTCTATAAGACCTCATATTGAACTTTCGTGCAAGAAACGACAAAGGGGAAGGTAATTATTTGTTCAAAACTGAGCTATTCATTTCTATGGAAAATAAATGTCTAAAAAAATCTATGGAACTTTTTTCATCTTAGCACCGTGTCTTACTACCCGCTTGGGGTATTTGCATGTGTACTAATGTACTGGAAATGAGGAATGTTGAATTAAAATTAATTATACTCATATTTGCTTAGAGAGAGAAGATAGGAACACCATTTAGATAAAATCACCCTAATACACCCAACCGGGATTAGATTATTATTATTATTATTATTAGCACCGCGTCTTACTACCCGTTCGGGTTGTACGCACTTACGTTAATATGTAATGGTAGGGTGATTGTGAGATGAAATGGAGGACCTACAGTTTAACGTGGAATCCGAACCACGGTGGAGCCCTGGCATTCCCCACATTCACAAGATGTCTTGTCAGAGGTGAAGGAAGGGTTTGGTAATCAGATAAATTTGTGCCGGGACCGAGGATTGAACCCCGGACCCCAGCACAGAGGTCCGACACCTTACCCCTAGACCACCAGGTCACCCACCGGGATTAGAACTCAGACCTCATCGTCATCGGCAGTCCACTCTATTTCTAGAGTCACCCGCTTCGGTGACCGCGTGGTCTAATGCGGTACTCCCGCAGTAAACTCAACTGCCGATGACGGGGAGATTGATGTTCGAATCTCAGTCGGGTGTACTGAGGATGGTTTTTTAAGATGGTTTTGCCCTCTCCCTCCACGCACATGCGGGTACACTTCCTATATAAATAACCTCCCTAATCTCTGAAACCATTAACGTAATAACTATATAAGCGTATAACCAGGACGGGTATTAAGACGCTGTGACGTCGAAACTTATGTGATAGACCCGTTGAGAACGACGGAAATAGACCGCCAGGAATCAAATCGGGTGTCACCTGAGCCGAGAGTAAACGCCCTAACACCGAGAGGTGTTCACGCTTTTGTCTACAACACGTGTTTGTTCGGTACGCGCTGCGTTCCCAAGGCCAGACGATGTTCACTTATTCAATTAGCACCTCTCTTGGCTTGCGTGTGTACGAACTGGCGGCGGCTAGAATGGCTTCACCGGAGCTATTCTAAGAGACGCCGAACACCCTCTTGGGGGTGTCGTCCATACAAGACGCTTGTTTAAAGATTTGTTTTTATGACAACGCTTCTTACTACCCGTTATACGTATATCAACTAAATACTCTAACGTACTAGAAAGAAGGAAGGTTGAACTTTGGGAAAATATACCCCGAATTTGCATGGCTGGAGAGTGGAAACGCATTAAGCAAGAAAAAAAACTACCCTCAGTAAACCCGACCGTGATTCGGATCTTGACCTCCACGTCATTGGCAGTCAGTTGAGATTTCTTAGGGCAGGAGTCGGCAACCTTTAAGTAGTTCTGTGTCGAAATAATATTTTTAAGTCGCTCAGCGTGCCAGCCAACCTAAGACCACCTAAATCGTGTATATATTCATACTAGATAACTAGTACAACTGTTTAAAACAAATTTAAAGTTGATTTCATAAAATGTAAATGAAACAATGCATTTAGATAACTTAGTTCTTTTCGATACTAAATAATTTTAATATAAATCAGATGAAGCAGAATTAATAATAAATACAAAAGTTTAATATGTTTTGCATTATTTAAGATCTGAAGACATTACTTTGAAATTTTGAAACAAACATTTGAATCATTGAAACATGAAACAAGTTTTTATTAAAATTATTACTCACTCCAATAGTTGTAATTATTAAAGATAAAGGTTTTTCATTATTTTCGTTCAAATCGCTCAACTTGCCATTGAAAATCGTTTCGCGATCCATGATTGGCATGCATGCCGTAGATTGCCGACCCCTGCCTTAGGGCTTAAATCACTCGATCTTATATGCAAGTAGAAAAAAAAGTACTTTTTAACTTCAAGATTATTTTTATTTGTTCTTTTACCATAAAGTTTTACACCATTTCGAGTTATACGCATTTTAATCACCCTAAAAGTTTAGGGAGGAATGTAGAATTTTAGAGGAAATGTACCTCTATTCACGTGAAAGAATTGTTGGAAACCCTTTAGGAATAAAACGTCACAAAACCCGGCTGGGATTCGAACCCTTGCATCACCATTATCGGTAAACCGGATTAGACGAGATTGATATAGATACAGTACGCCCATCGATTCTGATATCATTGTTTTTTTTTCGTTTTTTTCTTCAACGTGACTCACTATACAATCAGGTCATATGCTTATTTTAATTAAACTAGTACCCGCTTCGGTGGTCGCGTAGTCTAAGGTGTCACTCTCGTATTAGGCTAAACTGTTAATGGCATGGAGGTTGAGGTTCGAATCTCGGTCAGGTGTACTAAGAATGTTATTACAAAAAATCCACTCGTCCTCCACACTTCCTCTAAATATAACCTTCCTCATCCCTTAAACGACTAGCGTCATTAATAAATAAATGTATAATCCGAACGGGTAGAAGTGGTACAAAATCACATGTGTTAGGGATTAGCAGGTGGAACTTAAAACCACCGTCAGTTTACCCGATATTCGTTAATACCATCGACGCTAAGACGGAAACATACTAATTACCAATTATGACATAATGAAGTAATATTTATCACTCAAAAACTATGTGAAAGAATTTAATTTATTATCGTGTTTAAAGGACCCAAAATCAAATTTGTTACTACTATTTAGATTTCTTACGCGATCGACTGAAAATTGCCGTATGATCGACTATCTGCCGACTCCTGTCTTAGACCATGCGACCACTAGAATGGTTAATTTATTGTAAAGTTTTTTTTTTCCAGGATATACTGGAGTACTTTGGGGTACCGTGGTACTTCCGCTTGGATGTGTTAGTGTAGTCAAAGAGGGAATTAGTGTAAATAAATGTGGATAGCCGGACCCACATCTGTGAGCACGCGATTCTAATATCAAGGTCGTATAGTTTGATTTGCTGGGGACAGCAGGTCAAGTTTATAATTCCAGCACTGAATGGACTGTATACGGTTATATATTTTTTATCTTTTTCTAAAGATTTTCCCCCACTCTCCCTCGACGTAAATGCAATAATCTAATGAACTAGTGTGACTAAATACGGATAGTGAAACATATTGAAAAAATACCTGTTTTTAACGTAATCTGTGAATGTCGTTGATAGTATCTTGATGATTAACGGTGGGCGTTTTAAGATGGAACGCTGGAAATGACCAGTGTTTTTGCAGTTTATATATTTTTTGGGCCAAAATAATATTGCTTCAGTACAATCATAGTTTCATTTTCTTCTCATGGTGACATCAATATTTATTGAATATCTTTTATGATACTAGCAATATTAGATGACAAAACTCTTTAGCTAAAGGAAAAAAAGTTTTCATTAAATTCCAGGACACCCTTGCCAGATATTAAACACTGTTGATGTCACCATGTGAAGAAAAATTCAACTTCTCGTTTCTGCTGAAACAATTATTGATTAATTTTGAGCAAAAAAAAAAGTTAAATATAAAAACTGCATAAACACTGGCCTTTTCTCACGTCCCTTACATCCCCACCTTAAAATTCCCGGGATCTCACCCTTACTTAGGTATTGAACAAGGGTTCGTCACGTGGTCTCTCAGTAGGGCTTCGTCGGCGCTACTAACAGACTAAGCTTACGATACAATCCGCTGTCCGTGACCCCTTTTCTTATTTTCCCCTTATCTCGATAGGTTTTAAGATAAGCGATAGAAAAACACGAAAGTACAAATCCTCACTATCCAAAAACTTGTGATGCAAAACAAAAGCTCAGTCGTTTTGCTAAAAGATTCTCTGGCGTTAAGGAACTCTTAAATTCATTGCTATCAGAACGTAAGCTCGCCATTAAAACCTATCTTGAAACGCTTCCATCCAATCCCTAACCTGACACACCTCTTTTAAAAAAATCCTATCTTGAAACGCTTCCATCCAATCCCTAACCTGACACACCTCTTTTAAAAAAATCAGTGTTTACACTATCCTCCCGACGACGCCTCTCCCTGTGAAGGGGTCTTGTATCTTCAGGTTTCCCTACTAAAATTTTGTAAACATCCCATTCATCATTCATACGCACCATATGACCACCACCCCCACCCCTGCTCACCCCCCCCTCCCCATCAAAACTGCGCACCTTGATTATCCTTAATATGTTTGGAGACAAGGGTGAAGAAAGATCATTTTTCTAGGGGGAGTGGGAGAGGTTCGCTAATAAAAAATATGGCCAAATGTTTCATACGAATACATGGTTCATCCTTGGGTGGACGGGGTTATCATATTACAGGGGGTTGTTAATATCCCCCGACTTCCTTCCCCCTTTTCTATGCCCTTGTTTGGGAATACATACAAACTATGGAGTCCTTCATTAGGTAGTTAAATATCCATTCTCCTGTCCGGTTTTTTGGCACCGCGTCTTACCAACAGTTTTGAGTTATACGCTTATACCTATGGACTACTTACGCTAATGGTTTTAGGTATTAGGAAGGTTATATTTATATGAAGTGTACCAACATTTGCGTGGAGGGAGAGAGTAAAACAATTTTAAAGAAACTACCCTCAGTACACCCAACTGAGATTCGAACCTCGATCTCTCCGTCATCGGCAATCTAGTCTAACTCGAGAGTAGCGCGTTAGACGATGCGGTCACCGAAGTGGGTTCCTGTCTGTTCATGCCCCCTTCCCCCTTAGGCCCAAATATATTTCTCAGCACTTTGTTCTCAAGAACACTTAATTTATTCTCTTGGTACAGAATGTGAGACCACGCTTCACGTCCGTAAAGGACAACTAAATTGGTATGATCACGGTATTACTATGTTGTACTTACTTGTTTATTGCCATTATTATTATTTTTATCTATTTTACGCCCCGCTACGCGCGCTGTATTATGCAGACTGGCCCGCGGCTCGTGAAATGTATGACCACACTGTTTTAATCAAGCGAACTTGACTTGACTCGTGTAGTAAGGCTTCTTTCGGTGGTAAAGCACTGAGAAGCGTTGCAGACGTTTAGAAGGTTTTGATGTTTTTGACATGTTTGAAGGGCGGGGGGAAGAAGAGGGGTTACGGGGTAGTCACCAGGCTCTATTTTGTGGGTTAAATTTGGGATGACCTCGTGTAAAACAGATGCCTTCATATTTTATTTTTTTTACTTAGACATCGTGAGCTGAAATACTGTCAAGATGTGATCATTTTAAAGTTAATGTTACATATGTGTAGTCAACACATCTTATTAACCATTCATGCTATTCGCATATAGGCCTATACTTTTACTCTAGTATTCTAAGAAATAGGAAGTTATAATTTAAGGAAGTGTACCTGTATTTTCGTGGAGTGAGAGTAAAAAAAAATTTTTTTAGAATAAACACCCTTAGTAAATACACTCACTTTTTCCCTAAGTTGTTTACCTCTTTCTCTCCACGTAAATATGAATAATCTTTTCTCTTAATTCAACCTTCCTCTTCGCTAGTATATTAGCGTGATTAGTTCATATGCTTATAAACTCAAACGGGTAGTAAGACTCGGTGACAATAAATAATGCTTTGAGCAACTCTTCTGCCAACTACAAAAACAGACTCCCCCACCGTCGCCCCCTTTCCCTCCCACCAGTCGGACCGATTGAAATGTCTTGCGATGTGGATTTGTAGTGCCGGTTTGAACGGACCCGCCTTGTTTAGATAACTGTTAATGTACAAAAAAAACAACTCACTGGTACCTTGTCTTGTCTAAGACAGTTTTTTTTATACGTGTTTCATTTATTTGTTGCAAGTTCTCGCAACTTCCTTTCCTTATATGACTTTTTAACAGCCTCGTTTGGAGTTAACAGAACCGGATTGGTTCGTGTTTATAACGGCCGTTCGATTAGTATAGCTACTCTTCAATAAAGGCTGAAAGAGGGTTCTGGTTGATTTAACAGATGGGGAGATAAATTGGTCCCTGAAAGCAGAGATATATATAATTGAGTGTAACCTACAATAACAAAAGGGAGAATATCTTACTAGACCAAGACGTCTCTAACAATAATTTATAGTTGGATCGCCATAAGAATGATCTCATCTTACAATTACTAAATTCGTTTTATTTATTCATAAACCAAGAGTTGTTTTCTACGGCTGTCACTTTGACAGATCTAAGATAAACACACAAACATGGGAATTAACTTAGGCTACGGATAACAGCTATCACTGGAGAAATATTTAAATTAAATTGATTTGAAAAAAATACACCAGTACACGGTAATCGATCTTTGGATCTTATCCTGTTGATCTGGATAGTTCGTTTATTCGTGAATTGCTCACTGGTAAGTGAATTTATGTTAAGCCATAGATCCTACGTTTAATGTGCAAGTGTCTTTTTAAAATATAATTAATTTAATAAGATAAATATAGTTTAATTTTGGCTATCTACATTACTATCTGATAGAACGCGCACTGGTGGGCACGCGTAGCAAGGTAGCTAGTCTCATCTTATCTGGCTAGTAGATGACATTGTGACGGGTTTCTAATCCCGGCCGGGTGTACGGAGGTGTATTTACCTTATTGATTTTCCACTATTTACCCACTAAAGTCTGGAAAACTTCATCTAAAATTCCTTTTGTAAATTTCCTAAAAATATACATACATAAGAGTATAAAATAGTCTTAAGGCATCATTCTAACAGTAAACTAGGTTTGTCGTTGAAGGTGAGGTTCGAGTTTGTGCTTAGTGTAATAGGGGGTGGGTTTCGCATCAATTCACGGTAATGTGAGCCTCACTTCCTCTAAACTCTTCCTCAAACCTACATATTAAAATTGAGCCGTAAATAACCTTGATGCAAGCTGAAAAAGTAAAAAAATAAATAACATTGTCTCTTCAAATAACTTTTCGTACTCTTTAAATTGACGTAATCTTAGTTTACTGTGTGAGGGAGGGCCCCATCATCGTAAAAACGGATGACAAAAAAAAACAAGAGACGTGTGTAAAGAGGAGCGAAAGGGTACAGTCATATGCAAGAACAACGTGTTTAAACATTTAAGACTTATTCCTCTCACCTTTCATCGTTTATTTATCTATATATTTTAAAGGTGAGGCGATTCATTTAGATTGTGTTGTGTGGAAAGTAAGTGGTAGGTAAGTAGAATACTGTTTAAGAAAATGTTGCATCAAAAGAAAATATCGATTATCGCCCTTTTATAAGAGAATATTGATTTTAATCGCTTCTTTTTGAGAGATTTGATTCCCTATTTTTATGAGCAATATATTGCCCTTTGGCCACAGACAAGCAATACACCAGATACACGGCTTTACAGGCGTTTCACTGCGTTCTTTGAGTTCTTGAGCACTGGGGAGTGCTAGTTACAGTTCTCTGTGAAAACCGCACTTCCAAGTCAAACAACTTTCTTACCGTTCGTTGTAAAGAGGTGGTGGCCTAAACACACTATTTCAACTACCAGCAATACCCTCCCCACAACTCACACCCCAACTCACCACTCACCAACTCACCACTCATCAACTTACCACTCTCCAACTTACCACTCTCCAACTTACCACTCACCGCTCACCAACTCACCGCTCACCAACTCACCGCTCCCCAACTCACCGCTCCCCAACTCACCGCTCCCCAACTCACCACTCACCAACTCACCACTCACCAACTCACCACCCACCAACTCACCACCCACCAACTCACCACTCACCAACTCACCACTCACCAACTCACCACTCACCACTCACCAACTCACCACTCACCAACTCACCACTCACCAACTCACCACTCACCAACTCACCACTCACCAACTCACCACTCACCAACTCACCACTCACCAACTCACCACTCACCAACTCACCACTCACCAACTCACCACTCACCAACTCACCACTCACCAACTCACCACCCCAACTCACCACCCCAACTCACCACTCATCAACTCACCACTCATCAACTCACCACTCATCAACTTACCACTCTCCCACTCACCACTCTCCCACTCACCACTCAGCCACTCAGCCACTCAGCCACTCACCAACTCACCATCCCAACTCACCACTCACCAACTCACCCCCCTTCCCCTTTTCAGATAAGTCGGGGTTTTAAGATTATTTACAACTAGACAATTCACTTGATATAAAAAAATATCATTGTATTCTTCTAAGTTCTATTTGTAATTTGCTGTGAGTAGGCTCATGTGGGGGTGTTAGGGCTGATACCTGAATCTAGCTTTGTGAAAGCCAGCTTTATTGACACTAGTATGCAATTATTTTATGGTCTCTTGTAAAATCATTTTTAAAGTAAACTTTTTTTTAATACTCTCTTGAAAGCTATGACGTTACTTGGGACTGCACGTAGCGCTCTGGGTTTGGTGTATACCTTGTCTGGGACCTAGGGGCAATACAAGTTTTTTTTAATGTCAAGCTTTATCTTTCTCATTAAAAAATACCTTCTGAAGTGCATAAGGCCGTAGCCAGCCAATAATTTCAGAGGGGTTTGTTGGGCATATAACCCAATTGCTGGAGGCTAGAAAAAATTATCAATGATAAACAGTTCTAGAAGCTATCTGAAGTGTTTTTTATGGCAACATAATACCATAACTGCCTCAGGATAGAACAAATTCTAAATATTTCTCATTTATAAAAGCTCTCTTAAGTGCTTTTTATGGTAACACAGCCCCCTAATTTGCCTTAATTTTGATATTGTTTTTACCATAAATAAAGCCACATGTATTTTGTTCATTAAATTTCGGGGAAAGGGGGTTGAACCCCCCAAAAAACCCTCCTGTCCATGGCCTTGGTCAAGTGCACTCTCGACAGGATGTGCAATTAGCTTTAGGGAACGCCAAATGACCTGTACAAAGCTTTCATTGTATGGAGTGTAACTATAAAACTATCAAGAGCACTGTTGGGTTATTTATAGCCTAATTATTAATAGACTGGTTTACAGCCTGAGGTTAATTTGCATTGAAAACATCTATCTGAAAACTTTTGTGTGGTTATAATAATAAATCAGAGTAATCTCTGTGCAAGTGTAACCACATCAATTTAATATTTCCTTAGGCTTCCCGGCGGAAAAGAATAAATTTCATCACATTCAGGCCCGAATTAACACATTTGGGGACCCTGTGTCGCCAAGTATTTTATTATTTTACCTCAAAAATGATTGTCATTAGACAATCAATGTTTATTTTTCTGTCAAATGTGAACTGTACCATATGAAGATGTGTAGTATTTCAGGTTTGTCAAAAGTAAAGGTTGTGTTAATTTATAAGCATGGACTATCGGACTTCACGTAATACTAGGCTACCAGCGCTCCTAGCGGCCCATATTGGGTACAATAAATGAACAGACAGGGATTTGATTTGGGAATTTCGAGTTTAGTTTAAATTTTACGAAAAAATAAACACAAATTGAAATAGTGAAATATAATATTATTACAAAATAAACATGACAAGTCATTGATTTATTTGCGGGACGGGTGGGGGCCCCTAACTTCGGGGGGTTCTAGTTCATAGCACATCTGGCACATGTCTTATCCCGTTTCTACATTTTTTTTTATCTCACCTAGTATTTTTTATGTATGATTAATATTTTAAATTTAGTTCGATAAAGTATTAACTAGTGAAAATCCATAATATAACTCGACATAATTTAAAAATACCTAAAATTAGGCTAGTAATAATATGGTTACTAACAATATTCCAAAAATATTGGGAGGGAATTCATCCATCATAGCTATAAATAAGAGAAGTATAATTAATACACAAACATTACTAGAAATCAAACAAATAAAAGTTTTGAGAACTGAAATCTATGGTCTCAGTTTTACATAGACAATAGACATTGCTAGGCAGATTAAATTAACCTACGTATAATCAAAGTGATGTTTCTACTATTAAAACTAACATTTCTACTTAAACTAAAGAAAAAAAAACTATCTGGCATTAAGGAACTTAAAAGTTCATGGCTCCTAAGATGTAAGCTTGCCATTTAACCTTGACCTGTGACATCCCATCTAATCCCAAACCTGACACTAAACCTAGTTCAAAATCAGTTTTCAAATTATCCTCCCATCGACCTAACAAGGGGTCTGATTTCCAATTTAAAAAAACCTCTTTCATGAAAACAAATAAGCTTGATATATATATATATATATATATATATATATATATATATATATATATATATATATATATATATATATATATATATATATATATATATATATATATATATATATATAATAAATATATATATATATATATATATATTATATAATATATATATATATATATATTATATATGTTTGTTTGCAGGCCAACA